>CM038670.1:605581068-606016068 GCA_021605145.1 Aegilops bicornis
CATGATGGACATTTCCTGTCAACCACTCAAGGACCCAAGTCTTTGGATCCCTGTTGTAGCCTCTGATATGAAGAGTGGCGTAGAATTGAAGCAACAACTCTTCATTCCAGTGCTCCTTATCAGTGACAAAATGCAGTAAGCCAGCCTCTCTGAAGCAATCGAGAGCTTCTTCTAAGCAGGGCAGGCCAGCTATGGCTTCAGTATCAAGGCGCATATGTGGAAATATGCGGCCTTGGTTGTACAGAATGCATGAATAATAGTTATTCTTGATAACTCCAGAACCGATCAGATGAAATCTTGGGCTTGGTGTAGGGGTTCTTTTCGCTATCGAAGAAGGTGTTGTGTGCAATGAAGCCGTTGACATTGAAAGATCCTGGCAAAGCGGCAGTCTGGAAATCTTGGCAGTCTTGGCTTTGGCTTCTGAACCTGAGGCCTGTGCTCGACATGGTAATCAAATTGAGGACTAGCAGCAGGTGGAGGAACCAGAATTGGCCATTTGACAGTGACAAGTTGGCCATAATTGTATGCTTGCTCGATAGTATGTGGCCTTGGAGGCGGAACATGAGCAGTGGCATTGACTTCAGGCTGTAGATTTGTGTTAGGTGCAGCATTGACTTCATTGGCTACTGGTACATTGGCCACTGTAGGCTCCACATTGGCTTCGGCCATGACAACGTCATTGGCTTCAGGAATGTCATTTGTGGCAGCCTCAGGATTCTCACCCTCCACTTGAGTAGCTGGAGGTTACGGCATAGATGTGTTCTCTTCATGAATTTCTTCTTGAGTTGTAAGGGGAGTAGCGACATGCTCTTCTTCTTGTGTTGCTCCGGCTGATGCAGCCGGAGGGTCTTCAGCAACATTGGCTTCAGACATAGGGACCGTCACACAAGGATTGTCTTCACGGAACACTTGACGGGCCACTGAACTTGACAAGTTGGAGTCCTCTTCTGTGATGGTGGTCATGGAGACGGATGGCCTCTGGCCTCTGCGAAGCCGTTGGAATACGGGCGACGCCTTTGGTGACGGTGAGGTCTCCATGTAGTTGTCATCATTGGACATGGGGCTGATGACGGGCGCAGGCGACGGTTGGGGTGTACTTGGTGAGTCTTGATTTGGGGTTGCTTGCTGTGGGCGATCAGCCCACGATGCACCTTGTGAGATTGGCGTCAAAGGACGACCAATACTGATAAGCTCACTGTTCGTTTGAACAGACGATGTTATCGTTGTGCGCTCGATCTGAGGAAGAACTACATCATCTTGACCAATGTCTTCAGTCGCGATGGGGTTGATGCTGGAACTTCTTGAGCTTCAGGAGCCTCTGTGGAAGCAGGCTCATGAACAATCATCTGACGCTCTTGGTTTGCAGACGGAGGGGGAATAAAAGCAAGGGGTTCAACAATAAGGGGCTCTGTGGGAGCAGCCCGATCTCTCTTCTTGGTTTTTCTCTTCTTGGGGGGTGGTGCTTCATCAGTGGTGCTCTTGGTTTTGCGCTTCCTGGCATCGGTTTCAGCTGCCTTGGTTTTCTTCTGTTCAGAAGCCATTGAAGGAGCCTTAGGCTTCGAGCCGCGCATGCTGGAAGGGAAGACAATGTGAGGTTCTTCCCAGTGCGGAGCGTCAGGCTGGGCCTCAGCATGCTTCTTCTTTTTCTTGGCAGCCATCGAGGGATCAATGCCAGGGCGGCCAAGTGCCTTGCGCTTTTCAGCTTCATTGTAGGCTTGAACGCATTTGTCTGCGAGTGCTTTCATGCGCTCTCTTGAGCCTTTGGCTTCCTCGTGTTTCTTCCGAAACGACTCCTTGAGATCATTAAGCATCAGCTTGAACTTTTGCACATCAGCCACATTCAGCTTGGCTACATGCTTCTTGAACTGTTCCTTCTCGAAGTCTATCTTTTGCTTCAGTTCAACTATGCGCTGAGCCAGAGCAAGCTCAGGAGCAATGGCGCCTTGGAAAGCAACGCTACGCCAATGGGAAGCTGAAGGTCATCAAAGCTGAGATCTTGATTGTCGAATCATTCATCAATGAAGTTCTTGAGCGTTTACATCAAAGAGGGCAGATTGTTGAAGATCTCCGCCTCTTGCTTGCTCTTGATCAGCTGCTACTGAGCATCTTCACCAAATTCTTCATCCAAGACAAGTCAATGGTTTGATTCGTTCCTCGGAATGGCAGCGGTGTCGATTGCATGACTTCGATTCTTTGAACATGTGTCTTCTATGGCTTCTCACGCCTCATGGAGATGCGAGAGAGATCTTCAGAGTTATTACTGGGAGCAGAAGGGGCAGTTCCCAATGGCTTCACTCTCGAAGCTTTTGGAGCAGCAGATGACTTTGAAGCTTCAGTCTTCTTTTGCTTCTGCGGCTTTGGGGTAGGAGCTGGAGCTTCGTCGGTGTCAGCATCATCATCAGAATGATCCACTTTGGCACCTTGAACAACAAGGTAAGAGAGAAGGCCTTCGAAGTTGTAGAAGGGGCCGATCCTGTTTTCATTTGCTTCGCGGGTCCCATCTTTCCGAGGACCAGATGGACCAGGATTGAAGTCACAGCCAAATTCCTTCTTGTTCTTTGCAGGAGAATCTTTTGCAAACTTATAGTTGCGCTTGAAAAGATTGTCTTCACGACACCAAAGCAGTGAAGAAGGGTCAACATTCTCAGGTTGTGGTCCGCGCACCATGCAAGGATAGAAGCCTTGCTCAATAGCTTCAGCCTGAGTCCTGCGTGGAAGATTTTTGTACAAAATATCACCCCAGGGTGCCATGATGGCATTCTTCTCTGCATATTCTTCAGTGATGAAGCGATATTTAAACCATTCTTCTGCCCAATATCTTCGAATCCATTGGATTCAATTCTTGCGTTCAGTATAGGTTTCTTCTGGGTCAGTTTTGTACATCTCGTGCAAATCTGGAGGTAAGTCCTTGGAAGTGTTACCACGACGTTGTCTGCTTCCCTTTCTTGCTAACTTTTCAGTTGCCATGAAGTGTAAACTGAAGGGCTTCTGTACGTGCAATGGCTTCAAACGGCTGGTCTGACAGGAACTCGCTTCAGGTGAGTCTATGTGACTCTGCAAGAATTCTGCAAACGAATGCAGACTATGAGAACCAAGGGATTCTCCCACGGACATGTACCTATGACAGCATTAGAGGTGCGAGGGAAGGGGAAGAGGTCATATGCATTCTCAGAAGATTTTGAAGATAAATAAGTTTGAAGACATTGACCTCATAACGCGAATACATTCACTTATATGATGAGAGTTGGTTCCAGAGTTGTACAAATCCAAGAATAAGTACAAGTGAAGAATCTAACTTGTGAAGAAGCATAAGTGAATATACTAGGCAGAATAGGAGATGCAGAAAGAGATAGATTCATGTTAGGAGATCTAGAAACCACTTTTGGTAAGAAAGGATGAATCTATCGGATCAAAAAGACGGTAAAAGGTGAACTTTTATTACCACACGAAGAACTGCTAGACGGAGCGAAGATGGATGCCGAGCAGTTCGATCTCCCGTGCCGTCACTTGGCGACGGAAGACACCTACAGCGATGGCGGAGAAGACGAGGTCCGCGACCGGCGTGAGGACGGCGTCGAGGAAGTCGCGGCAGCTAAGCGCTTCGTCGTCGACGTCGTCGAGAGCTAGCGGAGGCGCTAGGGTTTGCGAGAGATGGCGAAGGAGGAAGAAGGATTTTTGATCGAGACGAGACAGGTATTTATAAGGACAGAGACAGCATAGCGCAATTACGCAGGTCGCGGTTCACATCTGATGGACACGTGGTGAACATGCAACGCATTGAGAGTTGTTCCACGTTCCCACGCACCTGGATTGTCGGGGTGGTCGTTCCGAATTCTCCGGGTTTCAGGCAAAAGGATATGTTATTAAAACTAGATATAAATGTTTGTCTCTGTATCTTCTGCTGACAAGGACGCAGAGAAGACATTCGACAGTTTCAACGATGCATATGATTTGGATAGATAGAGCTTGAGGTAGAAAGCACGAGAGGTTAGGGTCCGATCACATTCACTTAGTTCAAAAGATTCAAGCAAGAAGACATAGCCATAAGTGAATCTTTGTAGAGGATGTAATACATATATATATATATATATATATATATATATATATATATATATATATATATATATATATATATATATATATGAGTAAAGCCAAATCAATAATCACGAAGTCAAACTAATGTTGAAGTTAAATCAATTGCGAAGACTTTGCAAATATGGCGCCATGAGGAAACACTTCATAAGAGTTTGGTGGTGGCGTTACCCACCGTATAGGAAGTATTAGACCCAGACACGACGCACAATTATCGTGGCGCTCTGAAGTCAATTTCCACATTAATGTATTCACACTTAGAGTGTATGTCTTCATTGATTGAAGATATACATTACTTCATGTGTTGCACATCTAAGTCATCAAAATGCATAAGTGTTAGGATGTGTGCCTAATCACAGGACATTCGAGGATTCCAAGATATTTAGCTCACACCGCAACTTTTAAAACCTTTTCTCATCCAAGGGCTTAGTGAAGATATCAGCCAACTACTCTTCTGTCTTGACGTGAATGATATCAATATCTTCTTTCATAACATGATCTTTGAGGAAGTGACGACGAATTTCAATGTGCTTTGTCTTCGAGTGCTGAACTGGGTTATTAGCAATCTTGATAGCCCTTTCATTATCGCAGTAGAGTGGCACATGCTTCAGATGGATGCCATAGTCCTTAAGAGTTTGCTTCATCCACAGAAGCTGGGCGCAGCAAGATCCAGCAGCAATGTATTCAGATTCAGCAGTTGAGAGTGATACACAGTTCTGCTTCTTTGAAGACCAACAGACAAGAGATCGACCCAGAAAGTGACATGTGCCTGATGTAGACTTGCGATCCACCTTGTCACCAGCATAATCAGCATCCAAAAATCCAACCAGATCAAACTCTGAGCCCTTTGGATACCATAATCCTAGTGTTGGGGTGTAAGCCAAATATCGAAGAATCCGCTTCACAGCTAAGTGATGCGACTCCTTTGGTGCCGCTTGGAATCGGGCACACATGCAAACAGTAATCATGATATCTGGCCTAGATGCACATAAATAAAGTAAAGAGCCAATCATGGAGCGGTATACCTTTTGATCGAAATCTTTACCATTGGAGTCGGGGCTTAGATGACTTTCGGTTGGCATTGGCGTCGTGTATCCTTTGCAGTCTTGCATTCCAAACTTCTTTAGGCAATCTTTGAGATATTTTTCTTGAGATATGAAGATGTCGTTGCGTCGCTGACGGATTTGAAGACCGAGAAAGAACTTTAGCTCTCCCATCATGGACATTTGATATTGTTCTTGCATCATGTGACCAAATTCATCACTGTATTTCTTGTTGGTGCAGCCGAAGATATTTTCATCCACATAGATTTGGCACACAAACAGTTCACCATCATATGTCTTCGTGAAGAGAGTGGGATCTAGAGAACCAGGTTTGAAGCCTTTGCTCTTCAGGAAGTCTTTGAGTGTGTCATACCAAGCACGAGGGGCTTGTTTGAGGCCATCTGATTGCCTTGTTGAGCTTGTATACCATATCAGGATGTTTTGGGTCTTCAAAGCCAGGCGGTTGTGCAACATACACTTCTTCTTCAATCTTTCCATTGAGAAAGGCACTCTTCACATCCATTTGATACAAAAGGATGTTATGATTATTTGCATAAGCTAGCGATGTATCACGAATGGCTTCAAGCCTAGCCACTGGAGCAAATGTTTCATCAAAGTCAATTCCTTCAACTTGTGTGTATCCTTGAGCAACGAGCCGTGCTTTGTTTCTGACAACTTAACCATGCTCGTCTTGTTTGTTGCGATATATCCATTTTGTGCCTATTATGTTGTGCTTGCGAGGATCAGGACGCTTGACTAGTTCCCATACATTGTTCAACTTGAACTGTTGAAGCTCTTCTTGCATGGCTTGAATCCATTCAGGTTCCAAGAAGGCTTCACCAACTTTCTTAGGTTCTGAGATTGAAACAAATGCAAAATGTCCACAGAAATTAGTTAGCTGTGTTGCTCTTTGAGTAGCTCTTGAATGAGTGAGTGGACCAGGTGCATTGATGCTATCAATTATCTTCTCAATCTGAACTTCATTAGCAACCCAAGGATGAATCAGACGAAGACTTTGCTCTTGCTGATCATTGTCTTCATATTGAGGATTAGCTTCAGGATGAGCAATGTCTTCGAGTTGATCGGTGCAAATGATAAGTTCCTCTTGATTTGGGCCTCTGATGGTATGATCTATCCTGTTCCCATTAGCTTGATTGATTCACTGGCAGGTACTCCATTAGCACATTTGGCAGGTGCTCTCTTTGTGAGCCGTTAGCTTCATCGAACCGCACATCCACAGTTTCAACCACTTTATAGTGAAAGAGGTTGAAGACTCTGTAGGAATGTGAGTCATTTCCATAACCAAGCATAAAACCCTCATGTGCTTTCGGTGCAAATTTTGAAGTGTGATGTGGATCCTTGATCCAGCACTTAGCACCAAATACTCTGAAGTAGCTTACGTTTGGCTTCTTACCAGTTAGAAGCTCATATGATGTTTTCTTCAGAAGCTTGTGAAGATAAACACGGTTGATGACATGGCATGCAGTATCAATGGCTTCAGGCCAGAATTTTCTTGGAGTCTTGTATTCGTCAAGCATCCTCTGAGCCATCTCAATAAGGATTCTGTTCTTTCGCTCCATGATGCCATTCTACTGAGATGTGTAAGGAGCAGAAAACTCATGAGTGATGCCTAAGGTGTCAAGATAAAGGTTGAGGCCTGTGTTCTTGAATTCTGTGCTGTTGTCACTCCTAATGTGCTTGATCTTGACGCCATAGTTGTTCATGGCGCGGTTGGCGAAGCGTCTGAAGACATCCTGCACTTCAGTCTTAAAGAGAATTATGTGCACCCAAGTGTATCTTGAATTATCATCAACAATAACGAAACCATAGAGACAAGCAGTTGCAGTGAGAGTAGAGTAGTGAGTGGGACCGAACAAGTCCATGTGGAGCAACTCAAAAGGTTGAGATGTAGTCATGATTGTCTTGAGGGATGCTTGGCCCTTGTCATCTTCCCATCTTCACAAGCACCACATAGATGATCTTTCTTGAACTTGGCGCCTTGATGCCTATGACGTGCTTCTTCTTGGCGAGAGTGTGTAGGTTCCTCATGCCAGCATGCCCTAGCCTCCAATGCCAGAGCCAGCACTCTGAAGCCTTTGCTAGAAGACATACGGCCATCTGTGGTCCTACTGAGAAGTCTACCATGTACAGATCATCTTTCCTGTACCCTTCGAAGACTAGAGATTTGTCAGATTCCACTAGTACAAGGCAACGATATTTTCCAAATAGCACAATCATGTTTAAGTCACAAAGCATTGAGACAGACATTAAGTTGAAACCAAGGGATTCAACAAGCATCACTTTGTCCATGTGCTGATCCCTTGAAATTGCAACTCTACCTAGGCCCAATACCTTGCTTTTACCGAAGGTCCGAATGTGATGTGACTTTTATCACATGGACGTAAGGTTGAGTCCATGAGAAGACTTCAATCACCAGTCATGTGGTTAGTGCATCCGCTGTCCATAATCCATTCTGAAGCACGAGGTGTCATACCCTACAGCGCAGTTAAGAGGATAGGCTTCACAAAGAGTATTGTGAAGCAAAAACATTTGACGCACAAGAGGATTATCAAAGCTCAGATCAAGGTTAGGACTGATAGTATGACTGGCAAGCGATTCAGAAATGAAATTCATAGTAAGACCATTTGGGCATTTTATCTTGCGTCCCATAATGTGTTTTAGGTCCCCATCAATAGCATCGGACGCCTTTGATTTTCGGCTGGAGACCTTTCCCTGCAAAAGAGAGTTAAGTGTTCTTAACCACCCACATTTTCAGGGGTGGCTTCGAAGCAATGAGTCTAAGTGCAGCATCTGAGAACTTCAGCTTTGAAGCCCTAGCAAATAGCCTCGCAGGAGGTGAATAATACTCATATAAATAGGCAGAAAAATTCTTAGTTTTGTGAACATAGTGGTTTGAAGATACACGCTCATATTCATTCATCTAAGTATGTTTTTCCTGCAAAACATTGGCGTTAGGGCGACTCGCAAGAGTCATGTATCTGTATGAAGCCTTTGGGCCATATGAAGCCATAGGTGCAGGGTTTGTCTTCTTCCTTGGTGGTGTCATGATGACATTCACGGGAAGATTCTCAATACACTGTTTAGGCACCCAGATCTTCTTCATAGGTGGTCCATTCCTGCGATTAGTACCAATATACCAGCAAACACTTCACCATTACGATTCTTAAACAGGTTTATAGTTTGCATCAAAGGATTCATCAATAACAATTGGGTTAGCACAAGTAAATCCAGATAAGGTGGATGGATCCATTGAAGGTTCCTTTGTAGCAACCCATGTGGTTTTGGGGTACTGCTCAGGCTTCCAGTAAGAACCATCAACATTCATTTTCCTCTCGAACCCAACACCCTCTTTCCTAGGGTTTCGGTTCAGGATCTGCTTTTTTAGGACATCACATAGTGTATGATGCCCCTTGAGGCTTTTGTACATCCCTGTTTCAAGCAATGTCTTCAATCTAGCATTTTCATCAGCAACAGCAGTGGCATCCTCCGCAGAGGGGTTAGTCACCACATCGATGGTTGAAGATATTGAAACAGTAGCAGTAGTAGAACACTCAACAACAGAATTAGCGTTATCACGCTCAAGACATTTTAAAGATGGTGGTTCAAATCCTTCCTGAGCAGGACTGATCTGTTGAGCGCGAAGTGACTCGTTTTCCTTTTGAAGATCTTCATGAGCCACTCTCAACTTCTCAAGTTCTTTCTTCCTTTGAAGATAATCATAGGAAAGCTTTTCATGGGTTGTTGAGAGTGATTCATGACGACCTTCAAGCTCTTGGTACTTAACATGAAGATTTTTTATATCTTCAATTAAGGACTGAGATCGGGTCATTTCATCATCCAACAGATCATCGCTTTTGTCTAACAGTTTTTGAATATGTTCCACAACTTTCTGTTGTTCAGTTGCAATTTTAGCAAGTGTTTTGTAGCTTGGTTTGGATTCACAATCAGAGTCATCTTCACTTGATGTTTGAAATTAAGCATCGCGTGAGTTTACCTTGGCACCGCGTGCCATGAAGCAGTAAGTGGGAGCGGAGTCGTCCTTGTCAATGGCATCAGCGTTGGTGATGGATACATTGTCTTCAGTGTTGAATGGACTTGGCAACGTAGGCTGAAGCCAGAGCTAGACTTGCAATGCCAGAGTCAGATTCCTCCTCAGACTCCACCATCTCTGCCTCCTCAGAAGTAGACTCCTCCTCTGAATCCATTTCCTTGCGAACAAAAGCACGAGCCTTGCGGATGAACTTTTCTTGTGTGATGAAGACTTGGAAGAAGATTTTGAGTATTTCTTCTTCTTCTTGTCATCAGAATCATATTCCTTGCCCTTCTTCTTTTTCTTCTCATTGTCCCACTGTGGACACTCAGAGATGTAGTGACCAGATTTCTTGCACTTGTGACAGGTTCTCTTCTTGTGGTCATGGGAAGAAGCTTCATCATTTCTTGTGCTAGATCGTGAAGACTTTCCGAAGCCTTTCTTCTTAGTGAACTTCTAGAACTTCTTCACAAGCATAGCGAGCTCCTTTCCAATGTCTTCAGCTTCACCGAAACTGTAGTCAGATTCTTCTTCAGATGAGGAAACAACCTTTGCCTTCAAAGCGCGAGTTCGGCCATAGTTGGGACCATAGATATCTCTTTTCTCAGATAGCTGGGACTCATGTGTGTTAAGCCTCTCAAGTATGTCAGATGGATCGAGTGTCTTGAAGTCAAGGCGTTCTTGAATCATAAGAGCTAGAGTGTCAAATGAGTTGTCAAGAGATCTCAGAAGTGTATTGACAATTTCATGCTTGGTAATCTCAGTGGCGCCGAGAGCATGAAGCTCGTTTGTGATGTCAGTGAGGCGATCAAACGTGAGCTGGACATTTTCATTGTCATTTCTCTTGAAGCGGTTGAAGAGGTTGCGTAGGACACTAATTCTTTGATCTCTCTGAGTTGAAATGCCTTCATTGACCTTGGAGAGCCAGTCCCAGACTAGCTTCGACGTTTCCAAAGCACTCACACGGCCATACTGCCCTTTGGTCAGATGACTACAGATGATGTTCTTCGCAGTAGAATCGAGTTGAATGAACTTCTTGACATCAGCAGGAGTGACACCTTCACCAGTCTTGGGAACGCCGTTCTTGATGACGTACCACAGATCGACATCAATGGCTTCAAGATGCATAAGCATCTTATTCTTCTAGTAGGGATATTCAGTGCCATCGAAGACAGGGCACGCAGCGGAGACTTTGATTATCCCTGCAGTCGACATAGCTAAAACTCCAGGTGGTTAAACTGAATCACACAGAACAAGGGAGTACCTTGCACTGATACCAATTGGAAGTGCTAGTTATCGACTAGAGGGGGGTGAATAGGCGATTTTTATGGAAGTCTTCAAAACATGAAAGTTTTGAAGACAAACATGAAAACTAGACCTATAAACATGCAGCGGAAGATGAACTACACAAGACAAGCCATAGTCAAACAAGTATGAAGCTAAAGCATGATGACTGATAGAAGCTAGGTAGTAGGATCAGGATAGAAGATAGTATGAAGCCAATAAGAACAAGTAGTCACACAGTGAAGTCAAACAGGTAGAGCAATCAGGCAATGACTTCACAAAGACAAACTATAAGTAAGGAGAGTAAGAGATAGAACCAGTGTGTTGTGAAGACAAGGATTTGTTTGACCAGTTCCGATTCTTTGTGTGACAATTGTATGCGTCTCGTTAGGGAGGCTGAGATTGAACTCAGAAGACCGTGTCTTCACCTTATTCCCCTTGAGCTAAGGACACACAGTCCCCGCCCAATCACTCTGGTAAGTCTTCAAGGTAGACTTCCAAACCTTCACAGACTTCGTTCACCAGCGATCCACAATTACTCTTGGATGCTCGAAGGCGACGCCTAACCCCGGAGGATTCACAGTCCTCAAGTGTAACAAGTCTTCAGATCACGCGGACAGAAAGACTTTAGTGATGCCAAACACTCTTTGGGCTTTGGGTGTTTTGGGCTTTGTCCTCACAAGGATTTCTCTCTTAAACTCTTCGGAGGTGGGTTGCTCTCAACGATAAAAGCCGTGCACTAACTCTGAGCAGCCACCAATTTATGGTGTAGGGGGTGGGCTATTTATAGCCACTAGGAAACCCGACCTGATTTGTCCGAAATGACCCTGGGTCACTAAGGAACTGACACGTGTCACAACGGTCGATTTCAAACACACTCGGCAGCTTGACTTGGGCTACAAGTAAAGCTGACTTATTCGACTCTGGATAAGATTTTCTCTCATTGTCTTATTTCGAAGACATAGGATTTTAGTTGAGCATCACTTGATCACTCGACTTTGTTCACTTGGACCCCACTTAACAAGGCGGTGGTTCCTATGACTCAACAAAGAAGAAAAGAAACAACGAAACAACTAAGTCTTCGCTCCATAGTCTTCACTCAATGTCTTCTTACATCATAGTCTTCAATGTGAATATCTTCACGTACCACCATTGTCTTCAATGTCTTCATACATTTTTAGGGGTCATCTCCGGTAGGTAAACCGAATCAAGGACGGACTACTACCTGTTATCCTGCAATTCTCACAAACACATTAGTCCCTCAACCACGTTTGTCGTCAATACTCCAAAACCAAACTAGGGGTGGCACTAGATGCACTTACAGCACCGATGACAACTTACTTGAAGGATCTTACTCAATCCATAGGTAGATATGATGGACTCTCATGGCAAAACTTGGTTTAAGGATATTTGGAAGCACAAGTAGTATCTCCACTTAGTGCAAAGAATTTGGCTAGCATGAGGGGGAAAGGCAAGCTCAACATGTTAGATGATCCATGACAATATACTTTATTTCAGATATATGAAAACATAACCCATTACGTTGTCTTCCTTGTCCAACATCAACTCTTTAGCATGTTATATTTTAATGAGAGCTCCCAATCATAAAAGATGTCCAAGATAGTATATTTATATGTGAAACCTCTCTTCCTTCAATATTCTTTCATGAATTGTTCAAGTGACCAATTTTACGTTTGCTAACTTTCAGTAAGTTTACTACCTATACTTATTATGTGTGAAGTCATTACTCCCCATGTTATAAGCATATGAAACATATATAAATTCAGATTTATGACACTCAATTTATTCAACCATTTACTCATAGGATATACATGAAGCACATGAGTAAATGACAAACTACTCCAAAAGATATGAGTGAAGAACACTGAGTAGGCAAATAATTAACTAGCCATGGGAGGATTCTTTTTCATTCAATATTTCAGATCCAATGATTTTATTCAAACAGCAAGTAAAACTGAAAATACTCTCCAAGCAAAACACATATCATGTGACAAATAAAAATATAGCTCCGAGTAAGGTATACCGATAGTTTTGAAGACGAAAGAGGGGATGCCTTCCGGGGCATCCCCAAGCTTAGGCGCTTGAGTCTTCCTTGAATATTGACTTGGGGTGCCTTGGGCATCCCCAATCTTAGGGTCTTTCCACTCCTTATTCTCCTCATATCGATATCTCACCCAAAACTTGAAAACTTCAATCACACAAAACTTAACCATACTTCATGAGATATATTAGTATGATAAAGAGCAAACCATTCACTTTGGTACTGTAAAAGACAAGGTTAATAATTGTTCTCACACAATGCCTACTGTACCATATCATTTCTAAAATTTATATTGAGGAATATAAGCCATAGAAACTAGAAAACAAGCAAACTATGCAATGAAAACAGAATCTGTCAGAAACAGAACAGTCTGTAATGATCTGAACAATAACCATACTTCTGCTACTCCAAAAATTATGAAATAAATTGATGGACGTGAGTAATTTGTCTATTGATCTTCTTCAAAAATAATCAACCCAAAATCACTCTTCTGTAAAAAATTACATCTATTCTCATGAGCGCAAAGTTTCTGTTTTTTACAGCAAGATCACATTAACTTTCACCCAAGTCTTCCCAAAGGTCTTACTTGGCACTTTATTGAAACAAAAGCTATAAAACATGATTAATACAGTAGCTTAATCATGTAAACACACAAAAACAGTAAGGCTAAATATCGGGTTGTCTCCCAACAAGCGCTTTTCTTTAATGCCTTTTACCTAGGCATGATGATTTCAATGATGCTCACATAAAAGATAGGAATTGAAGCACAAGGAGAGCATCTTGAAGAATATGACTAGCACATTTAAATATAACCTACTTCCTATGCCTAGGGATTTTGTGAGCACACAACTTATGGGAACAAGAATCAACTAGCACAGGAAGGCAAAACAAGTATAACTTCAAAACTTTAAGCACATAGATAGGAAACTTGATATTATTGCAACTCCTACAAGCATGTATTCCTCCCTCACAATAATTTCCAGTAGCATCATGGATAGCAAATTTGTTCTCATACTCAATTGGAACATCTTACAAAATAGTGGAATCATTACTAGCTAAAGTTGTCACTCTTCCAAATCCACTTCCATAAATATCGCACTAAGATTCAACACCTCCAAAATAGTGGGATCACTAATTCCTAAAGTTGACACTCTTCCAAACCCACTTTAAATGATAGTATTATTCATACTTCCAAAAGATATAAGTGAAGTTCATGAAGCATTCTACAACTAACCAATATCCAAGCTCAAAGTGTATAAGTGAAGCACATGAAGCATTCTATAAAACCATACTCAAAAGATTTAAGTGAAGCACAAAGGGCAATTCTATAAGATCATACTTAAAAGATTTAAGTGAAGCACATGAAGTATTCTATAAATTTATGAAGGGACATATCATTCTAGCATGGTTCTTAAAAGAAAAACAAAAACACAAAGGACACAAATCATGTGAACAAAACAAAAATCGAGGTATACCGATAATTGTTGAAGAAGAAAGATGGGATGCCAACCGGGGCATCCCCAAGCTTAGATGCTTGAGTATCCTTTGAAATATTTACTTGGGGTGCCTTGGAGATCCCCAAGATCGAACTCTTTCTTCTCTTTATTCTTCTCACATCGGTAACTCCTCGTTCTTCGAACATTTCATCCACAAAAACTTAACGAAAACTTTGTGAGACCCGTTAGTATAACAAAGCAAATCACTACTATAAGTATTGTTGCAAACCAATTCATATTTTGTTTTTGCATTATAGCTAATGTAATATAAATTTTCCATGGCTTAATCCACTGATAGAGACCGATAGTTTCATCAAAACAAGCAAGCAATGCATCAAAAACAGAATCTGTCTTAAACAGGACAGTCTGTAGTAATCTGGAAGTTTAGCAAACTTCTGTAACTCCTAAAATTATGAACTAAATTTGACAATTTTAACAATTTGTAAATAAGTAATGTGCAAAAAGTTTCAGACCCATTTGACTTTCCAGTAAAAAAATGTAAATTCACGCACTACAGCCAAAGTTTCTGTTTTTGTTCTGCACATAGCAAACAAGCAATGTAATCATCCTAAAACCAAAGCTTGGCACATTTATTTTTATAATACAATGGATATACACAAGGGGATAATTATTTACAGAGAAACTTCCATGAAAAATTCTACATTGTTTCCGTGAGCATGAACACAAGTGCTCAAGGTCGACCCTCACTTCTTCAATGCATAACTTTCCAATCACTTCTCTTTTTGAAAAACTTTTTAGGCAAGGAAGGCAAGTAATTTTTTTTGTATTTTCATTCTTAAATTTTTTTGTATGTTTCACCCACAACTAAACAGAAACAAAAAATAAAAACAAAATCTACTTAGTGAAGAAAGCAAACAAGCACACACGAGAATATCAACCCCACACTATTGCTCCCCAGCAACATCGCCAGAAAAGAGCTTGATAATCCCCAAGTGCAGGGAATCATCGTAGCAATTTCCAAAGGTGGAAGTGATAAGTATGGAGTGTCGAACCCACAAGGAGCTAAATGTAAGATCAATATTCTCTCAAGCCCTATCTGCCACTGATACGACTCTACATACACCAAATGTTTGCTTCCAACTAGAAACGAGAAATAAAACTACGTTGTCGGTATGATGAGAATAACTTTGTATGATATCAGAGAGCTAAAATTTAAAAGTAGGTGCTGTTATCATAAATCTAGAATATATTACTAAATATTATAAATAGCGAGTGTGGAATAATGGTGGATCTATGTGCGGAATTGTCCTAGGCAATTGTTAACAAGACCGGTAATCACTATTGCAGTTTCATATGAGGGAGAGGCGTAAGCTAACATACTTTCTCTACTTGGATCATATGCACTTATGATTGGAACTCTAGCAAGCATCCGCAACTACTAAAGATCATTAAGGTAAAACCCAACCATAGCATTAAAGCATCAAGTCCTCTTTATTCCCATACGCAACAATCCCTCTTACTCGGGTTTGTGTTTCACCACTCACCAACCCACTATAAGAGAATCATGAGCGTGTTGCAACACCCTACAACGGAATCCCTCACGCTTGCCGACACGTAGAGCACCATAGGACAGCACGAAAGTAAAACATACAACTCATACCAATCTAGATCATCAATCAACCCAAAGACAAAAAATATCTACTAAAAACATCATAGGATGGCAACACATCATTGGATCATAATATGTGGCATAAAGCACCATGTTCAAGTAGGGATTACAGCGGGGTGCGGGAGAGTGGACCGCGTAAAAGAGATGAGGATGGTGATGATGATGGTGATGTTGATGAAGACGATCACCGTGGCGATGATTCCCCTCCCGATGGCACTCCGGTGCCACCGGAAGAGAGGAGGAGAGGTTCTCCCCCTTGTGCTTCCTCCTCCATGGCCTCCACCCTCTGGTCCTTGGCCTTCATGATGATGATGGCCCCTCCGAGATACTCCTCCATGGCCACCGGTGGTTATGGCCCCCTCCGGCATGGTGCTCGAGAGGGGCTAGATTGACTTATCTTGGCTACAGAGGCTTGCAGCAGCGGAACTTCCGATCTAGGTTTCTTTCTGGAAGTTTGGGTATATATAGAAGAGTTTTGCGTTGATTTCACGTCAGGGGAGTCTCCGGGCTGTCCACGAGGCAGGGGGCACACCCTAGGGTGGGCGCCCCCACCCTCATGGGCAGCCCGAGACTCTTCGGCCTGCTTACAGTACTCCGTGGGCTTCTTACGGTCCAAAATGATCTCCGTCAAGTGGCACGTCAATTGGACTCCGTTTAGTTTTTCTTTTCTGCGATACTCTAAAACAAGGAGAAAATGTAAACTAGCACCTGGGCTCTAGGTTAATAGGTTAGTCCCAAAAATCATATAAAATATCATATAAATGCATATAAAACATCCTAAAAGGATAGTATAATAGCATGAATACTTCATAAATTATAGATACGTTGGAGACGTATCATCGGTCCCACCGAGTTTGCCTAACCAACTCTCTATTTGCTTATTACCATAATCGGTCTCACCGAGTTTGTGTAATCTGTCAAACCGAGTTGAGGTTTTACCCTAACCCTAGCACATCGGTCCCACCGAGTTGATCACGTCGGTCCCAACGAATATCCTAACGTTCACATTTTGAATTGAATCGGTCTCACTGAGTTCATATATTCAGTCTGACCAAGTTGGCTCTTTTGTGTGTAACGGTTAGATTTTGTGTGGAGGCTATATATACCCCTCCACCCTCCTCTCCATCAGTGAGATTGCCATCAGAACGTGCCTACACTTTCAGCATTCATTTTCTGAGACGGAACCACCTACTCATGTGTTGAGACCAAGATATTCCAATCCAACCACAAGAATCTTGATCTCTAGCCTTCCCCAAGTTGCTTTCCACTCAAATCATCTTTACATCATAGCCAAATCTGTGAGAGAGAGTTGAGTGTTGGGGAGACTATCATTTGAAGCACAAGATCAAGGAGTTCATCATCAACCCATCATCTATTACCTTTTGGAGAGTGGTGTCTCCTAGATTGGTTAGGTGTCACTTGGGAGCCTCCGTCAAGATTGTGGAGTTGAACCAAGGAGTTTGTAAGGGCAAGGAGATCGCCTACTTTGTGAAGATATACCAAAGTGAGGCAAGTCCTTCGTGGGCGATGGCCATGATGGGATAGACAAGGTTGCTTCTTCGTGGACCCTTCGTGGGTGGAGCCCTCCATGGAATCATGCAACTGTTATCCTTCGTGGGTTGAAGTCTCCACCAACGTGGATGTACGATAGCACCACCTATCGGAACCACGCCAAAAATCTCAATGTCTTCAATTGCGTTTGCACACTCCAGTCCCATCTCTTTACTTTCTTGCAACTGGCATGTTTTACTTTCCGCTTCTCATATATTAAACTCCACCTTAACTTGAAGAACTTAAAAACTACTACTTTTCTTTGTTGAGGGTCTAATCAACCTCCTCTAGACACCTCTTCTCGGTCGTTTCAATTGGTATCAGAGCATTGGTCTCCATTGCTTTGTTTTAATCACCATTGGAGGAAGATGGATGAGTCTATGATGGGGAGTTTTAGACGTAGAGTGCCTATGCCTGATGGAGAGTTCTTTAATGCTTGGAAAAATGAGATGCTTGAGATTTTCAATGAATATCACTTGAACAAGTACATTACTAGCCCTTGTGCGCCCCTTGTTGACCCCTTGCATCCTACCCCCGATGAGTCTCTTGACATGATCCGCAATCTTAGAACTATCAATCTTATTGTCGGTGTCAAAACCGGCGGATCTCGGGTAGGGGGTCCCGAACTGTGCGTCTAGGCGGATGGTAACAGGAGACAAGGGACACAATGTTTTTACCCAGGTTCGGGCCCTCTCGACGGAGGTAATACCCTACTCCTGCTTGATTAATATTGATGATATGGGTAGTACAAGAGTAGATCTACCACGAGATCTAGGAGGCTAAACCCTAGAAGCTAGCCTATGGTATGATTGTTGTTCGTCCTACGGACTAAAACCCTCCGGTTTATATAGACACCGGATAGGTTAGGGTTACACCGAGTCGGTTACAATGGTAGGAGATCTACATATCCGTATCGCCAAGCTTGCCTTCCACGCCAAGGAAAGTCCCATCCGGACACAGGACGAAGTCTTCAATCTTGTATCTTCATAGTCTTGGAGTCCGGCCAACGGTGATAGTTCGGCTATCCGGACACCCCCTAATCCGGGACTTCCTCAGTAGCCCCCGAACCAGGCTTCAATGACGATGAGTCCGGCGCGTTGATTGTCTTCGGCATTGCGAGGCGGGTTCTTCTCCAAATTCCATATACTTGTCGAATAGTGTCCGGCTTCTTATAAACGCTGCGCTCCTTGGTTTCTACACCCAATAATGGCCATCTTCCACGTGTTTGAATGAATGCGAAAAGCCAGGGTATTTTTACACTTACCCCCCTAGCTGCGCAAATGAGCTGCCTATAAAAGGGGCGAGGATCTAGATCTGAGTCACACCATCCCCCTTTGCGAAGCTTTCATCGGAGCGCCTCGACCAAAGCCCATTCCATCATGGACGATCGGCGCTGCTCCTCCTCTCGCGCTCCCAGCCCTCACCGAAATTGGGAGAGATGCTCAGTCCCGCATAGCGAGCTAGTTATACTCCAAACCAAGGGATTTCTTCCCCCAACCTTTATGGTTCCAGTTCGAGCCGGACTTGCCACCTACAAGGGCTGACCCGGCAGTAACAATCGCAGAGGTGCTCCCTTTACCACCTAGCCGAACAATCGGGAACGTAGGGGTAAGCACAGGAGCCAGGCAACCCAGCTTGGCCAAAATTTAAGTCATATCGATGCATATAATGGTGAATAAAAGGTACATGCGGAAGTTTGACGCATGTGTTGGGCATGAAGCCCGTATAAATAAGCTTCATTAAAGAAGCCCCGTGTATAATGAGCGCGGACAGCTCGTCAAATATGTGCGAACAAAGCGCAAACGAGCCTCTAAAGGCTTCAAGAAGAAGGAGGAGGAGGAAGAGAAATAAAACACAGCAAAAATAGAAAATGTGGACGGAGGAAGGAGACGAACTTGGAGTCCGGCGCTTAGGCGTAGAATCTTCATAGACGGGCTGCGTTCCATGGGATCGGCTCGAGGCGGTTATCCGATGCGCTTCGCAGATGGTATGCTCCGCCGGTCAGGACCTGGTCGATGATGAAGGGACCTTCCCATTTGGGCTTGAGTTTGTCCTTTTTCTTGTCCGGCAGGCGTAGAACTAGTTCGCCAATGTTATAAGCTTTGGCCCGTACTTCCCTGCTTTGATATCTTCGAGCTTGTTGTTGATAGAATGCGGAACGAGCTTTTGCCACGTCGCGCTCCTCCTCCAATGCGTTCAAACTGTCCTGCCGATCGAGCTCGGCTTCTCTTTCTTCATACATGCGCACGCCGAGGTGAGTCATGTATTATGTCACGAGGCAAGACCGTCTGCGTCGTACACCATAAAAAATGGTGTGAATCCAGAGTACGATTTGGCGTGGTCCGCAGCCCCCAGTAGTACGGAGTCGAGCTCCTCAACCCAGGTGTGTGTTAGATTCCTTGAGGACCGCACTAGTCCGGGTTTAATGCCGCTCATGATTAGACCATTTGCTCGTTCGACTTGGCCGTTGGTTTGAGGGTGATAGACTGAGGCGTAATCAAGCTTGATGCCCATGTTTTCGCACCATAATTTGACCTCATCGGCCATGAAGTTGGTGCCGTTATCAGTGATGATACTGTGGGGACACCGTAACGGTGCACTACCCCTGATATGAAGTCTATCACCGGTCCAGATTCGGCCATTTTAACGAGCTTGGCCTCTATCCATTTGGTGAATTTATCCACCATGACCAATAGGTACTTTTGCTTGTGGGTTCCTCCCTTGAGGGTCCAACGATGTCAAGCCCTGCATCATGACGGCGGTGATGGGTATAGTTTTGAGGGCGGTGGGTGGCATGTGGCTTTGGTTAGCAAAAAGCTGGCAGCCGACGCATTGTTCGACTAAATCCTGCGCATCTGCCGGCCGTCGGCCAATAAAATCCTGTCTGAAGGCCTTGCTTACAAGGGCGGGCTGCGGCGTGGTGCCCACCCAGTCCGGCATGAATTTCAGCCAGGAGGTTTCGCCCTTCCTCTTGAGATACACCTTTAAAGGACTCGGTAGTGCTTTTCTTATAAAGCTCTCCCTCATGGACTTTATAGGCTTTCGATCGCCGTACTATGCAAATGAGCCTCATTTTGGTCTTCGTGGAGTTCCTGCCTAGTTAGGTAGGCTAGGAATGGTTCCGTCCACGGGGCGATAACCGCCATTATTTCGTGGGCGGAGGGTGTTATCTCGGTGGCAGAGCCTCCGATTGTGTCAGAGTGTCCGGCGTCAGGCAGTGCGGTTGGGTCCGGATTGTTATTGCCGGACTCCCCTTCACATAGTACGGATGGCTTGAATAGCCGTTCCAGAAAGATGTTGGGCGGGATACCATCACGTTTTGCACCGATGCGTGCCAATATGTCCGCCGCCTGGTTGTTATCCCGGGCTATATGATGAAATTCGAGCCCTTCAACTGCGTCTTGACATTTTAGGACCGCATTGCGGTATGCTGCCATTTTCGGATCTTTGGCATCAAAGTCTCTGTTTATTTGAGATATCGCGAGGTTCGAATCCCCGCGCACCTCTAGGCGTTTAATGCCCATGGAGACTGTCATCCGAAGGCCGTGCAGAAGGGCCTCGTATTCGGCTGCGTTGCTGGAGTCCGTATACATTATCTGAAGGACGTATTGGACTGTGTCCCCGGTTGGGGACGTCGGAACGATGCTGACCCGAGCCGCCAACATTTTGGAGCCGTCAAAGTGCATGATCCAATTGGAGTATGCGTCGTACTCTTTAGGGAGTTTGGCTTCGGTGCATTCGTCCACGAAGTTGGCCAAAACCTGTGACTTGATAGCTCGCCGTGGCTTATAGGTTATGTCGGATGGAAGGAGCTCTATGGCCCATTTAGCAATCCGGCCCGTCACGTCGCGGTTGTTTATAATGTCGTTAAGAGGTACTTCGGAGGCTACCGTTATCGAACACTCTTGAAAGTAGTGTCGCAGCCTCCGGGATGCCATGAACACCGCGTATGCTATCTTTTGATAATGTGGGTACCGGGACTTGCATGGAGTGAGGACTGTGGACACGTAATAAACCGGTCTTTGAAGAGGGAACCTGTGTCCATCCGTTTCTCGTTCGACAACGAGCACCGCGCTGACAACTTGATGTGTTGTGGCGATATATAATAGCATTGGTTCGCCCATGTTGGGCGCGGCCAGGACCAGATTTGTTGCCAATATGGCTTTTATCTCTTCGAGTCCGGCCATTGCGGCATCCGTCCACTCGAAGTGTTCGGTGCGGCGGAGGAGGCGGTAAAGGTAACGCCTTTTCTCCCAAACGGAAATAAAGCGGCTTAGAGCCGCTACACATCGATCAATTTTGTATTTGTTTGAGGTCTTTTGGAATATCCAATTATGACAGAGCTCGGATCTTGGCTGGGTTTGCTTCAATTCCTCTACCGCATGAATGAAGCCTAGGAGCTTTCCGGCTGGAACGCCGAAGACGCATTTTTCCGGATTGAGCTTGATGTCATATTTTCGAAGATTGTCGAATGTGAGCCTCAAATCGTCTACTAGAGTTTCGACATGCTTGGTTTTGATGACCACGTCATCTACATATGCTTCCACTATTTTGCCGATCTGGTTTGCGGACATGGTGAATCATCTTACCGATATTTTGCGCCGGCGTTTTTGAGCCCGAAGGGCATTGTGTTGAAGCAGAATGGGCCGTATCGAGTGATGAATGATGTTGCAGCTTGGTCGGGCTCCGCCATCTTGATTTGGTGGTAGCCGGAGTACGCGTCGAGGAAGCACAACGAGTCGTGTCCTGCTGTAGCGTCGATAATTTGATCAATGCGAGGAAGGGGGAAGGGATCCTTTGGGCAAGGCTTATTAAGGTCTTTGAAATCAACACATAGGCGCCAGGATTTATCCTTCTTTGGTACCATCACCAAGTTTGCTAGCCAGTCCGGATGTTTAATATCTCTGATGAATCCGGCTTCCAGAAGTTTGGCTAGCTCCTCTCCCATGGCATGTCTCTTGGGTTGAATCCTTTTAGGATATTTAGGCTGTGCTCGGCCAGCCGACGTGGGATTCCTGGCATATCTGAAGGGTGCCAGGCAAAAATGTCCCTGTTTTCTCGTAGAAATTCTCGTAGTGCGGCGTCGACATATGGGTTTAATTGTGCCCCAATGGAGGCCGTCTTTGCAGGGTCCGTTGGGAGGACTTGGAATTTGACTATTTCGTCCGCTGGTTTAAAAGAGGTGGACTTGGATCTTTTATCAAGTATCACATCGTCCCTGTTCACCGTGGAGCGCATCGCGATGAGTTCCTCGGCCGCTAGGGCTTCGGATAGTGCCTCGAGGGCTAGTGCGGCTGTCTTGTTTTCGCGAGTGCTATGTTCGGATCACTAGCGAGAGTGATGATTTTGTTGGGTCCGGCATTTTAAGCTTCATGTACCCATAGTGGGGTATAGCTTGAAAAATTGTGAATGCCTCTCGCCCTAATAAACCATGATATCCGGCTGCTGAGCAGGGGCCACTTGAAATGTGACCTCCTCGTACACTGTAATTGTCCGTGAGCGAACACTACGTCGATGTGATTTTTCCTGTGCGGCATGCTTCCGACCGGGATTATTCCTCTAAAGGTTGTGCTGCTTCGCTCAATGCGGTTCCAGTCTATTTCCATTTTTCGGAGGGTTTCCTCATAGATGAGGTTTAGTCTGTTGCCGCCATCCATGAGTACCTTAGTAAGGCGAAAGCCATCCACTATTGGACTGAGGACCAATGCGGCTGGTGCTCGGGCTATTCGGAATTTGGGTTCGTCACTGGCATTAAAGGTAATAGCCGTGTCACCCATGGATTTATTGTTGCTACTTGGTAGACTTGACAAGTTGCGGATTGTTCGTTCCGCATATTATTTGATGTGAAAGTCTCAAGACTATTAACACCGTCTTTGGTATTGCTGGGCTGGGATTACGAGCTAGAAGCTCTTCGCCACTTTTGGCCACCTGCCGTAGTATCCAACATGCTCAAGGCTATGAGTTGGAGTGGCGCCCTCGTGCTATGAATTTTGCAGGGTCCGTTTAGCCAACCCTCGATGCGGTTTCGTACCCTTTAGGGGTTTTGGTTTTGGTGTTTAACCCGGTGCTTGGTGATGATGCACCCTTTTAGTTCAGACTAGGGATGTATTCGGGGCGGATTATCCCAAAATTTACTTCGGTTTTCCAAGCACTCTCCATCGCACAAGACTTTTGTACTATGGTCACCAAGTCAGCGAAGCGTGTAATTTCGCGACGACTTATGGCGTTGAGGATTCCCTTGTCCGTGCAATTATTGCAAAAAAAGTGGGATTGCGTCCTCCTCTCGGCAGTCCTTTATCCTGTCCATAACCAGGAGGAATCTGGCCCAGTAATGATGTACTGTTTCAGCTGGCTCTTGCCGAATTCGGGATAGATCGCTAATGTTTGGGTGGGCGGGTGGAACTAGATCCTAACCCCGTCAATTTAAGACTCGAGGGCCGAGAAGTTTCGAACTCGGAAGTTTGGATTTTGAATGATATCCAATGAATCCAACCCGCCGCTGACTTTAAGTTCGTGGCTTGATCAACATCCGTCCCCTCACGGAATCCGGCATGGAGGGATCGGGAATCCGGACGTAGCTAGTCCGTAAGATAGAAGAAGAATCGCCGCATTGCTCCTCTATCACATCAACATGATGGGTAGCCTGGGGAGAGTTGATTTCTCTCAGATCGGTTTTAGGCCCGATCCGGTCGTAGTCTGTGGCGACTCCTGATGCGCGGCGCGATCCAAGAGCTCGTTACGGAGGATAGCTCGATCGGATCTAACTGTTCGGCAAGTTCCGAATTAACGTGGAGATTGGTTTCGATGACTCGAGAAGTCATCGTCGGCGCGGCGACCGAACTGGCGGTCATGAGAAAACCACCTAGCCGAAGAGTTGACCAGTGGCCAAGGCTTCTTTGGCGATAGTATCGTCTTTAAAGACAAGATGAGGCATCCTTCCTGACGGCGACGGCGTAGAGGAACTCTCAATGAAAGCACCAATGTCGGTGTCAAAACCGGCAGATCTCGGGTAGGGGGTCCCGAACTGTGCGTCTAGGCGGATGGTAACAGGAGACAAGGGACACGATGTTTTACCCAGGTTCGGCTCTCTCGATGGAGGTAATACCCTACTCCTGCTTGATTAATATTGATGATATGGGTAGTACAAGAGTAGATCTACCACGAGATCAAGGAGGCTAAACCCTAGAAGCTAGCCTACGGTATGATTGTTGTTCGTCCTACGGACTAAAACCCTCCGGTTTATATAGAAACCGAATAGGGTTAGGGTTACACAGATTCGGTTACAATGGTAGGAGATCTACATATCCGTATCGCCAAGCTTGCCTTCCACGCCAAGGAAAGTCCCATCCGGACACAGGACGAAGTCTTCAATCTTGTATCTTCATAGTCTTGGAGTCCGGCCAACGGTGATAGTTCGGCTATCCGGACACCCCCTAATCCGTGACTCCCTCACTTATCATTAGAGGATTTCCTAGAAACTTGATTGTTTGCTTGCCTACTCTTGAATGTGCTTACACCATATGGAGATTTCTTGTGGAACAATTTCCAAACTATTCCTTGCAAAATCTAGATGTGATTCTTCAAAAGTCCATTGCTTTAAATAAGATGAATCCCAATGATCCTAAATTTGGAGATTGTTTATTTGAGCTTTCGTGACCTTATGCATGCCAAAGGAGATGTTGGAATCATCAAGAACATCATCTCGAAAGTCATTAGAATTCATAAAGATGAACATTGCCATGGTCATACATCTAATGAATCACTCTCTCTAGGTGATGGTCAATCACAAGATGATGTTGAGCATGGATACTATGATGAGGATGATGATAGTGACTTCGATCTCGATGAGTCTATGGGACACTTCAGTCTTATGGCTAACCTTTGTGGCTACATGGCTGGAGGAAATGAATGGGTTCTTGATAGTGGATGTACCGATCACATGACCGGTGACAAGGATATGTTTCGTGAGTTTGCTGAAAATGACGGCCCTCGAAAATATGTCACTTTTAGTGATAACTCAAAGGATAAGGTGGTTGGCCTTGGTAAGGTGGCCATATCACATGACACCTCCATCCAAAATGTTATGCTCGTTGAATCTCTTGACCATAATTTCCTTTCCGTATCTAGACTAGCTAACTTTGGATTCAATTTTCTATTTACTAAAGTAGATTGCCAAGTGTTTCGAAGAGATATCATAATATGGTCTTTACCGGTATACGTAGAGGTGATCTATACGTTGTTGATTTCACTAAAAAGGCTCAACCTGGAACTTGCTTAATTGCTAAATCTTCTAAAGGTTGGTTGTGGCATAGAGGATTAGGTCATGTGGGCATGCGAAATCTTGATAAGCTTATTAAAGGTGATATCCTTGGAGTTAAAGACGTTATATTTGATAATGATAGATTGTGTCGTGCTTGTAAAGCAGGAAAACAGGTTGGAGGAAGCCACCCCGTGAAAAACATCATGACCACGAGAAGACCGCTCGAGCTGCTTCATATGGATCTTTTTGGTCCCAACGCCTAAAAAAGTCTCGGTGGTAACTCGTTCGGTTTAGTGATTGTCGATGACTTTTCAAGATTTACGTGGGTGTTCTTTCTTGATGATAAATCACAGGTCCAAAAGATCTTCAAGAAATTCCCTAGGAAGGCCAAAATCAATTTGAAGTAAAGATCAAGAAGGTTCGCAGAGACAACGGAATGGAGTTCAAGAACGCAAATGTGGACACCTTTCTTGACGAAGAAGGGATTTCACATGAGTTCTCGACTACATACACGCCTCAACAAAATGGAGTTGTTGAGAGGAAGAACCGGACTCTTATTGAGATGGCAAGAACGATGCTTGATGAGTACAAGACGCCAAAACACTTTTGGGCGGAAGCGGTTAAGACATCTTGTCATGCAACAAATCGTCTATATCTTCACGAGCTACTTGGCAAGACGGCATACGAGCTTCTCATCGGTAACAAACCCCAAGTTGGATACTTTCGAGTATTCGGCTCAAAGTTTTATATTCTTGATAAGTGTCGTCGCTCAAAATTCGCTCCTAAATCTCATGAAGGTTTCCTACTCGGTTATGGCTCAAACTCTCACACTTACCGTGTCTACAAAAATTTCACCCAAAAGGTTGAAGATACGGTAGATGTGAAGTTTGATGAATAAAACGGCTCACAAGTAGAGCAATTGGCAATTAATGTAGGAGACAAAGATCCTTCGGAAGCAATCCAAGACTTGTCTATTGGCAAGATTCGCCCAACGGAGGTGAAGGAGAGTACCTTGTTCGTCCAAGTGGAAGATTCTACCTCACGACAAGGTGAACCACGAGTTGACTCGGAGGCATCCATAAGTGGGACACACCAAGATGAAGAAAACGAGGAAGTACACCAAGATGAACCTCATCAACCTCCTTCTCCACTTCCACAAGAGAACAACAACACCAACAACGAAGAAGGCCAACAGGAAGAACAAGATGATGAAGAGGATGTTCTACCCTGACCCAAACAAAATCTCTCATGAGTGAGAGCAAGAGTTTCAAGAGACCATCCCGTCGAACAAATCTTGGATGATATCCAAACCGGGAGAATTACTCGCTCTAAAACTTGTTTGGCTAATTTGTGTGAACATTATTCATTCATCTCTAGTATTGAACCTATGAAGGTTGAGGGAGCGCGTGATGATCCGGATTGGGTGAACGCTATGCACGAAGAGCTACACAACTTCGAGAGGAACCAAGTGTGGACCTTGGTAGAAAAGCCGGACAACAACCAAAATGTCATTGGTACCAAATGGGTGTTTCGGAATAAGCAAGATGAAGATGGATAAGTTGTACGCAACAAGGCCCGTCTCGACGCCCAAGTCTACACTCAAGTCGAAGGTATGGACTATGGTGAGACATATGCCCCTGTTGCTAGACTTGAGTCCATACGCATCTTACTTGCTTATGCCAATCACCATGACATTACTTTATATCAAATGGACATTAAAAGTGCTTTTCTAAATGGTGAAATTGAGGAGGAAGTATATGTTAAACAACCTCCCGGCTTTGTCAATCCTAAGAAACCCGATCATGTTTACAAACTTCACAAATCTCTTTATGGTCTTAAACAAGCTCCTAGAGTGTGGTATAAATGCTTGACCAAGTTCCTTATTGAAAAAGGCTTTGAGATTGGAAAAATTAATTCTACTCTTTTTACTAAAAGGTCTAATGGTGAATTATTTGTGTGCCAAATTTATGTGGATGATATCATATTTGGTTCGACTAACCCTATTTTTAGTGAAAGTTTGGATGACAAATGTCGGAGAAGTTTGAGAAGTCTATGATGAGTGAACTCAAGTTCTTTCTTGGTTTGCAAATCAAGCAAACTAAGGAGGGTACCTTTGTTTCCCAAACAAAGTATACCAAGGACTTATTCAAGAAGTTCAACATGCAAGAAAGCAAAGGTATGAAAACACCCATGCCTACTAGTGGACATCTTGACTTGACAAAGGATGGCAAACCGGTTGACCAAAAGGTTTATTGCTCTATGATTGGTACATTGTTATATCTATGTGCCTCTCGTCCCGATATTATGCTAAGTGTATGCATGTGTGCACAATATCAAGCGGCCCCTAAGGAATGTCACCTTAAGGCTGTGAAAAGGATAGTGAGATACTTAATTCATACACCAAACTTTGGCATTTGGTATCCTAAGAGGTCTTCTTTTGATCTTGTTGGCTACTCCGATTCGGACTATGCCGGTGACAAGGTTGATATAAAGTCCACTTCGGGTACTTGCCAATTTCTTGGTAGATCTCTTGTATCTTGGTCCTCCAAGAAACAAAACTCGGTATCCTTTATCCACCGCCGAAGCGGAATACATTGCCACCAGTTCATGTTGTGCTCAATTACTTTGGATGACCCAAACTCTTAAAGATTATGGGATTTATGTGAAACATGTTCCATTGCTTTGTGATAATGAAAGTGCTATTAAAATTGTGCACAATCCCGTGCAACATTCTCGAGCTAAGCATATTGAGGTTCGTCACCATTTCATTCGAGATCATGTTGCTAAAGGAGACATCGATCTTAAGCATGTTCGTACCGATAAGGAATTGGCGGATATATTCACCAAACCGATGAGAAAGTATTATGTCATTTGAGAGGTGAATTGAACATCATTGATGCCTCAAACTTGGAGTAGGAACTCCATTTGGATACATGCAAGGCATGAGCCTTTGACTAATCCTTGATATTTCTCTTATGATGATGATCATATGTCATGGATATATACTTGTACCCTTACATGTCATCTAACCCTTGGAGGTAATTGGATGAATCTAAATCCATGAGATTGCAACTCACTCACATCTTGAGCAATCTCTACATCACCAAGTCTCTACAATATGGTGGTTGAAGTCAAAGAAGCATGAATCCTTTCAACATATCCTTTGACAATTTCTATATATCAAATTTCACTTGGTATCAAGTTTCATGATTGTCATGTTGGATACACAAGTGCTCTTCCTTGCAAGACTAACCCATGTAGGTAGATGAACTCAAATTACAAGCGGTGCTCCCAACTATTGATGAGCTACAACGACCTTGAGCATCCTACACAAGATCAAGATCAACACCACCACCCAAGGTATGCCATTCCGTCTTAGAGAAAGTTTTCCCCAAGTCATGGGTCAAAGCAACTCAACAAGAATTGAATACATAAAAATGCTTAAACAAAAAATGGCAACCCCATTTCGAGCTTAAACGATGAGTATGACCTATGATCAAGTGTTCTCACTTGACTCTTCAGTCAATATACTCTAACATAGGTGACTTTGTCACCGACCCTTTCTAGATGAAGTTCTCTAGCATGTCTTTGTGTTCTTGCATTTGTGCCTAGCATGTTTGTTTCCTTTTTCACTTCGTCTAGATTTCTTTTCTTTTCTCTGTTATGTTCTGCATTCCCTGCATCTAATTCATTGCAAATCCTTCAATTAATTCCCTGCAAATCATTGTGAGATCTTATTTGCCTAGTGAGCTGAGATGACAAAATCCTTTCTTCAGTATTGAACTCGGTCTCACCGATTTATACATCCTGGCTAGACTGAACTACAATGCTACATTGTAGATTGTTCATTGGTTCAACCGACAAGGACAACCCCGGTCTGACCAATATGCGTCATCTGTGACACTGCCAACTTGGTGTCACCGATGAGAATAAGTCGGAGTAACCGATTTCACTACCGAGAAAACATTTTGCCATTGTCATTGTCATTCCTTCTCCAGCTCCACTCGATGATTCTTGTCCTCTACTAGCATCTTAAATTACATGTTGCTTTGTAATGTGACCCAAGGACCAAACCTATATGACTCATGCTCCAAAAGATCCCTTCTTGGAAATTGATGTCAAAGGGGGAGAGAGAGCACATCAAAGCTTATCACATAAGAGAGCAAGCACATCTTAGCTTCTCCAGATGCTTAGCTTATCGACCATAGAGGAGAGAAGTCACATGTCTTTAAGAGGGGAAAGACATGTTAAGTAAAGTGTCCTGATTTTCCTTTTCCCCATTTTCTCCCATTATACAATATCAGATTAAGGGGGAGAAAGAGTTCATATCCAAGGGAAGAAAATCTTTGGAATTCATTACATATCTTTATCCTTTGGGGACATGTCTATATCCAAATTGAGTACTAAGTACTCACTCTCTACATGTCATCCCAATCTTGGTACTCTTGTGGCTTTCTCAACTTGCTTTGTTTAATAGGTGTTCTTGTGTTATTTAACCCTGTTTTCTCAAGTTCACCTCCTCCAAAGCATGCTCAAGACCATAAGGTAAGTATATGCATCACACTCATGTGCATGATGATCTCTTGTTGATGTACATATTGTTTGCAAGAAGGACTCATGAACATGAGGGTACATTTCCTATACTTACATCATTTGCTCTGATGTGTATAGCCAAGATACATGTAACTCATTGCTTGCTTTGACATGCTCATGCATTCACATGCTCTTATATTCTATATTTACATGATTCCATACATGTAGGGGGATACTATGCATGTTACATGCCTTTCCAAAGCTTTACTTATTATCCTTCATATCTTTATCTAAGGCTTTGATGTATTTATCATCAATTACCAAAAAGGGGGAGATTGAAAGCACGAGTGCTCCCTGGGTGATTTTGGTAATTAATGTCAACATATCTCTTGTTGGACTAATATTTTCATCTAGTATACTTCAGAAAGTTCAACAAAGGCGTGGCATGGACAAGAGGATGTGGAACTCCTTCTAGATGCTAAGGACGGAAGATTAGCAAAAGCTCAAGACTCTTCATTTCTATTTTTGTGATCCAAGATCACATTGAGTCCATAGGAAAGACAATAAAATTAAAAGGGGATGAGGTGTTGCTTAATGGTCTACTTGCTCAAAGTGCTTAGTGATATGCTCCAAAGCCCTTGATCGCTCTCTGACTATAGCGCCAGAAAAGCTCCTGTCTGCTAGGACTACGTCGGTATTTCCCCAAAGAGGAAAGGATGATGCAGCACAGCGACGGTAGGTATTTTCCTTAGTGAAGAAACCAAGGTTATTGAACCAGTAGGAGAACCAAGCAACACAACGTAAACAGCACCTGCACACAAATAACAACACCTCGCAACCCGACGTGTTAAAGGGGTTGTCAATCCCTTTCGGGTAACGATGCCAGAAAATTCTAGTAGATTGAAATAATAGATCGCAAATAAATAAAGTGCAGCAAAGTATTTTTGTATTTTTGGTTTAATAGAACTGAATAAAATGCAAAGGAAAAGTAGATCGCAAGCAAATATATGAGAAAGAAGACTCGGGGGCCGTATGTTTCACTATTGGCTTCTCTCGAGAAAGATAGCAAACGGTGGGTAAACAAATTACTGTTGGGCAATTGATAGAACCTCAAATAATTATGACGATATCCAGGCAATGATCATTACATAGGCATCACTTCCAAGATTAGTAGACCGACTCATGCCTGCATCTACTACTATTACTCCACACATCGACCGCTATCCAGCATGCATCTAGTGTATTAAGTTCATAGAAAAACGGAGTAATGCAATAAGAACAATGACATGATGTAGACACTATCTGCTTATCTATTGCGTTAGATATAGATCCCATCTTTGTATCCTTAGTAGCAACGATACATACGTGTCCGTTCCCTTTCTGTCACTGGGATCAAGCATCGTAAAATCGAACCCACTACCGGGCACCTCTTCCCATTGCAAGATAAATAGATCAAGTTTGCCAAACAAAACCCAAATATCAGAGAAGAAATACGAGGCTATAAGAGGTCATGCATATAAGAGATCAAAGAAACTCAAATAACTTTCATGGATATAAAAAGATATGACTGATCATAAACTCAAAGTTCATCAGATCCCAACAAACACAGCGCAAAAGAGTTACATCATATGGATCTCCAAGAGACCATTGTATTGAGTATTCAGCGAGAGAGAGAGAGAGAGAGAGAGAGAGAAAGCCATCTAGCTACTAACTACGGACCCGAAGGTCTACAAAGAACTACTCATGCATCATCGGAGAGGCACCAATGGAGGTGGTGAACCCCATCCGAGATGGTGTCTAGATTGGATCTGGTGGCTCTGGACTCTGCGGCAGCTGGATGAATATTTCATCGACTCCCCTAGGTTTCTAGAATATTGGGGTATTTATAGAGCAAAGAGGCGGTCCGGGGGAACCCGAGGTGGGCACAACCCACCAGGGCGCGCCTGGGCCTCCTGGCACGCCCTGGTGGGTTGTCCCCTCCTCGGGACTCCCCCCAGGTGCAACCAGGGCCCAACTTCTTCCTTTTGGTCCACAAAAATCATCGTGAAGTTTCGTTGCATTTGGACTTCGTTTGGTATTGATTTTTTTGCGATGTAAAAAACATGGAAAATACAACAACTGGCACTTGGCACTATGTCAATAGGTTAGTACCAAAAATGATATAAAATAACTATAAAATGATTATAAAACATCCAAGATTGATAATAAAACATCATGGAACAATAAAAAATTATAGATACGTTGGAGACGTATCTGTATCCCCAAGCTTAACTCGTTCTTGTCCTCGAGTAGGTAAGTGGTAAAAACAGAATTTTTGATGTGGAGTGTTGTCTATCATGTCATATCATATTCTTTTCTTTATAACATGGACATTTGGACTTTTATGTGATTCAAAGCAATAGTCTAGTTTTGACATAATAATTTAGATACTCAAGCATATCAACAAGCAACCTTGTCTTTCAAAATATCAATGCTAAAACAAGTTATCCCTAGCCCATCATGCTCAAACATTGATCCATTCACGAAACACACTCGAATATTAACTACACCCAATACTTAAGTACGATCATATTGCCTCCTAGTTGGTGCTTTTTTATATGAGAGGATGGAGACTCATATTCAAAATAAAAATTGCATAAGTAAAAGAAAGGCACTTCGCAGAGGGAAGTAGGGATTTGTAGAGGTGCCAGAGCTCAAAGTGAGAGAAAAATTAGAGATAAAAACATTTTGGGAGGTGTATCCATCCCACCAACGGAAACGACTCAGAGTTCTCAACGCTTTCCATGCTAGATATGCCATAGGCGGTTCCCAAACAGAAAATAAAGTTTATTACTTTTTCCACCATACTTTCACTTTTCATGGCTAACTGTATCCACAGGTACCCTTCATACCAACACTTTCCAAGTACTTTATTATTTGACAACATAAAGTAAATTCATTTTTGCATTTCGGGACTGGGCATCCCTAAGACCTTTGCCTTACCCTCGAGCAATCACAAGTGAATAAGCACTCATCTTGAGAATAACACATCTAGCATGGAAAATATTAGCCACCCGTTACCGTTCCGTGAGCGAAACAAACACACAAAAGAGAAGTTTATTTTGAAAATTAGAGATGGCACATGCAAATTTGCTTAGAATGGCAAAAGAATACTGCATATAGGTAGATATAGTGGACTCAGGTGTCAAAACTGGTTTAAAGGATTTTGGATGCACAAGTAGAGATCATACTTAGTGCAAAATGAAGGCTAGCAAAAGACTGGGAAGCGACCAACCAAGAAACGTATAATCTCATAAGCAAGCATTAAGCATAATTAACACCGAATAATGCACCACAAGTAGGATATAATTTACAGTGCATGATTATTGACTTTCGTGCATGCATAGGGAATCACAAACCTTAACACCAATATTCTTACTAGAGCACAATTACTCATCAACATAAATCACATATCACATCATCGTATCTCGAAACTATTACTAAGAATCAATTTTATGTTGTCCAGTGATCTTCATGACATTTTTTTTCTTTATCCTTCTTGGATATCTATCACTTTGGGACTAATTTTCATGTGTTGCTTTTCATAAGCTCAAACAAATATAAGTGAAGATCATGAGCATAACAAATTTTCTTTATCTCAAAATAATCTAAGTGAAGCAAGAGAGAACTCTTCAAAAAAATATTAACTCTCAAATAAATCTAAGTGAGCAAGAGAGCATTTCTACAAAAATACTAAGCACACTGTGCTCTAAAAGATATAAGTGAAGCATAGAGAGCAATTCTAGCAATTCATGACATAATTTTGGCTCTCGCAACTAGGTGTGTCCAGCAAGTATTGATGACTTAAAACACAAAATAAAACAAGCAAATACACATATCACACAAGACGCTCCAAGCAAAACACATATCATGTGACGAATAAAAATATAGCCTCGAGTAAAATATTGATGGTCGTTTGAAGAAAGAGGGGATTCCACTCGGGCGCAGCCCCAAGCTTAGTTGGTTGCTCATTCTTGGATAATAGCTTGGGATGCAGGGGCATCCCCAAGCTTGGGCTCTTCTATCCTTCTTTCATCCATCGTAAGATAACCCAAAACTTGAAAACTTCAATCACACAAAACTCAACAAAACCTTCGTGAGATCCGTTAGTATAAGAAAAATAAACTACTACTGTAAGTGATGTATCAAACCAATTATTATTTTGTTTTTGTATTATATCAACTGTATTCCAACTTTTCTATGGCAAAAACACATCAAAGACAACCATAGAGCCATCAAAATAAGTACACAACACAAAGAAAACAGAATCTGTCAAAACAGAACAGTCTGTAGCAATCCGATTTTCTTGAATACTTCTGGAACTCCAAAAAATTCTGAAAAAACTAGGACAACCTGGATAATTTGTATATTGATCTTCTGCAAAAATAATTTGCATTTTATCATGTTCTGGTGAATTTTAACAATTATTTCCGTGAGAAAAAAGTTTATGTCGTTTTCAGCAAGATCAAACAACTATCACCCAAGAAGATCCTATTGGTTCTACTTGGCGCAAACAGTAATTAAAACACAAAAAACACAATCATAACAGTAGCATAATTGTGTAAACACACAAGAACAGAAATAAAAAGCAAAAATAAATTTTATTCATTGGGTTGCCTCCCAACAAGCGTTGCAGTTTTACGCCCTTAGCTAGGCGTAAAGCAAGGATCTAAGTTTTGTCATCTTTGGTTCGAGATCCATAAGATGCCCTCATGATTGATTCATAAGGTAGCCTGATTTTTGTTCTAGGAAAGTGTTCCATACCTTTCCTCAGGGGAAATTGTAACTTAATATTGCCTTCTTTCATATCAATCACGGCATCGATAGTGCGTAAAAATGGTCTACCAAGAATAATTGGACAAGACGGATTGAAATCAATATCAAGAACAATAAAATCTATGGGCACATAATTCCTATTTGCAAGAATAAGAGCATCATTAATTCTTCCCATAGGCTTTTTAATAGTAGAATCCGCCAAGTGCAAGTTCAAAGAACATTCTTCGAGATTACTAAGACTAAGCACATCACATAATGATTTTGGAATTGTGGAAACACTAGCACCCAAGTCACATAAAGCAAAACACTCATAATTTTTAATCTTGACTTTGATAGTAGGTTCCCATTCATCATGCAATTTTCTAGGAATTGAAACTTCTAATTCCATTTTTTCTTCCAAAGCTTTTATCATAGCATCAACAATATGTTTAGTAAAAGCTTTGTTTTGTTCATAAGCATGGGGTGAATTTAGCATAGATTATAACAAAGAAATACAATCAATCAAAGAGGAAATATCATAATTAAAGTCTTTGTAATCCAAAAGAGTGGGCACATCACTAGTTAAAGTTTTGACCTCTCCAAACCCACTTTCATCAATTTTCTCAACAAGATTTTCAACCTCCAAAATATTGGGACGCCTTCTACCTAAAGTTGACTCTTCTCCAGTCCCTTTTTCATCAATATTATCTTTAATAAACAAGTAATCATTAGAAGAAACACCAATCATTTGAAGATCTTCATCACTTTTGCGAAAGAAATCACTAGAAAATGCTTTTTTCAAAAAATTCTCTTTTTGCTCTAAGCATAGCGGTTCTTTTCTTACTTTCATCCATAGAAACATAAAGAGCTTTAATTGATTCATCTAATTTAGGCACAAAAATTTTCATCTTGAGATTTTCCACATCATGAGCAATTCTATCAACATTACTAGACAAATCATCAATCTTAGTCAACTTTTCTTCTATGGAAGTTATTATTGTTGAAATTATTTCTAGAGATAAAATTCACATAAATGGCATCACTATTTTGCTCAATCAAAGTAGACAAATGCATATCATTAAAATCAATAGGAGAACTTTTACTAGCAACCAATTTCATAAGAGCATCAACTTTCACTTAGAGAAGAAATTTCTTCAACCGAATTAACTTTTTTACTAGTAGGAGCCCTTTCGGTACGCCATTGTGAATAATTTGCCATGATATTATTAAGCAATTTGGTGGCTTCACCCAAAGTAATTTCCATAAAAGTTCCACCCGCGGCGGAATCTAAAAGATTAGGAGAAACAAAATTCACTCCCGCATAAAAAAATTGTATGATCATCCAAAGATTTAACCCATGAGTTGGGCAATTTCTTAGCATCATTTTCATCCTTTCCCAAGATTGTGCAACATGCTCATGTTCAAGTTGCTTGAAATTCATGATCTGGGTTCTAAGGGAAATAATTTTTGCGGGAGGAAAATAATTAGTGATAAAAGCATCTTTGCACTTCTTCCAATAATCGATACTATTACGAGGCAAAGAAGAGAACCAAATTTTTGCAGAATCACGCAAAGAAAACAGAAATAATTTCATCTTGACCACATCATTGTCCACATCTTTTTTCTTTTGCATATCGCATAATTCCACGAAGGTATTTAGATGGGACGCGACATCCTCATTAGGAGTACTAGAAAATTGGTCTTTCATAACAAGATTCAGCAAAGCAGTATTAATATCACAAGTCTCCACACTAGTGGAGGGAGGAGCAAGCGGAGTGCCAATAAAATCATTGTTGTTGGTATTTGAGAAATCACATAACTTGGTGTTCTCTTGAGTCATGATGACCACACAACAAGATTGCACTCAAAAACAGATCCGCAAGAAAACGCGAACGGAAAAAGAGAGACGAATAACACGATAAATTTTGTGAAGTGGGGGAGAGGAAAACGAGAGGCAAATGGCAAATAATGTAAATTGCGAGGAGATGAGATTTGTGATTAGGAACCTGGTTATGTTGAAGATCCTCCCCGGCAACGGCGCCCGAAATTCCTTTTGATCGCTCTCTGACTATAGCGCCAGAAAAGCTCCTGTTTGCTAGGATTACATCGGTATTTACCCAAAGAGGAAGGGATGATGCAGCATAGCGACGGTAGGTATTTCCCTCAGTGAAGAAACCAAGTTTATCGAACCAGTACGAGAACCAAGCAACACAACGTAAACATCACCTGCACACAAATAACAACACCTCGCAACCCGACATGTTAAAGGGGTTGTCAATCCCTTTCGGGTAACGATGCCAGAAAATTCTAGTAGATTGAAATAATAGATCAAAAATAAATAAAGTGCAGCAAAGTATTTTTTGTATTTTTGGTTTAATAGATCTGAATGAAAATGCAAAGGAAAACTAGATCGCAAGCATATATATGAGAAAGAAGACCCGGGGGCCGTAGGTTTCACTAGTGGCTTCTCAAGAGAAAGATAGCAAACGGTGGGTAAACAAATTACTGTTGGGAAATTGATAGAACCTCAAATAATTATGATGATATCCTAGCAATGATCATTACATAGGCATCACGTCTAAGATTATTAGACCGACTCCTGCCTGCATCTACTACTATTACTCCACACATCGACCGCTATCCAGCATGCATCTAGTGTATTAAATTCATGGAAAAACAGAGTAATGCAATAAGAACGATGACATGATGTAGACAAGATCTGTTTATATATTGAGTTAGATGTAGATCCCATCTTTTTATCCTTAGTAGCAACGATACATACACTACAAAAAAAGACACATCCGTGACATTTTGGGCCGAACGAAAAAAATTTCTGTCATACATATGGCACTTCTATGACGATAAATGTGACAAAACCCGGTATCATCATAGATGTGGTGGGCTCCTACTTCTATGACAAAAAATCATGATAGAAAATGGGCTTTTCGTCCTGGGCGGGCCGGAGACGCAGCTGCATGACATTCTTTGGGCCGTCCATGACGGAAAAAACCGTGGTAGAAGCGAGGGGGAGGAAAATTTCGGGGAGTTGCTGTTTTCGGTGGGAGGTCGGGGGCTGAGCGATGTGTGTTTCTCTTGTACACGTACGCGCGTGTGTGCGAGGCGTTGGCTCTAACTGAACCCGAGTGATTGCACTGCAGGCTACGCGTTACTGAACCCGAGCGATCGATCGATGGCTGTTAACTGAACCTGATGGAGCGATTCCTTCGCTGCTGCTGCTAACTAAAGCTGATCGATTGGATGAACAGTGAGCGTTGCGGGGGGGTTTGGATGAACAGTGAGCGGTGGCATTGCCTCTGGATGAACAGGACCCCGTGGTGTGGAGGGCTGGATGAACGATGAAGCGGTGGAGAGGTGGCCGTGGAGGGGCGGTTGAACAGGACCCCGTGGTGTGGAGGGCTGGATGAACAGTAGATGGTGGAGGGGTGCCCGTGGAGGGGTGGTTAAACAGTAGCCGGTGGAGTAGCGCACGGTAGAGGCTGGATGAACAGGAGCCCGTGGAGGCTGGAGGAGGTCGATGGTAGCCCGTGGAGGCTGGAGGAGATCGACGGTGGAGATGAACAGTATCCCGTGGAGTCCCGTTTTGCGGTACGCCACATTCCTCCCAATGAACAGGACCCCCGTTCCGACCATAGCGCTCCAACACAAGTCCGTTTTGTCCGTTTTGCAGTACGCCACACCCCTCCCGATCAACAGGACCCCCGTTTCGACTGTAGCGCTCCAACACAAGTCCGTTTCGTCCGTTTTGCGGTACGCCACACCACTCCTGAACAACAGGACCCCTGGTTCGACCGTAGGCGGACCGTTTCCTCCGCTTTTGATGCGCCACACCCTCCCGATCAACAGGACCCCCGTTTCGACCGTAGGAGGTATGTTTCCTCCGTTTTGCGGAACGCCACACCCCTCCCGATCAATAGGACCCCGTTTCGAACGTGGCCGGTCGAACACAAGGCCGTTTCCTCCGTTGTGCGCTACGACAGGCCTCGTTTCCATCGCTTGTTCCGTCCAAGCCCTCCTGATGAACACGACCACGCATTCTGTTCCGACCCAGCCGGTTAGCTCCCCATGAACACGACAATGACGATGTTTCTCCGTTCCGACCCAGCCATGTACATATGCGCGAGTAGGCGTTCGAGACCCTGCCCGTATGTACGTACGTGGTCGTATTTTCTTTCTTGTACCCTACGCCAACAGATGCGTGCGTGTACATGCTACGTGCGCGCCTCTACTACGACACGTGCGCGCCTCTACAACGACCAGTATGTACGTACACGTTCGCGACCAGAATGACAACCCTACGTACGCTTCGACCAGGTGGGTCCCGACTGTCAGGCACTTCCTTGCCTGCGAAGATGTTGCTGCTGGGTCCCAGCAGTCAGGGGGGCGAATTGTTTTTTTTTTGGACGCACTTCCTTGCATGTGAAGATGTAGCTGGTGGGTCCCAGCAGTCAGGGGGAAACGTTTTTTTCGCGAAATACGGTGGCCTGTCCGGTGGGTCCCCGCTGTCAGGTGGAGGAATAATTATTTTGTGCGTAATAAGGTGACACTTCCTTGTTGTGGCCGTGGACCCAGCTGTCAGCCTCTCCACGTACAGTCCATGTCCGATGGAAGCCATTCCTTGACCACGTTGACCACGACGCTACCGACAAAGACCAGGCGGTGGACGACGGCGAGGCCTAGGAAGGGGACGACGCGAGCCGAGGAAGACGCGGTAGTGGATGCCCATGCGTGAGGAGTACGAGGGTTCAACCGTTCGTTCGCGGTGTGAGGCTGCCGTCGCCTGAATAACGAGGGTGTGGGTGAGTAGAGGGATGGTCCGCCGGTGGGAGTAGTAGGGGCGGTGAGGCCTCTCTGCATCGCAACCCGACCACGGAGGCGTGAGCACGAGGCACGATCGGGCGCTGGTTTGGGCGGCCGGAGCAAGAAGACCAGAGGTTGAAGAAGCACTACGGCCGGTGGATGGACATCGTGCGGTCCTTTGGATCTAGAATCATGCATATTGACTAAGTTGACAAAGCCGTCTGGCCCCGTCAACTTAGTAGGCCCACAAGTCAGCCTTCACTATCTGGCTCCCAGCCTAACGGGGAGTATTCATTTTTGTCCGTAATAAGGAGGCACTTCCTTGCGTGCAAAGATATAGCTGGTGGGTCCGAGCTGTCGCCGCGGTAACGTTTTTTCGCGAAATCTGAAGGCCCTTTCGGTGGGTCCTCGATGTCGTGGAGGAATCATTATTTTGCGGCGTAATAAGGAGGCATTTCCTTGCATGCGGCCGTGGACCCAGGTATCGGCCTCTCCACATACAATCCACTTCAGATGCATGTCGGTCGTTGACCATGTTGACCAGGCAGCGCCGAGAGCACCGAGGCGGTGGACGACGGCGAGGCCTAGGAAGGAAACGACACAGGCGAGGAAGACTTCGGCGGTTGTTTCACACGCAGAGGGAGTACGATCGTCTGAGGGTTTATCGTTCGTCTGCCGTCATGGGAGAATAACAGCAGTGTGGGTGAATAGAGGGATGGCTAGGCCAGCGACGGAGAATCTGGTGGGGCGGTGAGGCTGTCAAGGCAAAGACAATCGGCCATGAGGAGGAGGGAGCAGGCAGTCCCGCCGGCGCTTGTTTTAGCGGCTGGAGCAGGAAGAGCAGAGCTTGATGAAGCATGACGGCCGTTGGATGGACATCCAACAGTCACTGCTTGTGTGTCAACCTTCTTTTAGGAAAGCCTCAAATCTGTGGAAAACATCATACAACCCATCTGCCATTATTTCTAATAATTTACAGCCCATTTGCTAAATCTTAAGGTTTTTTTTGGAGCCCATATTCTTTTTGTTAGCACTAGCAAAAAGGCTCGTGCGTTGCAATGGGAGAAAAAAATCTCTCATATCTCTAGCTGGGTCAGTTGGACAAAGCGTATGCGTGGCAGTTGGCAGGTTATGAGATCGAACCCTCCCATCGGTAATTTGATTTTTGCCACTCTTGAGACATGGGCCTCAGTTTGCCGCCAGGTTGGCTTTCTTCGTTGGGCCAAAACGGGTGGCAAGTAACAAAACCAAATAGCGTACGTGAAATTAATTGAAGCGGGACCAAACAAAGCGGGACGAAACCAAGAATATCACCTCCTTTTAATAGTAGGTATAGATTACAGCCCATATTGTGGCCACGGTTAAAAAATTATACGAAATTTTGCATATTTTGGTGCGGTCCGAACTGTTTTTAATCCCGAAATTTCGACTCACATTCAAACTGATTTTAAAAATAAATGTATATCAATATGAAATCCAACAAATTCTCCACGCATAAAATTTAATGTAATTTAAGATCTCGAAATGAAAAAAAAGATATTTGAAACTAATTGCCGGTTTGATGTGTTTAAAAAATGTACAACCCATTTCTCATTACTGATAGGCCATTTTCTCGGCTAGCCGAATGAAGCTCTCCTCGTCTTGAAAGATTTGCAGCCCAACAGGCCTGACAAAGGGACTTACTTGGCAAATCACAAAAAAACTGGGCTGTGGCCTTGGACCCAGCTGTCAGCCTCTCCACGTATAGTACTCTTCTGATGGAAGTTGGTCGTTGACCACATTGACCACGCCGCGCCGAGAGCACCAAGGCGGTGGATGACGGCGAGGCCTAGGAAGGGGACAACATGGAGCCGGGAAAGACGCGGCAGTGGATGCCCACGCGGAGAGGAGTACGAGGGTTCACTGGTTCGGCTGCGACGTGAGGCTGTTGTCGCCGCAGAATAACAGGGGGTGTGGGTGAGTAGAGGGATACCCTGGGCCAGCGGTGGGATTAGTAGGGGGCGGTGAGGCCTCCGCGGCATCACAGCCGACCGCGAGAGGCAGGAGCATGCGGCACGACCGGTGCTGCTTTGGGCGGCTGGAGCAAGAAGACCAGAGGTTGAAGAAGCACTATGGCCGTTGGATGGACATCGTACGGTCACTGAAGCTAGAATCGTTCATATTGACTAAGTTGACAAAGCCCTCCGTCCTCATCAACTTAGTAGGCCCACAAGTCAGCCACCCACTATGGCGGGTCCCAGCTAGCAGGTGGTATTCCTTTTTTGGTGTGTAATAAGGAGGCACTTCCTTGCGTGCGAAGATATAGCTGGTGGGTCTGACCTGTCAGCGGGGGGGGACGTTTTTTTCACGAAATACAGAAGCCCTTCCCACGTACAGTGCATGTACAGTGCGTAATAAGGAGGAACTTTCCTTGCGTGCGACCATGGACCTCGTGGGTCCCAGCCGTTAGGCTCTCCGCATCTGATCCTCTTCCGATGACTCTCGTATGTTGACCACGCCAAGGCCGAAGCGCCGAGGCGGTGGACGACGGCAAGGCCCCAAACTGGAACGACCCAGAGATGGGGAAGACGCGGCAGTGGAGTCGCAGACGGAGACGAGTGGGAAATTTGACTGGTTCGGGTGTGGGGTGGGCCTACACTCGGCAGAGAATAACAGGAGGTGCGTAGTGGAGGGATGGCCTGGCCGTCGGTGGGGTAGCGCTTCGCTGAGGAGCGCAAAACAAAGCTCACCGGACGCCTTGAAAGGCTGGAGCAAAGCGGTTCCGCAGCGCTGGGGAAGAAGACGAGAGATTGAAGAAGAATGCCGCCGTTGGATGTAAATCCAACGCCTTCTTAAACCGACCTCTTGGCCCACATGTTAGCCACCCATTTGTTTTTAGTCCATTTGGTGGGCTGGGTGAAACAATGATGTAGCATCTATGCGAGACCATTTAAATCCCATTTGCATTTTTTCTAAATCCATGGACTTGCCGGGCTGGGTGAAAATATCATGTTGGGCTAGACGAAGAAATGTTATAAAAACATAAACACATGATTGCACGTCAGTAAAATCTTTGCAAGCTTATGTACGCAATCACTAGGAGTTAACTTGGCAAGTTATATATAAACAATTATTATTATTATTCTGTAAGAACTTTCAACTTACGAAATAAAATATCATTTAATTTGATGAGTTAATAGTACGTGGGGTATTATTATTTTTTAGGCTAGACGTGGGACAGTTGAGTTGGTTCTAGGGGAAAGTACTGGGAGAAAACTCAGTTTACATCGAAAAAGAAAGTGGGAGAAAATTTAGAGACCTGCTGGGTCCACCTGAGGAGAGGAATATGTTGGGAGGAAGGAGATTCAAAGCACGGCAGCCGAGTGAACTAGTTTTTTTTACGGACAAGTGAACTAGTTTACATACATAAGCAAATAGCCACTAAAAAAGCAATCAGGTTAATGGGTTCTTAAAAGAAATTTTTCGGACAAAACTGATAATTACGACACATAGGCTAATGCATGAAACACTCAGATGATAAAGGTGCTTATAAACACATAAAGTACAACATCTAGACCTTCCGGGCACGCTTGATCATGACGCTGTGGCTGTCCGTGTACTCGTCGGTTACGGGAAGCAGACACGCCCTCATGTCCAAGATCTGCCTGTACATGTCGTAGCATGCGTATGCGTCCTTGGCCGCGTAGGTTATGTAGGCTAGATTCAGAGGTACCACCCACGTGTTTAGGTCGTCTTATTGTAACATCCCAAATTTTCAATTTGGAATGTTATACATTAGGTCATCATGCATATCATATTTTCTCACATTTTCCGATCCTAGAAAATGTCACGCAACTCAAGGACCCTCGGAGAGAGTTGGAGGTTTCATTATTTTCATATTTGGGATTTCTCAAATTTGGAAAATAGGATCATTTGGATTTATTTATTTATCTTCAAATATTTTTCCAATAAAAAAATTAAGAGAGGGAATAATATGACTTTCCCAACATTTAGGAAAAATGAAGATTTAATAAATAAATCTATTTTGGTTTTTGAAAGTTTATTTGCTTTAGGGAAAAATGAGTATTTTAAAAAAATATGCATTTTGCCCCGTTTTAAAAAGTTCATTTTGTTCGACTCATTTTTAGGAGTCGGGGAAAATTAATTTTATTTAATTTGGAGTTCGTTTGGTTTTATTTTTAATTCGTTTAGTTTTGTTTTAGAAAAAAACACGCTACGCCCGGGCTGTGGCCCAGCCGGCCCAACCGCCATGTGCCCAGCTCCCCTTCCTCGCAAGGCCTTGGAGGAGACTCCACGCCTCGCCGGGCCGAAGTCCGGCTCGGCCACGCCGGACCCCGCCACCGTGCCCTCCCCAAGGCACCCTCCCTCCCCTTTATAACTTGAGCCCCCTCTCTCCTCCTCACCCAGCGTCGCCGCCGCCCTCAACAGAGCCGCCTTGCTTGCCGCCGCCTTCTTGCCGTCGCCAGGCCGCCCCTCGCCGCCCCTCATCCGACCCTTGACCCCATGACCCGCCGCCCGCCGCCGGAGCCGGAACCCCGGCGACTTCATGGGAAGGTAGCCGCCACCACCCCCGATCCGGTTTTTGCTTTAAAAACCGATCCGGTTTTCTTTCGTTGATCGGTTTTTTTTAAACCCTAGATTGGTTTATTTTTTTCGGTTTTATTAACTAGTGAACGTTCACCGATCCGTTCGTTTTAATGAACATGTTCGTCGGTTAGTTTCTGTTAACAAACGTCCGTCGTTTTAACCGTTCGTCATTTTTCTTTTAATCGGATTTAATGTGTCATTTTCCGAATTCGATTTCAGACCCAATTTTCAAATCTGTTTATTTTCTCGCTCGTTTATCGGAATCAGGTGATTCAAGCGCCTGGAGTTTCGTTTCGAAACCGCCGTTCCAACTAACCTACTTAAACAAAATTTTGCTACTGTAAAATTTTGACCTAGTTTCAAATTGCCAAAACCGAGTTGTTTTCTCTCGACTTTCGACTTCCGATGCTTTATTTGATTCGATTCTTTTGCAACCAGGGTTCTTAAGTTGAACTCTCTGGTTAGATCTTTTATTCGAGATTTCCCTATGCATTAGATGAGTACTTATTGAATGCTTGTTGTTTGCCTGCGTTAGATCACCCGGAGTGCGCCGCTTGTTACTTGAATCTCTAGGTCTCATGGATCATCGGCAAGGCAAGTAACACTTGATCATACCTTTTCTACTACCCAGTTTTATGCATTAGCCCTATTCCTCAAACACTTGCATGTTTAGGATCAACTTAAATTGTGGGATGGGAAGTAGATTGAGGTAGTACCTATTACCTGTTTACTTATGAAACCTTGGGAGTTACTTCTACGTTTGCTTATTATGCCATGCTATGCTAGTAGACGTGGATTGGGTGAGTGAATATCCATGACAGATGTGAGATTGTTAATTAATGGTTTATCTAAGGTGGCAACCTAAACACACATCTGGGTGGATTGAGGCACCTGGTTTCTATCGAGGACTTACTGTATTTCTTCGGACCGCCACCCGTGCTCTAAGGGATCATGAGATTATTTAAACTAGAAACTTCCGTGTGCAGCCACAAGCCAATATGGGCTCTGGCATAGTTGAGTAAGTTGTGCGAACTCTTACGGGTAGGCTAGCTGATGTAGGGATGTAGGTTGGTACGGTCTACCCACATGTAAGGTGCTAGTGCTTACGAAGATCGTGTCTCGATCATCCGCCTCTCAAACACCATGTAGTCACGAGAGAACTAAACGGAGGCGATCGAGTCTTGTGGGGAAAAGTGCGCAAACCTCTGCAGAGTGTATAAACTAATCATGATTAGTCGTGTCCCCGGTTATGGACGTTTTGAGTATCTAGTACTTAAATATCATGTGAATCTCAACATGTTACTTCTAATAAAAGTTATTGGGTTTTAATGAGTACTTTTTAATTGGGATTGAGGATGCTGTCAACCATTCTCAATGTTTAACAACCACCATGATAGTTAAATAAAATTATTCCTTTGTTGTAGGGAAAATTCTGCTTTATGCAAAATCAGAATCAGAGAGCTTTACCACCAGCCATATATGCATGTAGTATAGGCTTATTCCTTCATTACTCTCTATGTGTTACATTGACAAGATATTCCATGTCTTGACCCGTTTCGGGCTGCAACTTTCATGTTGCGACTTTTCGCAACGACAGTAAGGTGTTAGGTCGTGGTTCTATACTCGGTGATGCCGATGGAGTTGATGGACTCACTTATCTTCCAAGCCTTCCATTGTTATTATTAGATGGCCTTAAGCCATATTATTATAATAAGTTCCCTTGTGGACAACGTTGTAATAAGTGTGTGATTGCTACTCGCTATAAATCCTTCAAGTAATCTTGTGTGGTGTCGACATTCTTGGTCCAGGATGACACACGAGCACGTAGACTTGATCCATTTGGGTCCGGTCGCTACAGAGATGGTATCGAGCACACGCCGTTGTAGGACACGACCACTAAGTTAAAGCCATAGATCACTACTCTCTTCTCATTTTCTAACTCCTCATCTTTTCTACTCTTTTAGGATGAAGGACGTGAAGATCAAAATCGCACAACCAGATGAAGGCACACCTTTTGATTTCACCGAAGGAAGTCACCAAGTACCGAACATTGGATTACCAAGCTTCACCGGACTTTCAACGCCACTCTGCACGAAGAGGAGCTGGAAGATTCAAGCTCACGTCCGGGAAGGACTTTCGCCCCAATCACCAAACCTATAGATAGTGTTTTCAGTGCACCAACTTGGAGTCTGGGAAAGAGCATGGCAGCTCATATCACCATGGGACGCATTGGAGAAGATTATCAAGAAGACCTCAAAGACACTATCTACCAGATTTGCGGACGCCGAGATGAACAAAGGGAGATAGTCAACAACAAGAAGGATAGATCCATTGCAGCTTTCATCCAGAGTTAAACCAGACATTCGACGCCAGGAGAACCAGATGTGCAATGATATGTTGGAGTTGCAGAATGCAAAGGGAAGGATCATCGAACATGAAGAAGTACTAAAGACTACACGCAAGGACTACATGGACGAGATCGTAGCTCTAGCGAGACACAATAACGATCTTAAGTACGAGATCGAAGAACTCAAGAAGAAGTTGGCGCTCAGGAATGAAGACAAACACGTCGGCTGTCCAAGCGACTACATCAACATCGATGACACCGATTCGGATCCAAGTGAACCCGACTTTGAAGACGAAGCTGGAGCAGACATCATGGAGTCTTCCACCGGTTCAAATTAGTAGAAGTCCCCCACATATTAGTAGTATTACCTCCATGTAAACATTATAGTACACGCACTTTTGCGATAGTTAGATCGTTGTAAGCCCTTTGTTTGATTGAATGAAGTGATTTTGTGTGCATTTGCTCATGTGCATTTGGGTAGTGATTCCCCATAGACCTCATTCTATTCTTAATTTCTCGTCTTTTCTAAAACCCATCAGATGCCTCCGAGACGCGACCCCGGGTTTGTTTTCCCGCCAGAGATCACCCAATTGATTCAGCAGCAGAACACCTTGATTCAAACATTGGTGCAGAACCAGGGCAACAACAACAACAACCCACCACCACCACCTGCGGATCACTTGACTCGTTTCCTTAGACTGAATCCGCCGGTGTATTCCAGTAGCACCGAGCCGATTGTAGCAGATGATTGGCTCCGCAAGATAGGAAGGGAGTTGACCACTGCAGGATGCACAGATGGAGAAAGAGTGAAGTTTGCAGCACACCAGCTTGAAGGACCCGCAGCAGCATGGTGGGAAAATTTTACAGCCACTTAGCCGGTAGACACTGTCACATGGGATCAGTTTCAGCAAGCTTTTCGCACTGCCCATGTTTCAGCAGGAGCTATGGCCATGAAGAAGCGTGAGTTTCGCAACTTATGCCAAGGAGGAAGGACTGTTGGCAAGACGTAGATGATTTTAGTAAGTTAGCACGTTATGCCCCGGATAGCGTTACTCTGAGGCCGCTAAGCGGGAGAAGTTTCGGAAGGACTGAATGATGAGTTCAAGATGCCGTTGATGGTAGCAAGTTTCAATAACTACCAGAGTTGGTAGACCGAGCTCTCATGATTGAAGGAAAGCAGCAGCAAATTGAGAACCGCAAGAGGAAGTATGGACAGGGAAAGTATAACTCTGGAGCCCAATGAAGCCTCGTTATACCCCTAAATCAGGAATTCAGTTTCAAAGATACCCATGGAGGAGGTAATTCGCATAACCATAATGGCACTAAGAATGGGAACGGGAATGGAGGAAGCAATGGACAGAACCGCACCAACCCGTCAACACCATCCAAGGTAGACTGAGTCACATCACTTGCTTTAAGTGCCGCAAGACTGGGCATTATGCAAATGATCATCCGTATAGGCGAGCGGAAAGCTGGAAAGAAGCCAAACCCTTTCAACAGGGGACAGGTGAATCACATTGATGTGGAGGAGGTTGAAGATCAGCCCGATGCAAGAATCGGTAAGTTTTTGGTTAAGTCATTTATCGCAGTTGTTCTTTTCGATCTTTGGTGCATCGCATTCATACATATCAAGGATTTGTGGATAAGTACAAATTACCGACCCAAGCCCTTAGGTCACCCATGCTAGTAACCTCACCCGAGCAGAATACATGGCTAGTAAATGGTGTGATCGATCGCCATTGAGGATTGGACACTATGTTTTCCCATCGGACCTAATAGTTACGGAATCCCAAGGATTGGATGTGATATTAGGTATGGATTGGTTATCAAAGTATGGAGGGAACATTGATTGCTCCACTAGATCAATTTTGCTCACCACTCCAGAAGGAAGAAGGATCAAGTATGTATCACGGCACGAGCCGAGGAGAGTGCAAGTAAATTGCTTATCAGGAGTGGTGCAGGAAGAAGTACCAGTGGTGAAGGATTTTCCTGATGTATTTTCGGAAGAGTTGCCAGGAATGCCACCGGATAGAGACATTGAGTTTTTGATTGAGCTGTTGCCGAGAAATGTGCCCGATATCGGGCCGTGCAGGATGCCCGCATACGAGATTTGGCGGAAATCAAGAAGCGATTAAGGAACTATTGGATAAAGGTTTTATACGCCCAAGTTCTTCACCTTGGGGATCACCCGTACTGTTAGTGGAGAAGAAGGATGGATCTTTGAGAATGGTTGTTGATTATCGTGGATTGAATGAAGTAACAAGAACAAGTACCCACTACCAATGATAAATGATCTGTTTGATCGCTTGCAAGGAGCTAAAGTGTTTTCCAAGATCGACTTGCGATCGTGGTACCATCGATTGAAGATTAGGGAGCAGGACATACCTAAGACATCATTTACCACGAGATATGGACTGTATGAGTATACCGTTATGTCATTTGGACTGACTAACGCACCAGCCTATTTCATGAACATGATGAACAAAGTGTTTATGGGGTTTTTCGATAAGTTCGTCGTAGTGTTCATTGATGATATTTTGATTTTCTCGAAGAATGAAGAAGAACATAAGGAACATTTGAGATTGGTTTTGGAGAAACTGAGGGAACACCAGTTGTATGCCAAGTTCAGCAAATGTGAGTTTTGGCTAAAGGAAGTTGGATTTCTTGGACATGTTATATCCGGAGAAGGAATAGCAGTTGACCCCACAAAGGTTGAAACCGTAACCAAATGGGAAGCACCAACGATAGTTGGAGAGATCCGGAGTTTCCTTGGACTCGCAGGATACTACCAAGATTCATTGAGAATTTCTCAAGGATTGCAAAGCCTATGACAGAATTGTTGAAGAAGGATAACAAATTCATATGGACCGAGGACCGTGAGGCAAGTTTTCAGGAGTTGAAGAAAAGATTGGTTACCTCACCAGTTTTAATATTGCGGATCGGACCAAGGATTATGAGGTGTATTACGGCGCTTCACGCCGAGGACTTGGAGCAGTGCTTATGCAGGAAGGAAGAGTTGTTTCGTATGCTTCACGACAACTTAAGCCTCACGAGTTAAATTATGCCACACATGATTTGGAGTTGGCGGCCGTTGTGCATGCCTTGAAGACATGGAGACATTTTCTCATTGGAAATCATTGTGAAGTATATACGGATCATAAGAGTTTGAAATACATTTTCACACGTATGAAATTAAATCTCAGACAGAGGAGATGGTTAGAACTTATCAAGGATTATGATATGAGATTGCATTATCACCCCGGAAAGGCTAATGTCGTAGCAGACGCATTGAGCCGTAAGAGCCACGTCAATACCCAAATGATGGGAGGGATACCAAATGAGTTAGCCGAGGACCTAAGAGAGCTATGTTTGGAAATAGTTCCGAGAGGCTATGTAGCAGCATTGGAGATTGATCAACACTAATGGACAAAATCAGAGAAACCCAAAAGGCGGAATAAGGAAGTTGCCTCTATAAGGGAGAAAATGAGCAAAGGAAAAGCTAAAGGATTTCGTGAAGATGAGCACGATACCCTATGGTTTGAGGACCGTGTTTATGTACCAAATAACCCGGAGATCAGGAAGTTGATTTTGCAAGAAGCCCATGATTCACCCTATTCGATTCACCCAGAAATACCAAGATGTATTTGGATTTGAAGAATACTTTCTGGTGGACCGGAATGAAGAAAGATATTGCGGAGTATGTAGCAGTTTGCGATGTATGTCAGAGAGTAAAGGCAGAACATCAGAAGCCAGCAGGATTGTTACAACCATTACCGATACCCGAATGGAAGTGGGATAAACTAGGCATGGATTTCATCACAGGTTTGCCAAAGACTCGTTCAGGATATGACTCGATTTGGGTTATAGTCGACCGCTTGATGAAGGTAGCTCATTTCATTCTAGTCAAGACTACCTATAGCAGTGCTAAGTTGGCAAAGATATACATGACCAGAATTGTGTGTTTACACGGAGTTCCGAGGAGTATCGTATCAGATAGAGGAACCCAATTTACCTCAAAGTTTTGGAATCAGTTGCACGAAACATTAGGAACCGTGTTGGAATTCAAGATGACTTTTCACCCTGCATCGATGGATGACCGAGAGAGTCAATCAGATTTTGGAGGATATCTTTGAGAGCTTGTGCACTAGATTATGGATCTAGTTGGGATGATAATTTGCCGTATGCAGAGTTATCTTATAACAACGGTTAACAAACCAGATTGAAGATGTCACCATACGAGGCTCTGTATGGAAGGAGATGCAGGACACCGTTGTCATGGGACGAAACTGGAGATCGTCAGTTGTTTGGACCAGATTTGATTAAGGAGTCTGAGCAGAAGGTTAAATTGATTCGAGATAGGCTCAAGGTAGCCCAATCCAGACAGAAGAGCTATGCAGATTCAAAGCGCAAAGCGATTGAATATGAAGTTGGAGACAGGGTATATCTTAGAGTATCCCCGCTTCGAGGAGTTAAGCATTTTGGAGTTAAAGGAAAATTAGCACCCCGTTTCGTTGGACCGTATAAGATTTTGCAACGCATGGGAGAAGTTGCTTATAAGCTGGAATTGCCAGAAGGACTGTCAGGAGTTCATGATGTATTCCATGTTTCTCAGTTGAAGAAATGCCACTCCGAGATAGCAGAGATACCGTTAAGAGACACAGTGCCACTGGAAGCAATTCAGTTGAAGGATGATTTAACATATGAGGAAAAACCAGTCAGGATTCTCGATTATGCCAGCAGAGTTACTCGCAGCAAGGTTATCATGTTTTGCAAAGTTCAAAGGAGCCACCACACCAAGATGAAGCCACACAGGAAAGAGAGGAAGTTTTGCTCAAGGACCACCTCACCTATTTTCTAGCCAACCCGAATCTCGAGGGCGAGATTCATCTTAAGGGGGTAGGTTTGTAACATCCCAAATTTTCAATTTGGAATGTTATACATTAGGTCATCATGCATATCATATTTTCTCGCATTTTCCGATCCTAGAAAATTTCACGCAACTCAAGGACCCTCGGAGAGAGTTGGAGGTTTCATTATTTTCATATTTGGGATTTCTCAAATTTAGAAAATAGGATCATTTGGATTTATTTATTTATCTTCAAATATTTTTCCAATAAAAAAATTAAGAGAGGGAATAATATGACTTTCCCAACATTTAGGAAAAATGAAGATTTAATAAATAAATCTATTTTGGTTTTGAAAGTTTATTTGCTTTAGGGAAAAATGAGTATTTTAAAAAATATGCATTTTGCCCGCTTTAAAAAGTTCATTTTGTTCGACTCATTTTTAGGAGTCGGGGAAAATTAATTTTATTTAATTTGGAGTTCGTTTGGTTTTATTTTTAATTGTTTAGTTTTGTTTTAAAAAAAAACACGCTGCCGCCCACAGGCGAGGCCCAGCCGGCCCAACCGTCGCTCCCAGCTCCCCTTCCACTCACGCCATGCTGGAGGAGACCACGCCGCCGCAGCCGAGTCCGGCTCGCTGTGGGACCCCGCCGTGCCCCTCCCCCAAGGCACCCTCCTCCCCTTTATAACCGAGCCCCCTCTCTCCTCCTCACCCAGCCGCCGCCGCCCTCAATCGAGCCGCCCTTGCCTTGCCGCCGCCGCCCTTGCCGTCGCCGCCGCCTCATCCGACCCACGACCCGTCGCCGCCAGCCGAGCCCATGGCGACTTCATGAGGTAGCCGCCGCCACCACCCCGATCCGGTTTTGCTTTAAAACCGATCTGGTTTTTTCGTTGATCGGTTTTTTAAAACCCTAGATTGGTTTATTTTTTTCGGTTTTATTAACTAGTGAACGTTCACCGATCCGTTCGTTTTAATGAACGTGATCGTCGGTTAGTTTCTGTTAACAAACATTCGTCGTTTTAACCGTTTGTCGTTTTTCTTTTAATCGGATTTAATCTGTTATTTTCCGAATTCGATTTCAGACCCAATTTTCAAATCTGTTTATTTTCTCGCTCGTTTATCGGAATCAGGTGATTCAAGCGCCTGGAGTTTCGTTTCGAAACCGCCGTTCCGACTAACCTACTTAAACAAAATTTTGCTACTATAAAATTTTGACCTAGTTTCAAATTGCCAAAACCGAGTTGTTTTCTCTCGACTTTCGACTTCCGATGCTTTATTTGATTCGATTCTTTTGCAACCAGGGTTCTTAAGTTGAACTCTCCGTTAGATCTTTTATTCGAGATTTCCTGTGCATTAGATGAGTACTTATTGAATGCTTGTTGTTTGTCTGCGTTAGATCACCCGAGTGCGCCGCTTGTTACTTCGAATCTCTAGGTCTCATGGATCATCGCAAGGCAAGTAACACTTGATCATACCTTTTCTACTACCCAGTTTTATGCATTAGCCCTATTCCTCAAACACTTGCATGTTTAGGATCAACTTAAATTGTGGGATGGGAAGTAGATTGAGGTAGTACCTATTACATGTTTACTTATGAAACCTTGGGAGTTACTTCTACGTTTGCTTATTATGCCATGCTATGCTAGTAGACGTGGATTGGGTGAGTGAATATCCATGACAGATGTGGTTTATCTAAGGTGGCAACCTAAACACACATCTGGGTGGATTGAGGCACCTGGTTTCTATCAGGACTTGCTCAGATTTCTTCGGACCGCCACCTGTGCTCTAAGGGATCATGAGATTATTTAAACTAGAAACTTCCGTGTGCATCCACAAGCCAATATGGGCTCACATAGTTGAGTAAGTTGTGCGAACTCTTACGGGTAGGCTAGCTGATGTAGGGGATGTAGGTTGGTACGGTCTACCCACATGTAAGGTGCTAGTGCTTACGAAAGATCGTGTCTCGATCATCCGTCTCTCAAACACCATGTAGTGCGAGAACCAAACAGAGGCGATCGAGTCTTGTGGGGAAAAGTGCGCAAACCTCTGCAGAGTGTATAAACTAATCATGATTAGCCGTGTCCCCGGTCATGGACGTTTTGAGTATCTAGTACTTAAATATCATGTGAATCTCAACATGTTACTTCTAATAAAAGTTATTGGGTTTTAATGAGTACTTTTTAATTGGGATTGAGGATGATGTCAACCATTCTCAATGTTTAACAACCACCATGATAGTTAAATAAAATTATTCCTTTGTTGTAGGGAAAAATTAGCTTTATGCAAAACTGTAACCGTAGAGCTTTACAACCAGCCATATATGCATGTAGTATAGGCTTATTCCTTCATTACTCTCTATGTGTTACATTGCCAGCATATTCCATGTGTCGACCGTTTTCGGGCTGCAACTTTCATGTTGCGGACTTTTCGCATTTACGAGTAAGGTGTTAGGTCGTGGTTCTATACTCAATGATGCCGATGGAGTTGATGGACTCACTTATCTTCCAAGCCTTCATTGTTATTATTAGATGGCCTTAAGCCATATTATTGTAATAAGTTCCCTTGTGGACAACGTTGTAATAAGTGTGTGATTGCTACTCTGCTATAAATCCTTCGAACTACTGTGTGGTGTCAGCATTACTGATCCAGGGATGACACCTGAGCACAGAGACTTGATCCATTTGGGTCCGGTCGCTACACTTATTTCATGTTGGCGTATCAGGGGTCGATGATGGTCTCAGCGAGGTCAACCACGGAGTCCTTCTCCTGCCCGTTGCTGATGATCTTGTATTGGTTCTGGATGTCGACAAGCTTGTTGCACCAGATGGCCGAATTGTCGCGTTCTTCCTTCTCTCCACCGTAGCGGAGGTGCAGTCAGCGCTGCCAATGAAAAGGGCGAATGCTCCAGAACCTGGTGCAGCCATAGGACTGAGGCGAGGCAGAGCTTCACCGAGTCCGTATAGTTGGTGTACATCACATTCAACTTGGTGCAGCCATAGGACTGAACGGCGAACTAACTCCTTGTGGAAGTCCATATCCAGTGCTCACCCCTCGGATCGCCATTGGAGTCTCTTCGAGTGAACGAGTGTGTAGGCGGCGGCAAGTTCGCTTTTTCAGCTCTTGGGGAACTGGATTCAACAAAGAGGCTGAGTGTGTACAGGCGACAACAAGTTACTACCCTCCTCGTCCGCTGCACGCCCGGCAGAAGATGCACCCTCGGCGCATTCAAACGCCTCCATTAAGAAACCTACTCCGCCTCACGCCGGTTCACGAGCGGTCTCAGATTGGTAATGTAATAACAGGAGTTAGAGGTCACTTTACTTAAATTTAATTAGCTTTAATAGAAATTTATACTTAAAACAAGCAATGCATTGGCTCGTTCTATCAGTGCCACGGGATCAACATGCACAACAATTAGAATTATTATTCTCAGGACGCACACGATCAACACATTTGTCGCACTTTCACAAAGATAATACTACCAAGTTTGAACTGTTTGTTATGGTTGCTGTCCTCTGCATCATCATGTCGTGTTTCCCAAATTTTGCAAGATTCGTAACCAACAAATAAGATCCAAATAATAAGTACAACAAAGATGCCTACACATCTCATTGATTCCCGACTTGCAAGATTCGTAACCAACAAATAAGATCCAAATAATAAGTACAACAAAGATGCCTACACATCTCATTGATTCCCAGCTTGCAAGATTCAGAACCAACAAATAAGATTCAAATAATAAGTACAACAAAGATTCCTACACATCTCATTGATTCCCAGCTTGCAAGATTCAGAACCAACCCATTAGAGCATTTTGATAAAGTTAATATCGGGATTAAATCCATCTTGTCTAGCCATGTCATACAATCGAAGAACTTGGCGAATGCTCTTGACTGTCACAACATCTGTAGTTGAGTATTCCCGTTTGCACAGCATGTTTGCACAACACAAACAAGGAGACAGGAGAGCATGATTTCGCTTTAATAGCGGCCTCCTTGAACTCAACCTCCAGCTCCACTAGGATGAGGTCTGCACTGAGTTCCATGATTCAATTCATGCGCCTTTTTCTGCGGTTCACCCGAAATGAAGCAAAGATTGCATCATTCAGCTAGCAAGAAGTACTTGCTCTTGTGAGTCAAGTGTTCTTCTTTAGTAGTTGCACTAAAATTGAGGAACATTAAGGTTGGTTGTCCGGCTCATGTAAGGTGCGACTATAATTTTCTTATCCTTTTGTGCAGTTCCACTAAAATAAAGTGCCATTGTGGTGACAGTGATGGCTCCATCTTGCAAAGGCTAATAAAATGTTGCACGAGATTACCAGCAGAACTTGACGGAGATTTTGGAAACTCCAATCACCATTTTGTGCAGTTCCACCAAAATTGAGAGATGTTGCCCACGTGACATTTTAGTTGAACTGCACAAGACACTCATTCCAAAAAAAGTGTTTTGTGCAGTTCACCAAAAGGTCACAATAGCAACAAGGTGAAATGGATATCCCTATCTCGCACAAAATGATAGAAAGTAAATAGTTGCTAGTCAATAAGAATATACTGAAACATATACAAAATGAAAAGAAGCATCTTAATTATGTTCATGGCAATCACGCAAGGACAAGAGAAATTTTAAAAGCGTCGGCAATGCTTCATGTTACCGTAAGCATTACGATCAACAATGAGATTCCTCGGATATGGGATTACTTTAATGGTGGCATTGCTTGTTTACCGCATACGATAAATCAACAAAGCAGCTAAAGAGTTGGTTTAAGGGCATGGGACCGTGGGGACACCAGGACACTCAAGCAGTAAAGGAGCAACTTACTTATCACATCGGGGAAAACAGCATGAGTGCCATTTGTAACACAGTTTAATTGCATCTTATCACCGGAGGCATTAGATTAGCAATAACATTGGTTAGACATGTCCCTAAGGTAACAGTGTGATCACTTCATTTTACATGCGCCTTACATTAACAAGGGCAAAAGGTTGGTATAAGGACATGCGACAAAGGACGATCATCACAATGTACCTACAAGGAGGCATAAAGTGGTGATGCCGAGCTTGTTCACGCTATGTGAGGGCAGCAAACCTAATCCTGGAGACCTTTTACTATGTGAGGGCAGCAAATCTAATTCTGGAGACCTTTTACTATGTGAGGGCAGCAAACCTAATCCTGAGACCTTTTACTATGTGAGGGCAGCAAATCTAATCCTGAGACCTTTTACTATGTGAGGGCAGCAAATTTAATCCTGAGACCTTTTACTATGTGAGGGCAGAAAATCTAATCTGGAGACCTTTTACTATGTGATGGCAGCAAATCTAATCCTGGACATACTCTGTTGACTTGTCCACCAGCCGCCACTTTCTATCCTTTTTTCAACCAATAATAGATTTGTTCCTTATCCAGTTTGTACTGCGTTTTCCCATTATTTCCCTTTTCAACCAAGAGACCGATTGGGTATCCAGTCTCTACTACTTTCACCATATTATTTCCTCTTTGAATAAAGTCCTAGATTCATGCTACAACTTTCCCCCCTTTCTTCATTGTTTGAACAAAGCCCTAGATTCGAATGCATGAAGTAGCTTTACCTCTAATAATACTAAAAATTTAGGTGGCTTTGGAAGAGCTGATGGGAGTAGAAAAAGATGCACATGCAGACACGTGGGTAGCTAGGGCAGTAGAGCAAGGCCGCTTTCGAAGAACTTATACTCGAGGGTCGTCGGTATGGCGGCGGCGGTAGGTCGGATCTGCGGACAATACGGCAGGGAGGAAGAAGGGTCGGAGGACCTCCCGAGCCGGCGCTGTGTCGGAGAGAACAGCACGGGCAGAGGATCGGGGCCCTCCGGCAGCTGTGGGTTTCCTCCCTCAGCGGCGATGACCACGTGAACGATGCACCTTTTAGTCCTCTACACACATCGGCCGAAGGGATCCGGCCGGATCTATGACCAACGGTGAGCTAAGAGAAAATGTCGCTACCGCTGTCTTGTTTATATCTGGAGAGGATGAGAGAATGAAGAGAGCAACCCTAGTAAAGCAAGCGCTCGGGCCCTCAAGGCCCATATATAGTAGAGTGATTATCTTTTTTCTCTCCACAACAAGCGTTTCAATTTGTGTATGTGGCATTAGGCTGCTCATAGTGGGAGTAACATAGCAAGTAACATAACACATCCCAAGAAAAATTTGCTTACATGGCATGTATTTAATGAGGAGAGAGATGGTTGGAGTAACATAATATGTTACTGTAATATAGCACATCCCAAGGCAAAATGAGTCTACATCTTAATAAATGATGGTTTGCATGATACTACATACATGTTACTCCCCACTATGAAGGTGGTAAGATAGACTAGTAACATATGTATGTTACTAGTCTAAGTTACTCCTCACTATGACCAGCCTTAAATAAAAGAAACTCTCCATTTAAGGTGACTACTCTACGACTCCTACTTACTACTACATTTGTGCCCCCCGCCCCTCCATTCATTGAACAACCCCACGGGTGAATAAACATACAGTAAGTATTGTATTTATATAGAACGAACAAGCTCGAACTATTTTCGCGTAGTTAAAAGTTGAGGGCGGGGCTTTTCCCGGGCAGTACGCGCGGCAGTTTTTGGGTAGGCGGTTTGACAGAGAGGCGAGGAGGGTGAGCGAGTGGGGCTGTGTGATTTGACGGTGCGTTACTGCTGGAAAGACTTGTGATATGACCACTCACTATAGTCATGAATTACTGGCGCTCCGACCGGGGTGATGCCCCCCTTCCGTTCCGCACTCTAATCTGGTGCATGACACGTCGACCCGGATGCTGGCTCTCCCACATGTCGGAGTAGTAAGAAGGAGCAAAGAATGATGCGGTATATATACTACTCCCTCCGTTTCCTAAATATAAGTCTTTGGAGAGATTTCACTATGGACCACATACGGAGAAAACGAGTGAATCTACACATAAAATGCATCTATATACATCCGTATGTGGTCCACAAAGAAATATCTACGAAGACTTATATTTAGGAACGGAGGGAGTACTACTCGTGTCGGAGGAGTGCGAACCACGGCAGCCCGGTGAACCAGCCGTAACCACGGTAGCCCAAAGTGAACCAAAGAGTAGAAAACAATGTGGTGATATGGCCATAAAAAACAATGTGCTACGGTCCACACTGTAGCATGTACAGTAACACTCCTCTTTGTTTGGATCCCTGAGTTAGAGCTAGTTTGGGTTGAAATAGCCTCAAATTATCGAAACAAGAGGGGTTAGTTTGAGCTAGATTTCCCTAACCCTGCTAAAAAAACTAGCCCGGTGGAGAGGTTCTAATTGGGTTAGTTATCCTCGGGCCCACTAAAAGAGAACTAAAAAATCTCACCTGCCCGCACCAAATCGCTCCCCCCCTCGCACGACTCCTCTCTGCTCCCCATAGGGCTGCCCGTCAGCGCCTCGCCGCTCTCTCTCCTCCGCCGCCCTCTCCTTCCGCCTCCGCCTCCCTACTCGGCCGCCCTCTCCTCCGACCTTGAAGGTCGCCTCTCCCCTTCACCCAGTCGTTTTTCTCCCTCTGTCGTGCTCGGCGGGCGCATCTACCCGGGGAGGCCATGAGAGGTGAGTTTGTTCGTTCCTTCTCTCGTCTCACGGCCATATCATTGATCTTGCTTGCTCTAGCGCTAATTCTGATTTGGAAAAGTAGATCCTGATCAAACTTGCTATAGATTTGTGGTGCACGCATGGAATTGTTTGATGCTGCTTGAGGAGGTAATAAATCTTTCTAGAGGCCCAAAGATTCAGGTCACCTTTCTAGGTATTTCAATTTCAGGCTTTCATTATTTGTAGAGGACCAAAGATTCAGTTCACCTTTCTAGGTATTTCAATTTCAGGCTTGCATTGTTTCTAGAGGCCCAAAGATTCAGTTCACCTTTCTAGGTATTTAAGTTGTGCTTGCATTATTTCTAGAGGCCCAAAGATTCAGTTCACCTTTCTAGGTATTTCAGTTTCAGGCTTGCATTATTTCTAGAGGCCCAAAGATTCAGTTCACCTTTCTAGGTATTTCAGTTTCAGGCTTGCATTATTTCTAGAGGCCCAAAGATTCAGTTCACCTTTCTAGGTATTTAAGTTTCAGGATTGATTATTTCTAGAGGCCCAAAGATTCAGTTCACCTTTCTAGGTATTTCAGTTTCAGGCTTGCATTATTTCTAGAGGCCCAAAGATTTAGTTCACCTTTCTAGGTGTTTTAGTTACATGCTTTCATTATTTCTATAGGCCCAAAGATTAAGTTGCTGGCCGATGACAAGCGGCCCCTGCTACCCATGCCGGTGTCGACCTCAACTCGCAAGGGCCGGTGTCGGAGGGGTTCCCGGGGCTTGGGCTCTACAGAGCCTTCCTCTAGAGCGACGATGGCGATCTCCTCCCTCGGTGCGTGAGGGGCTCCTGCTCCTCCCTATCGTGAACGACTTCCGTGATGAGTTAGCTCATTCTTTGTTTCATGAAGTGTTTTTTTTGTGAAGCTTGATTGACGACTTGTATGTTTAAGTGGGATATCTCATTTGTATGGACAAAGTAAAAATAATCATGTTTTGCATGCTTGATTTGTATAGATGGTTCGTTTATGTCAATTGTGAGCGGGAGGAGGCCACAGAAGAGCCGGCCACACCAAGAGGGTGCTTGGATCCAAGGGACTTATTTTAGTCTGACTAAAAATAGGGTTCAAAGAAGTCAAATGATTGAGATAGAGCATTTATTGTCAATCTAACCCTGCCATCCATACACCTCTTTGGTTTAGAGTTAGTTCAGGGTTAGAATCTAACTCTAACCTCTGACTGAGCTAGAGTTCTCCTCGTCTCGGTTCATCGCCATCATACTTTCCCATTCCTGTGTTTTCAGTATCCTGCGAATCAAAGAGGCCCTTTTTTCGGGAAAAATCAAAGAGGCCCTTAGACTGGTTTAGGTCCGATCATTTTTTATAAACGTGTTATGTCCAAAATTTAATGAACGTGCTACGGTTTCCACGAAAATAATCCAGTTTCATGTAGTAATTCATTAATTTATTTATTCTTCTGCGGGGGGTTTGCATGTAATTTGTGAGGTCTAAAATGTAAAGTACCCCGGCATATGCTCCGAGTCGTGCATGCACTACGACCCAGATGCTCCATGTCCCACATGTCGGTGAAAGGAAGCACGTGGAAATAGCCCAGGAGTACATAGATGAGGAAAAATGCATGAAAAATTATGTACTATGAAGAGTAGCTGCGGTTCGAACAGGAGGCCTAAGTGATGACAAGTATAGGTCGCACGCACCCAACTAGTGGTACTAGACATACGACTAATTTTTCCCTCAAAAAAAGAGGCACGAGTGCTCAAGATTCTATTCTATAAACACGAGTCCCATCTGACAACAGGGTCCGTGCTACAGCTAGCTCTCCTCCCTCGTTTCTCTCTTCTAATTCTAAACTCGGCCGACGCCCGGTGGGTGGGGTGGGTTTGCTCAACTGTGGCCCCACCTCACAGTGAAACATTACGACTGGAATAAAAAATGCCATATACTCCCTCCATTCATAAATATAAGCCTTTTTAGATACTAGTTCAAATGGAATACAGCATACAGATGTATGAAGACATAGTTTAGAGTACTATACTAATAAAACATTAAGGCCACAAGGCGATGCAGTGCTGGTTACAGGAGGCAAGAAGAAGAGATGCATCCATCGACGACGTCCACCTCCTCGACTCAGTATGCCGCCCACCGAACGGCGCCTAAGTAGCAGCGGATTTCGTGGCTGTGTCGATGTGCTTCAACAATGGCGTTCAAAGATTCCAGCCACCGGAAGAAGGCCAACGCCTTTTCTGTCCTCGCTTGCCTTGTAGTGGCCTATGTAGATGATTTCCTCGTAGACGTGGATGTGCAGGTCGACGGTTTCTTGCATGGCAAGGCGCTGCACGGTGAGCGCGGCCTCGAGGTGGACATTCTTCGTCGCGACCTCCGGCACCTGCAGGGCCACCAGGGCTTGAAAGAGTTCGTCACCATGTAGGCCGATGAGGGTGGCAGGCAATGAGGAGCCTGGGCGCTGGTCGGAGCAAGACGACAAGGTCGTCTGCACGCTTCTTGACGGCGGTGAACTTGCGGATGGAGTTGACCATCATGTCGCCCATGCGAGAGGCAAAGCCGGCGTCGGCGAGGGCTACGATGCTGCGGTCGCCAAGACCGTCTAGAACGCCAGACGGTGCAGTGGGCAGGCGCGGGCGCCTTGGATGATTTGGCACAGCCGACTGCCCTCGCGTCCATCGCCTTCATAGGTGCTTGTGGCTTCTGGTCACTTGGTCTTGGATTGGAGTGAGCAGTGTTGCACAGAGACTTGGGAGTAGGAGTAGTAGATGGATTGGAGTGGTGGGGCGCCTTTATTATATGAGAGTCCAAACTCTGTTGCATTCACATCGTGCTGGCTCTAGTCTGCTTCTCCAATTAATTCCCTATGCATGTAATTGAGGATGCATCATTGACCGTTCAACGTCTCGGGAACCGCTACCCACTTCCTCCTTGGCATTCAAGCACCTATGGACCCGTCGACGACGAGGTGCCTATGGTGACTTCGTAAATTTCAAGATGATAGTGTCGCATGCGTGTGTGCGTTCATAGGGGTGAGTGTATGCAGCGTGTATATGAGCGCTAAGCGTCAGATCTTGTGTCAAAAAACGTAAATGCGTGTCAAAAAGAGACTAGTCAGTATACTCAATAGTGTGCACCTCGGAGAGGAAAACGATAGAACTAGTACGTATTTATTTACGGTGCAGATTCACTCATTTTGCTCCATATGTATCTCGGTGTAGTCTAGTCACTTGTTGAAATCTCTGAAAGGGCAAATACTCCTTTCTGGTTTACAGGGCTATACTAGCAAGTAGTTGTACGTACTAGTACAATAGTGGGCTCACATAGCAATTTTGTCTCATGCAAGAACCTGGCTATATGCGTGCTCCAATGTTCGCAACTGCAACGTTCGGTTTGCGCTTGGCTCTTCACCTCTTCAAGAAGACGAACAATGATGTTACTACTAATGCTTCTACAGTGTCGAATCCATTAGTATGTCCGTCCACCGCGAGCGGGACGGGTAGCTTGTTGTAGAAGTACTACTAAGAAAAAGCATGTCCTCGTTTGCGAGCAACAGCGCGCATGGGCGAGGGAGAAGACGTGTAGTAAAATCAAGCTTCTCCTCGTTCTACGAGTTGACGCGACACATCATAGCACTAGCCCCACATGCTTGCCTCTAAACTTGGCTGAAAGACCTGCAGTGTACAATATATTTGCTGCAACCTCTAACATTTACCCACCACAAATTAAAATATATGTGGCCGTATGCATCGTTCTGATGCAGAGGCCGGGGAGTCCCCCCTTTTCAAAAAAAAAAACAAATTAAAATATATATTCCTGTCTTGACCAGATGAGCGTGCAAACTACAATCACCAGGGTGACAGGTAGGGCCAGAAGACTATTTTAATTTAAAAAAACTTCAAGACGGCCACATAGCATGGAGCCGACCCCAACGATTTTAAGCTTACAGGCACGGTACACGCTATCTAGACTACTCTACAAATGAAAATGCCACACGAGCATCCGGGCTGCGCTTGGCTCTTCGCCTCTTCGGAAGTCGAACAATGATGGTGTACTATCGCCCGAGGAGTACTACAAGATGCTTCCGCCATCCGACACCGATTGAACTGTTGCATGTCCACTGCTGGAGGGAGAGCGTGTAGCGAAAGCTTCTCCTATTCTTGCCAGCCACCACGCTCATGGGCGAGGGAGGGACGCTTCTATCTTTGCGTGTATGACAGGTGGGCCCGACAAGTGTGTGGCCAACCTGTCATACAGCCAAAGGCAGGTGCAGTTAAGTCCGCGAGGGAGAGGATAATCAAACTTGTCAATGATGTACGAGTTGACGCGACACATCAAAGCACTGCACTCGATATATTTCAATAATTTGCGTTTACCGATGCATTAGTTACAACACATAATTTTAGTTCTAGATACATCCATTTCCGAGACAAGTAATTCTGAACGGAGGGAGTATAAATATGTGACGGTAAGCTTTGTAATACCCCGGCCCAAGTCGAGAGATGGTTGTGCACGAGGAGGGCGAAATCATGCAGACCGAACAGGAACAGGACCCGACGATGGAGCTCTCTAAGGTCTTGATGGACCTCACCGTGCTCCATCGCTTTGTGCCTCCGCCCCTTGACGCCTCCAAGGTATGAGGTTCGAATACACCTCGTTCGTTCGGGCTGATTGAGCAAGGTGCAGGTTTCTTGATTGATGTGATGTTGGATTGATTTCTGCAGCAAGGGAGGGCACTGCCCGCGGACTGCCGCGTCGAGCGCCTCACGAACCAGCGGCAATGCCGTGGCGCGAGCGCGGTGGTCGAGACGTCGGAACACGGCGGTGGACTCCGCCCTTTCGCCGGTGAGGGTGGAGTGCCCGCACGGCGAAGGTGGGCTCTACGTCACTTACCACAAGCTCGTCGATCACCGTGAGCGTGTGTCCACTCGCGCTACCGCAAATGCCCCGTGCGTCTGCCTCGGATACGGCCGCGCCCGCCGCTCTACCACCATTATCAAGACCGCGCATCCCATGCCCGTGCACGGGATCCAAGATGGCAAGGTGCTCCACCGCAGCAGTGCCACCGGAGCCACGACTCTTGCTGTTCGCGGAGGAGGACCGCTGCGCATTTTTCTTGGTCGGCGGCGTGCTCGACATCGGCGCGCCTATCGCCGTGTCGGTTGTCTGAATCAGATCGGGGGCGTCCCCACTGCCGCACTACTTGGCCAAGCCAGGCGAACGGTTCACCGGGGAGCCCAAAGGCACGATCGACGCCGTCAAGGTGGAAATGGAGGTGACAAGCAGCAAGGATCCCGGCGACGCCGACGCAGGAGCTGACCTTCTTGACAGTTCCGCCTAAGTTGCCGCCAGGCTAAGCTTGTGTCCCTCCACATTCAGATTGACAAGCTCACGTCCTAAATGTTTTGACAAGGCCTTCTGTTTATCTTAGTAATATGCTAATATAGGGATTACCTTGGTCTACTTTAGCTTAAGAAATGGTGGATTTTGGTGGCGTGCAGCAATTACTTCGACATCGGATCGGTAATTTCCAACAATGAACGGATATTTTGTGTCTGTTGAATATAAAGTTCCTTTGGGTAAGAAGTACTACTTGTCATCAAAATGGATAAAAGGAGATGTATGTAGACGTATTTTAGTTCTAGATACGCCCCTTTTATCCATTTTGATGACAAGCACTCCTCCGCTCCACAATACATGCCTTCCATTTGTCAAAATATAGATGTATCTAGACATGTTTTAGTATATAGGTACATCCATGATAGAGCCAATCGGATGGTTGAGAACACTACAATTCGTAGCTACAGATGCGTATGTGACTCCCAGATGCAGAGGCCGGGGGTCATCATCCTCCTTTTCGAGAAAACACAGACGCGTGTGTGAGAGGACGAGTGCGTGCGTGCACATCTTCTCTTCCTATATAACGTACTACTAAACTCAGAGTACTACAAGTTTTTGTGGGTGGCACGATGGTGCGTGCGAGAAGTCCCAAGAGATAGGTTTAATGCGTCTGAAAAAAGGACTAGCCTAGAGCTCGCCACGCGGCTATTCCTGTCGAACGCCCCATTAACTGTAAGATATGTATACGACGGTGCCGCTTATTGCACGTACACATCAAGATTCCCATCCTTTCCGGTTTATGGTGAGTGGTGGAATATTTTTTTTAGTTTGCAAAAGCACCTAATTAATGCTCTCTTTTTTCTCAAAAAATTATGTTTATCAATGCATTAATTTCAATGCATGCATGCATAAAGTACATGCATTGGTCAATTTTCTCTTAATACTTGCATGCAATGATTTAATGCACCTTGGAATCTGAACATGTGTTGGGGAACAACCAAATTGAGCCTTATAAAATGGAAAAACTAAAATTTTGAGATAAGCCCTATAAAACCGGAAAGGAGGGAGTAGAAAGAGAAGTACTCCATCCGGGAATAGTGCCGCACTTCGAAACTAGAACCGTCAATAAATTTTGAGCTTGCGTCTCGTCACATTCCAAATCACTCCACGCTATATTGAATTGCAAACTTGTTCACACCGATCACAACCTAAACGGTTTCCCACTTAGGAGTGTATTAGTACCACGCTATATTGAATTCCAAACCTGTTCACACCGATCACAACCTAAACGGTTTCCCACTCAGGAGCGTATTAGTACTCGGTTATAAATACTAGTATGCCAAGATGATCGCACATTCCTCCTCAACTCCTCATCCACAAAAACAAACAAGTCATTCAAAGATCCTTCCCTTGCGCTCGCCATGGCCAGTGTGAGTTACGGGTCGAGAGATTGCCACCGTGGAGAGGCGAGCATGGAAGCGGAAGCACGAGAGATGTCCCGCCTCGCTGCGAGAGCAGCCGACATGTCCCGCCGCGCGGAAGTAGCAGCACAGAGGTCCCGCCGCGCCGCTGAAGCAGCACGGAGGTCCCGCCACACCGTCGATGCAGCAGACTGGTCCGACCGCGCCGCGGAAGCAGCAGAGATGTCCTGCCGCGCCACGAATGCAGCAGAGATGTCCTTCCGTGCTGCGGTGGCCTGGGAAAATTTCTCGCGGGCAGGCGATGATTGTTACAGGCGCATGCATGCGATCATCCATAGCCAGATGGATCAGATCTCTGGCTTGGCGAGGTTGCAGGACGACGTGAAAGCCTCGTTTGAACAGGTTACCGGTGTCATCCGGCAACTAAGGGAGGGAAATGAGAGGCTCCGGGCCGAGCGCGACCTCTTGAGGGAGAAGATCGTCCCAAGTGCGTATCAGCAGGAGGAGACAAGTGCCTTGTTGAAGAGGACCGGCGTCATCGTCAAGAAACTTATGGACGAGAATGACATGCTCCGCAACGAGCGCCAAAGGCTGGTGGAGGAATCCGTGGATGTTCTCAAGCAGCGTCTTGAGGACACGAAAGAGCTCATCGCCGCTCGCCGCGGAGACTAGTTCCCGCGGCCTGCAGCAACGCATCAAGAAAGTAGAGATCAGCGAGCCAGATCCTTGTCTTCCTTCTTCTTTTGCCCTTGTGTATTTCGGGCGTAGCCGCATCTTTCTAATTATGTAAGACAATTAATCGTCCTTATCTTTCTGTGGAAGATCAATGTTGCGAGGTCGAATGAAGAAAACTCTTCTTTGTGGCGACCAGGCGTTCTGTTGTTCTTCTAGTTGCTGCTGGGCTTCCTTCAGTTTCTGGTTTCTTTTGATGTAATAATCAGTTTAGGACGTGGATTGTGTCGTCGGTTGTCAAATGTTGGGTTCTAGCGCGGATGTTTGGCCTTTGTTGGCCTCTTGGGATGTTGCGATTTCAACTGCACGTAGCTTTTAGTCCTTCGTGTTAGGCTGGAGTTGTGCTGAACTTCTTGTGAATTGTGGTGGCTTTCAGTAATAAAAATCGGAAGGGGCAAGCCCTTCTTTGATCAAAAAAATAAAAATCGTCCTTATATATTCATCAGTCTCGCTATAAGTTGCAGTAGATGCTATATAGGTCCGTCGGATCTTACATCAAGATCTGTGCTTTCAGATTTTCTTTTCTCTCTCTTAAATCTCAGTTGAGTGAGACATAGCCACGCCATTAAACAGAGGCTCGGGCGCCATTAATGGAGACCTTGGGAGAGAGGTGGACGGCAGATGGAGGTCAAAGGGCTCTCCTCCGGATAAGCACGCGCAGGGGTCTGATCGCACGCCTCTCGTACTCAAATAGCTACCCCGCACGGCGTCTCCTAGCTAATAAAAAATGGGGACGCGTGACGGCACGTAAATGGTACTAGTAAGTAGAACGCCCACGGTTTCAATAATACTTGTGTTTCTGATTGTAACGTGACAACACTTGTTCCAAAATGACTTTGTTGATTGTTAATGTGTGCGCCTTCGCAAATCGGATCGCAAATTTACCACAACATGTTGATGCCATGTCATGGCACCAAGCCAAGTTTCATTATTTTCATGCGCGTTTTGGATTTACAGGAATTAAAAAACTAGGTTTCTCAATGTTTCCAACCCAGCCACGACGCCCAGAATTTTGAATTTCATTCCCATTTCTTGCATGGAACCTAGAAATTTACCCGAGGACACACATGTGATTTTTCAACCAACTTTCGTGCATTGGAACATGTGCTTGTATTTCAAATTTGAATTATGCACACAAAGGTGACACGTTCCCTCCGAGAACCACGAGCCTTCTTGAGAGAAGCTCAGATTTGCAAGAAGCTTATACCAAAATTTGTTCCTATTCGGCCAATTTTTTTTACCACGGCATGGTAGTAGTACTACCATGACATGACACCATGCCAAGTTTCATGATTTTAAAACCAAGTTTCTCAATGTTCTCGACCGAGCCATGATGCCCAGATGTTTGAATCTTATTCTCAATTTTTGCATGGGAGTGGAAATTCACCCGAGGACACAAATGTGATTTTTCAACCAACTTTGGTGCACGGGAGCACGTGCTTGTAGTTCAAATTTGAATTATGCACATCAAATGACCAAAACTCAATTAATGTGTAAATAAGGCCAAACGAAGCCGGAATAATTCCAAAATTTAACAGGCACTAATGTAGTTCTATGTTGCCTTTGTAAATAAACTCAAGGAGGACAACGTATATCGCTTTCGCACTCAAAGGTGACATCGTTCCTCCTCGTAACCACGAGCCTTCTTGAGAGAAGCTTCGTTTGCAAGAAGCTTATACCAAAATCTGTTCCTATTCGCCATTTTTTACCACAACATGGTAGTACCATGGCATGACATCCATGCCAAGTTTCATGATTTTCATACGTGTTTTGGATTTACAAGAATTTTAAAACCAAGTTTCTCAATGTTCTCGGCCGAGCCATGATGCCCAGATGTTTTAATTTTATTCTCATTTCTTGCATGAGACCTAGAAATTCACCCGAGGACACAAATGTGATTTTTCAGCCAACTTTGGTGCACGAGAGCATGTTCTTGTAGTTCAAATTTGACTTATGCACATTAAATGACCAGAAACTCAATTAATGTATAAAAAACGACAAACGAACCCGGAATAATTCCAAAATTTAACATGGCACTAATGTAGTTCTATGTTGCCTTTGTTAAGAAACTCAAGGGCGGGGGGGCGTATATCGTTTCACACTCAAAGGTGGCTCGTTCCCTCTTAGAACCACGAGCTTCCAAATCGGCCCAATTTTTACCACAACATGTTAGTGCCATGACATGACACCATGCCAAGTTTCATGATTTCCAGTAGTTTTGGATTTACATGAATTTAAAATCTAAGTTTCTCGATGGTCTCGGTAGAGTCATGACGCCTAGATGTTTGAATTTCATTCTCATTTCTTCCATGGGACCTAGAAATTCAACCAAGGACACACATGTGATTTTTCAACCCACTTTGGTGCACCGGAGCATGTGCATGCAATTCATATTTAGATTATGCACATTAAAAGTCCAGAAACTCAATTAATGTATAAAAAGGTCAAATGTACCCGAAATAATTCCAAAATTTAACAGGGCACTCATATAGTTCTATGTTGCCTCTGTAAATAAAATCAGGGGGAGGCAGCGTATATCATTTCACACACAAAGGTGACACGTTCCCTCTCGGAACCACGAGGCTTGTTGAGAGAATCTCCGGTTTTGCAAGAGGCTTATACCAAACTTGTCCCAATTCAGCCAAAAATTATACGTATGAAAACAGGGTTTAGATTATCCCGAACATCTCGCTACCTAGACAAATAATGTACTATGATTTGAATTCAACATAAAATGGATACAAATATTTGAATTGGAGAGCGTATGGTACATGTAGTTCATAGTGAAATATGATTACTGCTATATGCATGTCTTTTGTTATCAAGATAATATTTAAATTATTGTATAACTTGACAACAATCGTACTCAAATAAGGAAAATTGATTCAAATTTAGTCCATATGGTAGACGACAATATATATGTTCACATGGTGGAGTAAAATGTTCATATATGATGGAAGATCGAAATGTACGACTACATCAATTATGAACCACAAGGTCACCTAATGATATATTCGAATTCAACATAATGTGGATTCAAAAATTGGAATTCGAGATCATGGCATCTCTAATCATATAAAAAAGGGACATTACTCTTTCTTTGGTGGGAATTGATTTGTTTTTTGTTGTTGTTGAGGGAAGTGCAAATCGATTTGGTACTGTGCAGGGTAATCTTGTTCTCCCGATTTTTTTACATTTTTCTTGTAGTTTTTTCAATGGCATCTATAGCAATATAGTAAAAGGGGACATGACTCTCTTGTGTCTTGTATTATTGTTATTACACGTTAAGTTTGTCCTGCCGAACAAGGAATCCACACCTTGTTATCCCGAAATTTTCAAGCTCGAGTATCTTTTGTCTCACCTGCTTTGAAACTCCCGCTTCTTCAACCCGTGTTGCGCCTTGTTATCCCGAAATTTGGACGCGCGCGAGAACTCCCTCCTCATCCGAAATCGCTCCCGCAGCCCAGACATGCGAAATCCCCCTTCTACCCCTCAGCCGGAAATGAAGCTCCACGTCGCGGTGTCAAAACCGGTGGGGGTACGCTGGTAACTTACCCTACATTTTGGACAAGCGTGTCCCTAAGCTTGGCTCACCCCTCCCGCTTCGCTCCCCCCCCATTCGTACACCGAGGCCGCCAAAACCCGCGAAACCCCACGCTCCTCCGTCGGCCTCCCGACCGCCGCCCAGCCGGAGACTCTTCCCCGACTACGTCGTCCACCGCAACAGCTCGCCGTCCCTCATCCACCGCACCGGATGAGGATCCGTTGTCGATCTCGTCGTCCCGCCGGATCAGCCGCCCCATCCTCCACCTCCAAGGAGCTGCCCCGACGTTCGCCTCGTCTATCGCGCCACCTCAATCCCCACAGCGCCGTCTTGACCTGCCCCACCGGAACCGCAGCACCCTCACCAATTCCTCCGATGAAGCCGAGGCCAACTCGGCGCCACCAAGGAGGTTCTGCACTCACCACTGCATTTTATCTTTTATTCGATCTCACGGGGCTGCCGGTGCTCGATACCGAGCAGACATGGTGTCTCCATCGACGGCGCCGCCGCCGGCCACATCATCCACGGCGTCTCTCCCCCATGTCGTTGCTTCCTCGGCGGCGACTTCCAAACCGGCACTAGCTGCAGCTGCTCGGCTTCGCCATACCGCAGCTCGTTCTTCTTGTCGGTCGCTGCTACCGCCTGCTCCTGCTTTCATTCGTGCTGCTGCTCGCTCTTGCTCTCGCTTGCAGCTGTCTTCTTTGCATGACCTCCGGCAGCTCTGAGGAGTTGCTGCTTTAGCACTCGTCATGTGCTATCGCACGACTTGCTCTCTCGCTAGTGTGTTCCTGCTCGAGCGTCTGCTGATTTAGATCATCGCTTCTCTGCTACTAGTGCTCGAACGCCCTAAACATCTATTGCAATGCTCACATTACTAGTTCAATCAGTTTCGGCAAAGAAATTCAGTTTCGACCGTGAAGTTCAAGCATCGCTTGAGCGCGCCGTGGGCGCTGGCCGATGCGTTTTACATCTAGCACTTTTTGGTGATGTATTTTACATCATCTATTGCAGATGATATTAGGGTCCCACTTCATATTAAAGTTGTCTGTCTTGTCATGCTTCAGCCTCGTCGCCGTACACCTTAGCGGAGCTGCTCCAACGACGGAACCGTCCATCACAAAGCAAGTACCCTCGGCGCCCGTTTCCAGAGGCCTCGGATCTTCTTCCCGCCTCCGACAGTCCACCAAAGATCATCACCATCCTCCACGTCCAACCCAATGATGCTGAGGTCCACAAGGCTATGCCAAAGAGGTTGTACACTCGTCGCATCACTTTGTTTTCCATTCCTCTGTTCTTCCAATTCGTGTGAGCCAAACACCCAAGTTGACTGGAATCCTATGTTTCCAAATGCTCTGTTTTGCACGTGCATTCCTATCATATTCCTGTGTTTTTCCTGTCCCTGCGTTTATAGAATCCTCCAATTCTAAGGAGCCCTTACAGATTTACTTCATTTTCAGATTGGCCTCAAAGAAAACTCTGTGTTATATCCTGCTCCCCGCCGTGCCGTCATCCACCCCACCCGAGGTGCACCATCGACAAGCATTCATCAGAAAGGTAGATCCCCCTGCAGACTTTCTTTCGCCGCCTCAGATAGTCTTCCCGTTGCGGCAGCCACGCCTAACTGCATTACCATCATCGATCGAGCAGATGAACACGAGGACTAGACAGTTAGGAAGAGAGGTCGCAGTCTTTCGTGTTTGCTTACGTTATACATCGGTTATTATTACCGCTACTTTATCGCTCAATCTTGAGTTTTGAATTGCCCATGGGTCTCATATCGAGCCAAAGAACGAATAGTATTTGTCTACTATCCGATTCATCCGGGTCTTCTATGTGGTTCATGTTGGGTGGGCAACAAACAATAGATGATGCATTGTCTATCTTTTTAAACGGAAGCTATAATCTACTAGCTATCATTAGTTTTGGATCCATCCACTCGTTTGCTACCATCAGTCTTGATTTTTGCATGCACCCCTTAGGCCTTACAAAATCTAACTATTTTGTTTATTATGCATGTCAGATATTGTACACAATCGTACTGAACATGTAGAGAAAAACAGAAGACCGTCGCGTGTGAATATAATGTCATGCAGACGTTGCTCCATGGTGGGCGAAGTGCCCCCCCCCCCTCTCCTGCATTTCCATATTGTATTCCAGAGGAAGATAACTGTTCAGATGGAGATTCAGAAGGAGCCGACCATGCATGTTTACCACCTGAGGTGTTTGCTCTAACCTGGCATGCTGATGTTGGTCATATCATGCATGGAGCCTTGCATTGCTTACATTATACATCTTATATGTCATCAGCTTAGTTTAGATTTGCTTTGTGTGAATGCCACCTGTTTGGTTTCTATATCATACTCCCACCATTCCTAAATATTTATCTTTTTATAGATTTCAACAAGTGACTACATACGGAACAAAATGAGTGAATCTACACTCTAAAATATGTATATATACATCCGTATGTGGTAGTCCATTTGAAATCTCTAAAAAGACAAATATTTAGGAACGGAGGGAGTATATGGGAATTATGCAATGCCATCTTCTTTAGCCGGGCATCATATACGTGAATCATGCAATGCCATCCTGTTTAGCCACCATCGATATGTGAATTGTATCGTGCCATATTTTTTCCATAATGTATTCCATTTGTCAACAATGTTTATACATTCATCTACTCTTCCGTGCATCAGCCATTTGAGTCTGTCATGGGAAAATGGAGTGAAAACAAGGTCTTCGAAAGCAGTCTGTGCTACACCGTCGATGCAGATTTCTTCTTTGATTCTGAGATAGCTCCTCGAGAGGAGGATTCAGAGAGAGATGACCAATCGTATCCCCGAGGTGCATGCTCTAACTTGCCTGGTTTATATTGCTCATATCATTCATATGGTGTCTTGCATTGCCATGCCATCTGCTTAGATTAGACATGCTTTTTGTGAATGACTCTTGTTTGATTTCTATATCAGATATGTGAATTATGCTATGCCATGCTTTTCACCCAGCTTATCATATATGTGAATTATGCACCGCCATGTAGCCAGTCACCATATATGTGAATTATCTCATGCCATCTTTTTTTCAGTACGTATTCCATTTATCGACAATCTGTGTATATTGAACTACTCTTCATGTGTATCAGCCATTTGAGCCGGTTATGGAAAAATCTGGAGTGAAAACAAGGTCTTCGTGAGCGTGCAATGGTACTGTTGAAGCATATATCTCGATGGTTACAGGGAGCTCCTCGGAGGAGGATTCAGAGACAGATGACAAGTCCTATATCCCACCTGAGGTGTATGCTCTAAGTTGCAATGTTTATATTTCTCATATGATGCATATGGTGTCTTGCATTGCTTAGTTTAGACATCATATGCACAATATTGAATTCTATCTGCTTAGTTTAGATATCATACATGCGACTGCCAGCTTCTTAGTATATGAATAAATTATGTCAATTATATCATGCCATCCTGTATACTTAGACAACATGTATGTGAATTATTTCATCCCAACCTATTTTAGAAAGACTCATATAGTTTTGTCATGTCATCCTGTTTAGGTACTCATCATATGTTGAATTATGCTATTATATCTTGTTAAATTATCCATCATATATCTGAAACTGTGTTATGCTATACTGTTTAGTTAGGCATCATATATGTGAAATTGTGTCATGCTGTCCTGTTTGGTTAGACAACATATATGTGAATTACCACATTTGTCTATCATACAATGTCTCAGACGTTCAATTTCTTTTCTTGTTTATCGACCATTTGAATTGGAGGGGTGATGGCGTTATCTAAGGGAGCAAAAACCCGTTCTTCACAAAAGACAAGCATACCCGTCGATGCAGATAGAACCATGGTTGTCTTGGCCCACAAACTAGCCCCACCACACATAATCGAGACTCTTCCAGATTGCACACTTACACCGTTGGGCGGAAGAACCGCTACAACCCATCTAACCGAACCCCAAATGGATAGTAACCCACTTATAGTTGACAAAGCACCATGTCCACCACAGAGTACCCCCCACACGAAAGCAGCTTTGTAAGCTACCGCAGCGGCCCAAAGCACGTAAGACCACCACAGCTAACCCAAACTCCACGTTTAAAGCGGAAGAGCAACTGTTCTCGTGTCGATTCCGTAGCTATGGTCCATACTCCTTTCTTTGTTGCATCCTTTGTATTTACTCATACCAACTACTTTCAATTTTAAGGATCCAATTGAAACTCCAATGGCGCATCAGGTATGTTTTAAACCTATTTCTTTAACTGGATTGATGTTCTAACTTCTTGCTCTATGTTGATTTCAGTTTAAGTTGTATAAACAGTTATGTTCTCATGTGATGCACATTACAAGTGCTGCCAATGCTTTGTGTAGTTTCTCACACTTATATTCTCTGTCTTTGTTGTGTCTTAAAAATATATGAGTTGAACTGTGTCTCTATCTTGATTAGGGAACATAAACTAGAATGATATGGACAATACAGGACCATAGTACATAGCTATATGTTTGTTTCATGTTGTTATCCTGTCCACCTTACTATCGAACCGGTTTACCAAAATGAGTTTGGTATACTACAAGCTAAACCTGTGATGTGTCTGCTTGTTTCTCTTGTAGTATGCAAACAAAATATTGGAGAAGAGCACCCCACTATGCAATGGTAGAGAAAGTAATGCAGATAAGGTTCAAGATAGTGAGACAACCCTATTGGTCTCCAAGAAAGGTGATAAAAACGATCTTGTAGATAGTGAGAAAACCCCACAGTCCTGCGTTGATGTAGTGTTCGAGTTACTGGCCAGTATCGCTGGCACAAGCTCTTCGAACTCATTTGCTGAATCACTTCGCTTCTTGATCTCAGCTACAAGCTGAAAGGCATCGATCGGTACAAGCAAGAAGTCAAGGATGGGAAGTCCTCGCAAAATTCAGATGCGTACTTTCTTGTGCAATGAATACCGAGGATTTAAGCGCCAAACAAGAGAAAGTTAATAAGCTTTCTAAGCATCTTGCCCGACATTATGGGTACCTGTGATATTGTTTCTTGAACTCTTCAAGTGGTTTCAGCTGGACTTGTTTTGTCATGGCGCTTATATGTCGCTATGTTCCCTATATTTGCACTGGTGGTGAACTTTGATGCCGAGTGGATGTAATATGTGTAATAGCCGTGATAGCCTAGCATAAGTTGCTTGCTTATTTATTTCCTTGTTGTCTTGTTTATTTGTTTGCTTGTAGTCAGTGCAGTTCTTTTTCCGCGGTTTGCTAGTGGCTGCAATAACCTATTTTTTAAAACTAGGCCACAATAACCATGGGCTAATATTTACTGTAGTGACAGTGGGCCTCCTATGGGCCGTAGAAACAGTGGGCCTTCTACGGGCCGTAGAAACAGTGGGCCTTCTACGGGCCGTAGAAATAGTAGGCCTTCTACGGGCCGTAGAAACATTGGGCCTTCTACGGGCCATAGAAATAATGGGCCTTCTACGGTCAGATCATCAATGGGCCTTATACGGGTCAGATGATCGATTACAAACATGGGCCAATAATAAAGTCAGATTATGGCCGTAAATGGGCTAGAGTTGGAATCGTCCATTCATGGGCCGACCATAACGGGCCATCGTTAATAGGCCGTATTTGATGACGCTATGAAAACGGCCCAACGTATTAATGGACCATAAACGGGCCGATATAACCACAGGCTGAATTTGGCCCACAAGCAGAAAATGACAGTAACGGGCCGTAAGTAAACGAGTGCTGGAAATGAGCCCAAGAATAAATGGGCTCTGAGAAGGCCGAAAGATAACATAATGGAAACGCCCAATCAATAACGGGCCCTTAATGGGTATAAAGTGATACATCGTTCATTACGGGCCGCCACCACGGCCGTTAATGGGTCTAAAGTGATACATCGTTTCATTGCGGGCCGCCACCACGGGCCGTTAATAGGCCAAGAGTTACATAGGGCCTCATAAGGGCCGAAAAACGTCATGGGCCATACATGGGCTAGAAGTGAAAACGGGCTGGAATCATATTGGATGGCCCAGATGATGCTACTGGGCCTAATTCGGATAGGACGTAACGGGCCTTGGGTTAGCGGGCTGTAAATGGGCTATATGCGAACAGGCCGTTAACAGGCTTTCCATGGGCCGGTCCGTCACCTTTTGACCAAGTCAAACGGGTCGGCCTTTTCACAAGAATGGGCCTCTGTTGGGCCGTGCCATGTATCGATGTATCATAGGCGCCTTCTGTCCAATGAGTGGATGACATCTGTCCCAACAATGAGCCGACACATGTTTCCTCCAGCCAATGATGATTTTACACGTGGAAAATCCCCATTGGTCGGGGCTGTTAACGGGTTATCGGATCCAAAACCCGACCCGATAGCTTAACGGCGTTACTTCACGGTGGATGCCACGTGTCGGTCACCCTTGACGAAAGCACTTCTGTGACGCGCGATTTATCGTCATGGAAGTGGACACTTCCGTGATGATAATTTTGGTAATGTCAAGGAACACTTCTACGACATCACAGGTATGACTATCTTGATTCTGTCATAAATTTGTCATGGATGTACATGCATGACAAAAAACGCGACCTACTGTGACAAACATGTATCATCACGGAAGTGTATTTTTTTTGTAGTGATACGTGTCGGTTCCCTTTCTTTCACTGGGATCAAGCACCGTAAGATCGAAACCACTACCGGGCACCTCTTCCCATTGCAAGATAAATAGATCAAGTTGGCCGAACAAAACCCAAATATCGGAGAAGAAATACGAGGCTATAAGAGACATGCATATAAGAGATCAAAGAAACTCAAATAACTTTCATGGATATAAAAAGATATGACTGATCATAAACTCAAAGTTCATCAGATCCCAACAAACACACCGCAAAAGAGTTACATCATATGGATCTCCAAGTGACCATTGTATTGAGAATTCAACGAGAGAGAGAAAGCCATCTAGCTACTAACTATGAACCCAAAGGTCTACAAAGAACTACTCACGCATCATCGGAGAGGCACCAATGGAGGTGGTGAACCCCATCCGAGATGGTGTCTAGATAGGATCTGGTGGTTCTGAACTCTGCAGCGCCTGGATGAATATTTCGTCGACTCCCCTAGGGTTTCTGGAATATTGGGGTATTTATAGAGCAAAGAGGCGGTCCGGGGGGCACCCGAGGTGGGCACAACCCACCCGAGGCGCTGGGCCTCTGGCGCGCTACAGTGGGTTGTCCCCTCCTCGGGACTCCCCCCAGGTGCAACCAGGGCCCAAATTCTTCCTTTTGGTCCATAAAAAATCATCGTGAAGTTTCTTTGCATTTGGATGTAGCGACCCGACCTCAGACGGTCAAGCCCCTGTGTATCTGTGCCATCCCTGGATCAGTATGCTGGCACACACAGTACATCAATGTATATATCAAAGTGCAATCACATGTATAATTAACGTAAACTGATATATACCTCATAAGTCACAGTGAAACAAATAGTCGGGTGTGGAGTCCCATCAACGCCATCGGCAGTTGAGTGTAGACCGTAACCACTGCATTTTACTCTTACTCGTCGGAGTAAATATCTGCAACATGATACGTTGCAGCCGTGTAGGTCAAGATTTTGAATGTACCGCAAGATCACAATATGAGAAAAGCAGATGATAAAACTATACTATATGCAATATGGCTTTATGGCTCACATCTCGAGTTTTGTTTATGTAAAAGCTGGTTTATTTTCCCTACATCAAAGGAATAAATGAAGTCTGTACTATGGAGTTTTCTATCACGACATGGTTCCGCCAACCGATGTCTCATAGCCCAAAATCATCATAAGTTGCCCACAATTAAATTATCAATCCAGTGTTGAGAGTTCCGAGATAGATCCAAGTCCAGAGGCTCAAATTGTCCGTGAATCGGGACACGGCTAATCGATTAGGTTTATAACCCTCTGCAGAGGTTTGTACACTTTACCCGCAAGATTCGATCCCTCTTTTACGTTCTCGCACTTCGTGGTGTTTGAGAACAAGATGACCAAACATGGTCTTCCTCAAGAGTTCCTCGACCACCGTCCGGTGCCCATCCAATCCTACCGTAGTTCTACATCTGCTAGCACCGCCCCAAATGTAATCACAACTAAGGTCAACCAAGCCAGAGCCCATATTGACTTGCGGTTGCACGGGTAAGCTTCCGGCATGAAGTATTCTTCCGTCTCTTTGAGTCTGGGTGAAGCTTTCCGCAAGATGTCATGGCGCTTCTCCATGCATCCCGCCAACCACCGGTTTCTCCAGGTGCCCACAACCGCCCTTCACCCAAAGAGTGTGTATTGAATTCTTGTCTCGAGTCTTGAAGTCTTGAGGTCTTGAAGATGCAGTCCTTGCAGATTCCATCATGGAGTTGTCGTCATTGACGTAGAGTCCTCCTTCTTCACACCACTCTTGAGCACTCATACCAAACCCCGTCTACTATAGCGTAGCATTAAAATAAAATATCGCCCCGGGCTTGGTAACAGGTGATGGGTTCCTACCTCATGCATACTACTCAACTACAAGAATTTCAATATCACTCTTGAGGGGTGGTTGCAAAGATGCCACTAAATGCAATAAACATAGGTATGAAAGCATGGTCAAAGTGAACTTGCCTTGCTGACGATCTTCGAAAACTAGGGACTCGTGGTAGCAAGCTTCGCACTCCGGAAATTCTACCGAGGCAAACAACAATCATAATAAGCATATAGCATATGATCACTTAACATAACAACATGCTAACACAATCACACAAAACAAACGAATCAAAACCCAAAGGAAAAACTCGAAGAAATCCAACTCAAGGTTTTCCTACTTCAAGCAACAACTAAAAGTAGTTTTGCATTACAAAAGTTTTCTCAACAGAACCTAATCATGGTTTTATGCTAACTTAACAGAAAAGAATGCATTATGCAACTAGGAGCAAAAAGAATCACTTTAAAATCTATTATAAAACTCCTATTAGGCTTAAAGCAAATTCTAGTAAGAAAAATAAAACAAAAGTTTTATTTATTATAAATAAAAGTTCATGCTCTAAAGTTACAGAAACTATCCTAGAATAATCAATCCCATGTGAAAAATAAATTTATTTGCTAATTAAAATAATAGGAAAACAGTAGCTAGTTAATTAATTAAGAATATCATGATTCTGATTAAAACTAATTTTTTTATTAATCCTAAAATGCCCAAATTAATTCCTACGGTTTGGCAATGTCAAAACAAAGTTGTGACAAAAAGGATCACTAAAAAATAATTTTCCTAACCCACTTTATAGCAGATTTACTATTCTGTCTAAATCTAAAATAAAGCAATTCTAAATAATTTTAACATAGCTAATTATATTTTCTACAGAAACTATAAGAAATTTGCAAACCAACAAAAAAAGAATCACTTAAAAATATTAAGTAGATTAAAAGATATGAATTTTACAAAACTGAAACTATTATGTTAAAACAGAAAACTAAAATTAAAACTAAAACGAAAACTGGGCTAATGGGCCTATATAACGCTTGACGTAATATAACTAAACTACGCACGCGGAATAAAACCGAGTCGGCCCGGTCTAATCTAACCTAACTAAAACCAAACTAAACCGGAATAAAAACCGGTTCACTAACAACTAACCTACCCCTTCGGGGGATCTAATCCTAACCCTAGAAAACAGATCGGACGGCGGGGAGGCGTTCCGGTGGCGTACCGTGGCGGCGACGGCGGCAATGACCGACGGCGGCTCGGCGACGACGGTGCGGTGGTCTCCGGTGGTCGCGGAAGTCGGCGGAGACCTCCGGCGGGTGCGGCGGAGCAAGGGGGGGCTCGGGGTGGAGTAGGGTGAGCTCGAGGGTGGCCGGGGCGTTCGAGACGGGGCTAATGGCGCGGCGGCGGCTGTCGGTCTCCGGCGAGCGTGCGCGGCGAGAGGGAGAGGTCGGGCGAGGGGGCGAGGGGGGAAACGGGCGAGGGAGGGTATAAATAGGGGACTTGGGCGAGGCGGATCGGGAGGATCGGAATCCGGATCCGCGGGATCCGGGCGAGCGCGGGTGTGGCGTGGAGGAAGAAGACGGGTGGGGTCCACCCGCCGAGTGAGGGGGGAGCGTTGCTCGGTCGGCCGACCGACGCGAGGGTTTCAGCGCTGGCTCGGTCGGGCCGGTTGGGTGGCGCTGGGCCGCCGGGTCAAGGCCTTTGGGCCGCCTGGTGTTGGTCGGGCTGGTTGGCCGGGCGCCGTGGGCTTTTTTTTGAAAATAAAACAGAGAAAATATATATAAAATATAAATATTTTATATAGGACATATATATATCAAAATGATCGAAAAAGATTTCCTACAACATGAACTATTTTTCAAGTTCAATTAAAATACACATAAATTCAAATAAAACAAAGAGTTTTTCTGCTCTAATAAAATCTAATAAAATCAATTTAAAAATACCAAAATGACTTCAAATTTATTTTCTCCTAATTTTCCATTGAAGGGAATCATTTTACCCATATTTCCATTTATTTATTTTTAGGAGAAAAATAATTTGGAATAAAATCCAAATAACTCCAAATTTGAAGGGGAGTTTCAAAATACCTTCAAATGACTTTCAATTTGATTCTTTTTAACTTCCAACTCATATTTCATATAATTGAAGAAGTCATTTTATCTTCCCTCATGAAAATCATTGAGTTGCATAAAGCTTTGAATTTGAAATATTCTCAAATGAAATTCAAATCTTTTCAAAACCCTTTTCATTTCAAATGGAAGAAGTCATGTCATCTTCACTCTAGGGTTTTGGTGTTGGAATGAAATTGATTTCATTGAGATCCAAAAGGGCAAGGGGGATAGTTTGGGAAAGTCATTTCATTCCCTCTCATTCAACTTTCAAAAGTTTCAAATTCCAATCAATTTCACTCAATCAATCACACAACAAACAATCAATCAATCAAAACTATTTATTTATTGTAACATTCCAAAATTTAGAATTTTGGGATGTTACATTGGACTCCGTCTGGTATTGATTTTCTGCGATGTAAAAAACATGGAAAAAACAGCAACTGGCACTTGGCACTATGTCAATAGGTTAGTACCAAAAACTGATATAAAATGACTATAAAATGATTATAAATCATCCAAGATTGATAATAAAACAGCATGGAACAATAAAAAATTGTAGATACGTTGGAGACGTATCAGCCCTCAACCACCTTTTCAATTCCAAATATGTCCTAAACCTAAAGTCAAACTTGGCCCCACCGATTTGATCCATCAGGCGCCACTGAGTTCACTTGACTTAGCCACTGCCAGAAACCCTAATCAATTTGGTCTCACCGATGGGATCTCGGTATCACCGAGATGGGCTTGAAAACTCTTTGTTACCTGTTGCAATTATTTCGGTCTCACCGAGATATGCAGTCGGTCCCACCGATTTTGCCTAACCAACTCTCTGTTTGCTTATTGCCAAAATCAGTCTCACCAAGTTTGTAATCGGCCAAACCGAGTTGAGGTTATACCGTAACCCTAGCACATCGGTCCCACCGAGTTGATCACGTCGGTCCCACCGAAAATCCTAACATTCACATTTTGAACTGAATCTGTCTCACTGAGTTCATATATTCGGTATGGCCGAGTTTGCTCTTTTGCGTGTAACGGTTAGATTTTGTGTGGAGGCTATATATACCCCTCCACCCTCCTCTCCATCAGTGAGAGCCATCCGAACATGCCTACAGTTCCAACATTCAATTTCTAAGAGAGAACCACCTACTCATGTGTTGAGACCAAGATATTCCAATCCAACCACAATAATCTTGATCTCTAGCCTTCCCCAAGTTGCTTTCCACTCAAATCATCTTTCCACCATAGCCAAATCTGTGTGAGAGAGTTGAGTGTTGGGGAGTGAGGGAGTCCTGGACTAGGGGGTCCTCGGGTGTACGGGCTATTTGATATGGGCCGGACTGATGGGCCGTGAAGATACAAGCAAAAGACTTTTCCCCCGTGTCCGGGTAGGACTCCTGTATGCGTGGACGGCAAGTTTGGTGTCCGGATGTACTATCTCCTTCCTCTACCAACTGACTCTGTACAACCCTAGGTCCCTCCGGTGTGTATATAAACCGGAGGGTTTAGTCCGTAAAGGCTATCAGAATTCTTATAGGCTAGACAGCTAGGGTTTAACCATTACGATCTCGACATAGATCAACTCTTGTAACCCTTATCAAATACAACCAAGCAGGACGTAGGGTTTTACCTTCATTAAGAGGGACCAAACCTGGGTAAACACATTGTCCCCCTTGTCCCTTGTTACCCTCGATCCTCAGATACACAGTTCGGGACCCCCTACCCGAGATCAAAGCGGTTTTGACAATCGGCAGAGACTATCATTTCAAGCACAAGAGTAAGGAGTTCATCATCAACACATTATCTATTACCTTTTGGAGAGTGATGTCTCCTAGATTGGTTAGGTGTCACTTGGGAGCCTCCATCATGATTGTGGAGGTGAACCAAGGAGTTTGTAAGGGCAAGGAGATCGCTGCTACCTCTTGAGCATGCGTTGGTTTTCCCTTGAAAAGGAAAGGGTGATGCAGCAAAGTAGCGTAAGTATTTCCCTCGGTTTTTGAGAACCAAGGTATCAATCCAGTAGGAGACTACATGCAAATCACCTAGTACCTGCACAAACAATCAAGAACCTTGCAACCAACGCGATAAAGGGGTTGTCAATCCCTTCACGGCCACTTGCAAAAGTGAGATCTGATAAAGATAATAAGATAAATATCTTTTGTATTTTTGTTATATAGATTGGAAAGTAAAGATTGCAAGTTGATAGGAAAATAATATGATGTAAAATAGACCCGGGGGCCATAGGTTTCACTAGTGGCTTCTCTCAAGATAGCATATATTACGGTGGGTGAACAAATTACTATCGAGCAATTGATAGAAAAGCGCATAGTTATGAGAATATCTAGGCATGATCATGAACATAGGCATCACGTCTGTGACAAGTAGACCGAACCGATTCTGCATCAACTACTATTACTCCGCACATCGAACACTATCCAGCATGCATCTAGAGTATTAAGTTCATAAGAACAGAGTAACGCTTTAGGCAAGATGACATGATGTAGAGGGATAAACTCAAGCAATATGATATAAACCCCATCTTTTTATCCTCGATGAAAACAATACAATACGTGCCTTGCTGCCCCTGCTGTCACTGGGAAAGGACACCGAAAGATTGAACCCAAAGCTAAGCACTTCTCCCATTGCAAGAAAGATTGAACCCAAAGCTAAGCACTTCTCCCAGGCTTAGCAATTCTAGCAGTCTCATCACAGAAGTAAATAACATGCCCATCGATATTATCAGCCAAGAGATCTTTAACCATAGCAATATTAGGTTCAACTTTAACTTGCTCAGGGGGTTTGTGTGTCCTAATATTACTTTTGTTGACAACAGTTGAAGCTTTAGCATGATCCTTTATTCTAACAGGGAAAGGTGGTTTCTCAACATAAGCAGTAGGAACAACAGGATCATTGTAAGTGATAATCTTTTCTTCAACTTTAATAGGTGCAACTACTTTTACTTCTATGGGAGGATTATATTTAAACCACTTCTCCTTAGGGAGATCAACATGAGTAGCAAAGTATTCACAGAAAGAAGCTACTATCTCAGAGTCAAGTCCATATTTAGTGCTTAATTCACGGAAAACATCAGTATCCATAAAAGATTTAACACAGTCAAACTTAGGTGTTATACCTGACTCCTTACCTTCATTGAGGTCCCAATCTTCAGAGTTGCTTTTAATTCTTTCCAATAAATCCCATTTGAATTCAATAGTCTTCATCATAAAAGAGCCAGTACAAGAAGTATCGAGCATGGAGCGATTATTGAGAGAAAGCCGAGCATAAAATTTTTGAATAATCATTTCTCTTGAGAGCTCATGATTGGGGCATGAATATAACATTGACTTAAGCCTCCCGCAAGCTTGAGCGATGCTTTCTCCTTCTCGAGGCCAAAAATTATATATATAATTACGATCACGATTAACAAGATGCATAGGATAAAACTTCTGATGAAATTCCAATTTCAATCGTTTGTAGTTCCATGATCCCATATCATCACATAGCCTATACCATGTCAATGCATCTCCCTTCAAAGATAAAGGGAAGACCTTCTTCTTGATAACATCATCGGGCATACATGCAAGCTTAAATAATCCATAAACTTCATCCACATAGATTAAGTGTAAATCGGGATGCAATGTTCCATCTCCTGCAAAAGGATTAGCTAGCAGTTTCTCTATCATACCCGAAGGAATTTCAAAGTAAACATTTTCAGTAGGTTCAGTAGGTTGAGGAGCAACTCTTTGCTCTCTTGGTCGGGTGAAGATACCCCGAACAAGCCCCTCAGAGGATTACTTTCCACAAGAACTAGTGATGAAATTTCAGCACACTATATAAATTTTTCCTTGCCAAATTCCACCTACCAAAGGCGCTTCACTCCCCGCAACGGCGCTTAAAAGAGTCTTGATGACCCAGAAGTATAGGGGATCTATCATAGTCCTTTCAATAAGTAAGAGTGTCGAACCCAATGAGGAGCAGAAGCAAATGATAAGCGGTTTTCAGCAAGGTATTCTCTGCAAGCACTAAAATTATCGGTAATAGATAGTTTTGTGATAAGGTAATTTGTAACGGCAACAAGTAATGAGTGTAAGTAAAGTGCAGCAAGATGGCCCAATCCTTTTTGTAGCAAAGGACAAGCCTAGAAAAACTCTTATATAGAGAAAAGCACTCCCGAGGACACATGGGAATTATCGTCAAGCTAGTTTTCATCACACTCATATGATTCGCGTTCGTTACTTTGATAATTTGGTATGTGGGTGGACCCGTGCTTGGGTGTTGTCCTTACTTGGACAAGCATCCCACTTATGATTAACTCCTATTGCAAGCATCTGCAACTACAAAAGAAATATTAAGGTAAACCTAACCATAGCATGAAACATATGGATCCAAATCAGCCCCTTACGAAGCAACTTATAAACTAGGGTTTAAGCTTCTGTCACTCTAGCAACCCATTATCTACTTATTACTTCCCAATGCCTTCCTCTAGGCCCAAGCAATGGTGAAGTGTCATGTAGTCGACGTTCACATAACACCACTAGAGGAAAGACAACATACATCTCATCGTAATATCGAAGCGAATACCAAATTCACATGACTACTTATAGCAAGACTTCTCCCATGTCCTCGAACAAACGTAACTACTCACAAATCATATTCATGTTCATAATCAGAGGAGTATTAATATGCATATAGGATCTGAACATATGATCTTCCACCAAATAAACAAACTAGCATCAACTACAAGGAGTAATCAACACTGCTAGCAACCCACAAGTACCAATCTGAGGCTTTGGGACAAAGATTGGATACAAGAGATGAACTAGGGTTTGAGAGGAGATGGTGCTGGTGAAGATGTTGATGGAGATTGACCCCCTCCTGATGAGAGGACCGTTGGTGATGACGATGGCGATGATTTCCCCCTCCCGGAGGGAAGTTTCCCCGGCAGAACAGCTCCGCCGGAGCCCTAGATTGGTTCCGCCTCGTGGCGGTGGAGTTTCTTCTCGAAAGCTTGCTTATGATTTTTTTCTCGGATGGAAGACTTCATATAGCAGAAGATGGGCAACGGAGGCCTACCAGGGGGCCCATGAGGCAGGGGGCGCGCCCAGGGGGTAGGGCGCGCCTCCCACCCTCGTGGCCAGGGTGTGGCCCCCCTCTGGTAGTTTCTTCGCTCAGTACTTTTTATTAATTCCAAAAATGACTTCCGTGAAGTTTCAGGACTTTTGGAGCTATGCATAATAGGTCTCTAATATTAGCTCCTTTTCCAGCCCAGTATCCCAGCTGCCGGCATTCTCCCTCTTCATGTAAACCTTGTAAAATAAGAGAGAATAGGCATAAGTATTATGATATAACGTGTAATAACAACTCATAATGCAATAAATATTGATATAAAAGCATGATGCAAAATGGACGTATCAGCCTCCTCCGTCACGGAGAAGGACATCGCGAAGCTCCGGGAGGCGGGGTACTTGGCCCAGGAAATCGCCCACCGGCTCTCAGCCAAGGGGTAGATCGTCCCCACCCCGGAGCCCCATGAGAAGGTGGTGTTCATTCCCCACTTCGTCTGTGGGTTAGGGTTTCCTCTCCACCCCTTTATCTGCGGACTCATGTTCTATTATGGGCTAGATTTCCATGATCTAGCTCCAAATTCTTTCCTCAACATTTCGGCATTCTTGTCGTGTGCGAGGCCTTCCTCTGCATCCCACCCACTTCGGATTGTGGCTAAAGATCTTTAATGTGAAGCCAAAGGTGGTGGGTGGTCAACACGCACAGTGCGGAGGCACTATGGTGAGCAAATTGTCCAACGTCGCGTGGCCCAAAGGCACCTTTGTGGAGACTGTCAAAGGGTGGCAACAGCAGTGGTTCTACGTCACAGAGCCCCGCGACACCACCTGGGCCACGGCTCCCGAATTCAAGTCTGGGGCCCCAATGCGGCTTACCTCCTGGCTAGAAAAGGGCCTGGACTGGGCGTCGTCGAACGAGGTGTCAGTGCTGCAGACGCGCATCAAGAGCATGGTGGACAAGAACATCAAGCTTGTCAATGTGATCCAGGTGATGCCTTTTCGCTTGATCCTTCCTTGCCAAAGCCGGACTTGCAATTTGTGGGAGTTCGATCCGGCCAAGCACCAGACCTTGCAACAGTTCTTTGGCTCCACACACAAAGGTATCTGGAAGGTGCTTTTCAAAGCCAATGAGACGTGGCCGAAGACGACCGAGGACCATGGGTACAACCTGACCCATCCAGCCAGTCCGATAAGTTTCTTATACTTCGAGGTGTATACTCTGCCTGTGCATTCCAGGAAGATGTCTAAGCTTCTCCATTTACCTTTTCAGGGCCGGACAAAGAAGGCGGAGCGGATCCAGTGTTCGGCTCCGCTGCGTGAAAACCAAGCTATCCCACTTCTAACAAAGATGCTGGTCCCGGCGCCCTACCAGGCGCCGGAGAAGAAGGCCAAGAAGAAGGGCCATGCGGGAAGAGGCGACCTTCACCGTAAAGGCACTTCGGACGTGACGTCTGAAGACGCCAAAACCCACTCCTCCCCCGCTGCCGAGGACGACGAGGGGGAGGAGGAGAGAAACTCTCCCCCTGAGGGGGGAAGGAAGAAAAGGGCGGCCTCCACGGATCTGGAGGCAGAGGCGTCCAAGAAGGGGAGGGTCTCCCTCGCAGACAACTCCGCATTGGACACTAATAGCAGCTCCGAGTGGCGCCCCAGGGAGAAGCCCCTGGCCTAATCGTAAGTACTCGAAGGCAATTATACACACATATATCCAACTCCTTTACTTCGTGGTTTTAATATGTCGAATCATGCGCTACAGTCCAGCCCACGCCCGCCCCCAGCAATCCTCATCTTTGGGGAATTCGCTGGATCCAAATGTGATGGACAGCGGATCACTTCCGGCGGCCTCCTCTCCCAAGGCCACGGACGACGCTGAGGTGTTGTCCCGAAGGACCTTCACAGGCCAGAGAGAGGTACAGGAGGCCGTCAGGGTGGCGCCGGAGGGTGATACCTCGGCCGCCGAACACATGGGGGAGAAAATCCCCCTGGAGACTGGCGATGGGGGACATATCCAATTCGGCCCCCAACCGAATACTATTCCGGAGGCCCATACGGCTCCAGAATCAAGCAAGCAGCCTCCTTCGAAAGAAGGAGATGCACCTATTCGGCCAGTGACCTCTGTCCATCCAGAGGCACCGGATACTCTACTGGAAGAGCTGCAAAGTGCTTCCATTGTTGAGGAACACCATATCCTTATGGGTACGGTGGTTGAGAGGGTTCAGTCTGCTAAGAGCGAACTGACCGAAGCCTGCACTAGCCTTCTAACAGGCTTTGAGGTATGCAAAGCAATTATGCAAAAAGAATGTCATAGTATAGACAGTAGCCCCTGAGACACTGTCCAGTGTTCGAAAAGAGAAGCCGGACACAGGATCAAATAATTTTCGCATGAGACTAACCATACATGTCTATGTGAATAAGCAGGCGTCGATGCTGGCTGTGACCTCCCATTCTGCCGAAGTCTCCAAACCAAGCAGAATGCTGAGCGGCCGAGGAAGAGCTCGGCCGTGTGAAGAAACAACTAGAGGACAAGTAAGGTATGCAATGGCCTATTCAAATCTAGAAAGATATGAATTGTTTGTGTTGATCATGTTATCATGATATTTCATAGGAGCTGCGACCGAGGTGGAGACCCTCAAGAACGTGCTGGCCGAGGCCCAGAAGAGAGCAGCGAAGGAACAAGCCGCCCGCAAAAAACACGAGGCAAGGGTTGGGGAGGTCCAACAGGAGCTCCAGGACACCGTAAAGAAATGCGAGTCTTTGGAGTGCAAGATTTCAGACCAAGAGTCTGAACTTGCTAAGGCCCACCAAAGCGCACAAGAGGCCTGGGTTGAAGCTGAAGAGGGGAGCTCAACAGAGAAGCTGTTCTGGTCACAATACCTTGCGCCAGAGCATCCGGTGCCCTTTAGCGATCAGCTGAAACAATTGACCGAACTGCATAGGGTGGCCGAATTGGCCATGAAGGATTTGATAATCCGTCTATCGCCTGTCGAAGCCATACCCAACAGCTACTTCGGGCTCGTGGAGCAGTTGGTCGATGCCTGCCCTCAGCTTGATGCCATCAAGCGGTCGGTCTGCATCGAAGGTGCGCGGATGGCCTTCGCCCGTGTCAAGGTGCAGTGGGCGAAGATAAACGTCGTCAAGCGCGCGGCCGAGGGACCGCCCGCGGGCAAGGAGCACCGCATGCCCGAGCTGTATTTTGATGATGTCCTGGAGGGATCCCGCATTGTAGAGGGCCAGTGTGCAAAAGACATTATCTTTGAATGAATACATTCATGTTATCCCGTCCTGTATTATGAAACAAAGCCTATATGTAATATAATGCTTGTTGTTTATTTAAAATTTTGCCTCTTGTGCGACCATTTTATTAATTTTGAGAGTTGGCCAGTCATCGGCTTCAGCCCCCTCGTAGGTAGTACGGGGGTGTTCGGGTTGAAACCTAAACACTCTTGATCCAAGAGTTTGGTCCTTAAAGGAGGTGTTTAGTGCGACGAACCAGGCAATCGGACTATGTGGCTTTATCACCTTCACTTAGCCATAGGAGTTTGACATTAGGAATGTAGGTGCAACCCCTAGTTAGTATTTGTTAATCCGGACTAGGGTGATGTAGACACCTGATCGGGTGGAGGCCGATCTGTCGCATAATGCGGGGAAAATTGCAAGAGATTTTAACCTCCGAATAGCTGACCAGCTCTCGCCTCATCATGACAGTCAGTTTTCGGCTTTCTCTACTGAGGTGTTTATCCGGGTAAACCAGAAACACAATCGTAGTAGTTCTCCCTTTAATACCCTAGCCGATAGGACGGAACGTAAGGTAGTAAGCACAGGAGCCGGACAACCCAACTATTGACCAAAGACATGATTCGGAGCCGATGCATATAATGCTAAATTCGGGGTGCCGAACTATACTGTAAAAAGTGTTCGGACTTTGTTGCCGTAGTATGGAGCGCAATGAAGCCCTGGCGAATTAAAGCGTACCAAAGTGTACGGGTGCAATCCGTAAGAATAGCGAAATAAAATGAAGTAGCAAGCCAGTGCCACATAAGTTGGGCCGCAAACTGTTTCCATTATAATTTTATTAATACGTCAAAACGTATTTGTACAAATAGTGCGATAAGCAACAGGGCTATTTAACATGCCGATACCAAGGGGGAGCTGCGTGCTGGTCCTGAAAACAGGTAGAGTGATTGTCAAGAAGACCACCTAGAGATTTCCCCACACGTCTATGTTGCTTGCCGCCTTGGTATATCCATCCTTCGAAAGGATCGATGATCAGGCCGTCGTGAGGGGCCTGTGGAAAAGAAACCTAAAAAGGATAAAAAGAAAATGGAAAGTATGTGTGCCCGGGGAAGGTCGAGACGTATTATGGACCACAATCGAGTTATGCCTCCGTCTTTTCCCGTGGTATTTTGAGTGCGTAGTTATGTACGCGCAGTACGTACGCCGCCATTTGGTCGGGGCTGAGACGGAGGCCGAATTGCTAGTCGAACTCCTGACGAGCTGGACTGTCATGCTGCGGAGTAGTCCAGACTCGTTTAACAGTGTCCGAGAGCTTGGCCACTAAATTAATATTCTGCTTGATAAGGCCGCTCTGTACTTCCGTTGCCAGGGCCGCGGTGTGCTCCTCGGTACGGAGGGAGAGTTTCGTGTTTCCATTGACTGTTATGACACCACGTGGTCCGGGAATCTTGAGTTTGAGATAGGCATAGTGTGGCACCACATTGAATCGAGCAAATGCAGTTCGTCCGAGCAGTGCGTGATAGCCACTGCGGAAGGGGACGATAACGAAGATCAAGTCTTCGCTTCGAAAGTTGTCCGGGGATCCGAAGACGACTTCCAATGTGATTGAGCCCGTGCAGCGGGTCTCTACACCTGGTATTACTCCTTTAAAGGTAGTTTTTGTGGGCCTGATCCTTGATGGATCGATTCCCATCTTGTGGACTGTATCCTGATAGAGTAGGTTAAGGTTGTTGCCACCGTCCATGAGGACTCGCGTGAGGTGGAAACCATCAATGATTGGGTCGAGGACCAGTGCGGCTGAAACGCCATGACGGATACTGGTCGGATGATCCCTGCGATCGAAGGTGATCGGGTAGGACGACCATGGGTTGAATTTTGGGGCGACTGGCTCTATCGCATAGACGTCCCTAAGCGCGTGTTTGCGCTCCCTCTTGGGGATATGGGTAACGTATATCATGCTCACTGTTTTAACCTGGGGGGGAAACTTCTTTTGTCCCCCTGTGTTCGGCGGGCGGGGCTCCTCATCGTCGTCCTCACTTTGCGACCCCTTCTCCTTGTTCTCGGCATTTAACTTGCCAGCCTGTTTAAAGACCCAATTTCTTCTATTGGTACAATTGGCTGGTTTATCACGGGTGTCGTGGATCTGACATGGACGATCGAGTATGCGGTCCAAGCTGGATGAGCCCGGATTGTTTCTTTTAAATGGCTTCTTTCGCTTGCCAGACTTGGAGCCACTGAATCCGGCGTTGACCGCCGTGTCATAGGTATTGTCACTGTTGCTTCGACGCTTGTGCCTGTTGCGTCGGGGCTTGCCGTTGCTATTCTGGCTTCAGAGGTGCCAGGTTCGCTTGCATTATTATTGCTGCGGGCTAGCCAGCTATCTTGGCCGATGGACTTCGGCTTTTCTTGGCCGATGTGTCGGGCGAGCCATTCGTCGCGAATGCTATGCTTAAAGGCCGCTAGGGCTTCGACATCTGGACAATTGACGATCTGGTTCTTTTTAGTTAGGAACCTAGTCCAGAATTTCCTGGCTGACTCTCCGGGCTGTTGAACTATGTGACTTAAGTCATCGGCATCTGGAGGTCGGACGTATGTACCTTGGAAGTTGTCGCGGAAGGCATCTTCCTAGTCCTCCTAGCTGCCAATAGAGTTTTCTGGCAGGCTGTTTAACCAGTGCCGAGCTGGTCCCTTGAGTTTTAGCGGGAGGTATTTGATGGCATGAAGATCATCATCGCGGGCCATATGAATATGGAGAAGAAAGTCCTCAATCCATACCGTGGGATATGTTGTTTCATCATATGATTCGATATTCACGGGTTTAAACCCTTCTGGGAATTCGTGCTCCATTACTTCATCAGTGAAGCAGAGGGGGTGTGCGGCGCCTCTATATCGGGCCAAGTCACGACGTAGCTCGGATGGAGTCCGTCTGCGATTTTCGGCCCGGACGTGGTTATGCTTGTCACGTCCGGCTAGATAGCCGTCGTCGCGCGCCGGGGCACGTCTGACCTTCTCTATTTTCCAGGTCCTACCGCAGGTCATATGTATATCCCCGAGCTGTTGTGTCTCTACCTTTACGGCGAGGTAGTATGGGCTGGTGTTCGGCTTGAGTTGCCGTTTTGTCCCGGCCACGCGGTGGTCGGTCAGCCGCGTTACGCGCTGGTGGTACGGGCTCAAGTGCCTCGTTGTCGAATTGAGGTAGCAGTTTACGCTTCGGGTAACTTTTGGTTGGGCGCTCGAGGCCGAATTCCCGGCTGCCAGGACATTAGTCCACCTATCGTTGAGCGTATCCCGTTCGGCTTGAAGCCATTGCTGCTTCCTTTTCAGGCTCCTCGCGGTTGCGATGAGCTATTGCCTAAAGTGTTCTTGCTCGAGGGGCTCCTCTGGCACGATGAAATTTTCATCACCGGGGCTTATGTCGTCTTCGAAGGGTAGCATGTAATTGCGGTCTTCCGAGTCCTCGCTTCCGACTGGCTTGTCAGGGTTACCCTGCCCCTCCTCCCTATCATCATGTTCAGATGTTGGTTCGATGGGGGCATCTGGGTCTTCGGCGTTCTCTGGAGTGTTATTGTCTTCATTGCCGGTATTGCTTTCCTTGCCACGACGTGATTTTGAACGGCGTCGCTGATGCCGCTTCTTTGGTGGTTTATCAGTGTTGTTGTCCTTGATTGGATACTTACTACCCTCACCGCCATCCTCTCTTGGCGTATCTACCATGCATACGTTGAATGTGGAGGTGGCTTGATCATGATCAAGTCACTACCGAATCCCGTAGGTAAACCAGAGTGAGATCCGCACCAAAGTGGTACGGCAATCATGTTCTGGAAGTCATGCTACTAGATCATGACGAACCTACAAACTATGAAGAAGCGATGGTGAGCCCAGATTCCGCTAAATGGCTAGAAGCCATGAAATCTGAGATGGGATCCATGTATGAAAACAAAGTGTGGACTTTGGTTGACTTGCCCAAGGGTCGGCAAGCAATAGAAAATAAATGGATCTTCAAGAGGAAGACGGGACGTTGATAGTAGTGTTACTATCTACAAAGCTCGACTTGTCGCAAAAAGGTTTTGACAAGTTCAAGGTGTTAACTACAATGAGATTTTCTCAAGCAGTAGCGATGCTTAAGTCTGTCCGAATCATGTTAGCAATTGCCACAATTTATGAAATTTGGCAAATGGATGTAAAACTGCATTCCTGAATGGGTTTACGGAGGAAGAGTTGTATATGATGCAACGAGAAGGTTTTATCGATCCAAAGGGAGCTAACAAAGTGTGCAAGCTCCAGCGATCCATCTATGGACTGGTGCAAGCATCTCGGAGTTGGAATATACGCTTTGATAAGTTGATCAAAGCATATAGTTTATACTGCACTTACAAAGGAAGCCTGTATTTACTAGAAAGTGAGTGGGAGCACTACAAGATTTCGATAAGTATATGTGAATGACATATTGTAGATCGGAAATAATGTAGAATTATTCTCAAAGCATAAAGGAGTGTTTGAAAGGAGTTTTTCAAACAAAGACCTCGGTGAAGCTGCTTACATATTGAGCATCAAGATCTATAGAGATAGATCAAGACGCTTGATAAGTTTTTTTTCAATGAGTACATACCTTGACAAGATTTTGAAGTAGTTCAAAATGGAACAGTCAAAAGAAAGAGTTCTTGCCTGTGTTACAAGGTGTCAAATTGAGTAAGACTCAAAAACCCGACCACGGCGGAAGATAGAAAGAGAATGAAAGTCATTCCCTATGCCTTGGCCATAGGTTCTATAAAGTATGCCATGCTGTGTACCAGATCTATTGTATACCCTACATCGAGTTTGGCAAGGAGTACAATAGTGATCTAGGAGTAGATCATCGACAGCGTCAAAATTATCCTTAGTGGAATAAGGATATGTTTCTCGATTATGGAAGTGACAAAGGTTAGCCGTAAAGGGTTACGTCGATGCAAGTTTTGACACCGATCCGATGACTCTAAGTCTCGATCTAGATACATATTGAAAGTGGGAGCAATTAGCTAGAATAGCTCCTTGCGAGCATTGTTGACATAGAAATTAAAATACTTACGGATCTGAATGTGACAGACCCGTTGACTAAAAAATATCTCACAAGCAAAACATGATCACACCTTAGTACTCTTTGGGTGTTAATCACATAGCGATGTGAACTAGATTATCGACTCTAGTAAACCCTTTGGGTGTTGGTCACATGTCGATGTGAACTATGGGTGTTAACCACATATAGATGTGAACTATTGATGTTAAATCACATGGCGATGTGAACTAGATTATTGACTCTAGTGCAAGTGGGAGATCAAGGAAATATGCCCTAGAGGCAATAATAAAGTTATTATTTATTTCCTTATATCATGATAAATGTTTATTATTCATGCTAGAATTGTATTAACCGGAAACATAATACATGTGTGAATACATAGACAAACAGAGTGTCACTAGTATGCCTCTATTTGACTAGCTCGTTAATCAAAGATGGTTATGTTTCCTAACCATAGACATGAGTTGTCATTTGATTAACGGGATCACATCATTAGGAGAATGATCTGATTGACATGACCCATTCCGTTAGCCTAGCACTTGATCGTTTAGTATGTTGCTATTGCTTTCTTCATGACTTATGCATGTTCCTGTAACTATGAGATTATGCAACTCCCGTTTACCGGAGGAACACTTTGGGTACTACCAAACGTCACAACGTAACTGGGTGATTATAAAGGAGTACTACAGGTGTCTCCAAAGGTACTTGTTGGGTTGGCGTATTTCGAGATTAGGTTTTGTCACTCCGATTGCTCGGAGAGGTATCTCTGGGCCTTCTCGGTAATACACATCACATAAGCCTTGCAAGCATTGCAACTAATGAGTTAGTTGTGAGATGATGTATTACGGAACGAGTAAAGAGACTTACGGTAACGAGATTGAACTAGGTATTGGATACCGACGATCGAATCTCGGCAAGTAACATACCGATGACAAAGGGAACAACGTATGTTGTTATGCGGTTTGACCGATAAAGATCTTCAGAGAATATGTAGGAGCCAATATGGGCATCCAGGTTCCGCTATTGGTTATTGACCAAGAATAGTTCTAGGTCATGTCTACATAGTTCTCGAACCCGTAGGGTCCGCACGCTTAAGGTTTCGATGGCGGTTATATTATGAGTTTATGAGTTTTGATGTACCGAAGGAGTTCGGAGTCCCGGATGAGATCGGGGACATGACGAGGAGTCTCGAAATGGTCGAGACGTAAAGATCGATATATTGGACGACTATATTTGGAGTTCGGAAAGGTTCCGAATGATTCGGGTATTTTTGAAGTACCGGAGAGTTACGGGAATACGTATTGGGCCTTATTGGGCCATACGGGAAAGAAGGAAAAGGGCCTCAAGGGTGGCGCACCCCTTCCCTTGGTCTGGTCCGAATTGGACTAGGGAAGGGGCGCCCTTCCTTCCTTCTCCTTTTCCCTTCCCTTTCCTTCTCTTCTACTCCTACTACATGGAAGGTTTCCTAGTTGGACTAGGAAAGGGAATCCTACTCCCGGTGGGAGTAGGACTCCCCTAGGGCGCGCCATAGAGAGGCCGCCCTCCCTCCTCCACTCCTTTATATCTGAGGCGAGGGGCACCCCATGAACACGAAGTTGATCTACGGATCGTTCCTTAGCCGTGTCGGTGCCCCTCCACCATATTCCACTTGGTCATATCGTCAGCAGTAGCTTAGGCGAAGCCCTGCCACGGAGAAGTCATATCGTCACGGAGCTTAGGCGAAGCCTGCGTCGGTGGAGCATCATCATCGTCACCACGCCGTCGTCTTGTGGAACTCATCCCCGACACTTTGCTGGATCGGAGTCCGGGGATCGTCATCGAGCTGAACGTGTGCAGAACTCGGAGGTGCCGTACATTCGGTACTTGGATCGGTCGGATCGTGAAGACGTACGACTACATCAACCGCGTTGTTATAACGCTTCCGCTTACGGTCTACGAGGGTACGTGGACATGCACTCTCCCCTCTCGTTGCTATGCATCACCATGATCTTGCGTGTGCGTAGGAAATTTTTTGAAATTACTACGTTCCCCAACAGTGGCATCCGAGCCTAGGTTTTTTTGGTTTGATGTTTTGCACGAGTAGAACACAAGTGAGTTGTGGGCGATACAAGTCATACTGCCTACCAGCATGTCATACTTTGGTTCAGCGGTATTGTGAGATGAAGCGGCCCGGACCGACATTACGCGTACACTTACGCGAGACTGGTTTCACCGTTATGAGCACTCGTGCTTAAAGGTGGCTGGCGGGTGTCTGTCTCTCTCACTTTAGTTGAACCGAGTGTGGCTACGCCCGGTCCTTGAGAAGGTTAAAAGCGGAGTCTATTTGTGAAGTATCGTTGTGGTCTTGATGCGTAGGTGAGATTGGTTCTTGCTTAAGCCCGTAGCAGCCACGTAAAATTTGCAACAACAAAGTAGAGGGCGTCTAACTTGTTTTTGCAGGGCATGTTGTGATGTGATATGGTCAAGACGTGATGAGATATAAGTTGTTGTATAAGATGATCATGTTTTGTTGAAGTTATCGGCAATCGGCGGAAGCCCTATGGTTGTCTCTTTGTTGCATAAGATGCAAGTGCCAAATAATTGCTTTACTTTATCGCCTGTGTGATAGCAATAGTTGCAAGAGCAATAGTTGGCGAGACAACCATGTGATGACACATTGATATAGATCAAGATGATGAAGATCATGGTGTCGTGCGGTGACGATAGAGATCATGACAATTACTTTGGAGATGGAGATCAAAGGCGCAAGATGCTCATGGCCATATCATGTCACATATTTTGATTGCATGTGATGTTTATCTATTATACATCTTATTCTTGCTTTGATTGACGGTAGCATTTTAAGATGATCTCTCACTAATTATCAAGAAGTGTTCTCCTGAGTATGCACCGTTGCCAAAGTTCGTCGTGCCCGGACACCACGTGATGATCGGGTGTGATAAGCTCTCGTCCATCTACAACGGGTGCAAGCCAGTTTTGCACACGCTGAATACTCGAGTTAAACTTGTGAGCCTAGCATATGCAGATATGGCCTCGAGCACGGAGACCGAAGGTCGAGCGTGAATCATATAGTAGATATGATCAACATAGTGATGTTCACCATTGAAAACTACTCCATCTCACGTGATGATCGGTTATGGTTTAGTTGATTTGGATCACGTGATCACTTAGATGACTAGAGAGATGTCTGTCTAAGTGGGAGTTCTTAAGTAATATGATTAATTGAACTTAAATTTATCATGAACTTAGTCCTGGTAGTATTTTGCAAATTATGTTGTAGATCAATAGCTCGCGTTGTTGCTTTCATATGTTTATTTTCATATGTTCCTAGAGAAAATTGTGTTGAAAAATGTTAGTAGCAATGATGCGGATTGGATCCGCGATCCGAGGTTTATCCTCAATGCCGCATGTAAGAATTATGTCCTTAATGCACCGCTAGGTGATGTACCTATTGCGGAGAGCGGTATGCGCACGTTATGAGCGTTTGGCTAGCTCAATATGATGACTACTTGATAGTTTAGTGCACCATACTTAACGGCTTAGAATCGGGACTTCAAAGACGTTTTGAGCGTCATGGACCATATGAGATGTTCCAGAATTGAAGTTATTATTTCAAGCAAATACCGAGTTGAGAGATATGAAGTCTCCAACAAGTTCTATAGCTAAAAGATGGAGGAGAATCGCTCAACTAGTGAGCATGTGCTCAGATTGTCCGAATACTTCAATCGCTTGAATCAAGTGGGAGTTAATCTTCCGGATAAGATAGTGATTGATGTAATTCTCTAGTCACCATCACTAAGTTACTAGAACTTCGTGATGAACTATAGTATGCGGGGATGACGAAAAGCGATTCCCGAGCTCTTCGTGATGTTGAAATCAACGAAGGTAGAAATCAAGAAAGAGCATCAAGTGTTGATGATTGACAAGACCACTAGTCTCAAGGAAAAGGGAAAAGGGAAGAAGGGGAACTTCAAAAGGAACGGCAAGCAAGTTGTCGCTCGAGTGAAGAAGCCCAAGTCCGGACCTAAGCACGAGACTAAGTACTTTTGCTGCAATGGAACTGGTCAACGGAAGCGGAACTACCCCTGAATATTTGGTGGATAAGAAGGATGGCAAAGTGAACAAAGGTATATTTGATATATAGATTATTGATGTGTATTTTACTAGTGTTCATAGCAACCCCTCGGTATTTGATCTTTGGTATAGTTGCTAAGAGTAGTAACTTGAAGCAGGAGTTACAGAATGAGCAGAAACTAGTTGAAGGGGAAGTGACGATGAGTGTTGGAAGTAGTTCCAAGATTGATATGATCATCATCGCACACTCCCTATACTTTCGGGATTAGTGTGGAACCTAAATAAGTGTTATTTGGTGTTGAGCATAAATATGATTTGATCATGTTTATTGCAATAAGGTTATTCATTTAAGTAAGAGAATAAATTGTTGTTACATTTACATGAATAAAACCTTATATGGTTACACACCCAATGAAAATGGTTCATTGGATCTCGATCATAGTGATACACATATTCATAATATTGAAACCAAAAGATGCAAAGTTAATAATGATAGTGCAACTTATTTGTGGCACTTGCCGTTTAGGTCATATTGGTGTAAAGCGCTTGAAGAAAACTCCATGCCGATGGACTTTTGGAATCACTTGACTATGAATCATTTGATGCTTGCGAACCGTGCCTTTTGGGCAAGATGACTAAAACTCCGTTCTCGGAACAATGGAACAAGCTCTTGACTTATTGGAAATAATACATACCGATGTATGCGATTCAATGAGTGTTGATGCTCGTGGCAAGTATCGTTATTTTCTGACCTTCACAAAATGATTTGAGCAGATATGGGTATATCTATTTGATGAAACATAAGTCTGAAATAATTGAAAAGTTCAAAGAATTTCAGAGTGAAGTGGAAAATCATCGTAACAAGAAAATAAAGTTTCTGCGATCTGATCGTGGAGATAAATATTTGAGTTACGAGTTTGGTCTTCATCTGAAACAATGTGAAATAGTTTCGCAACTCACGCCATATGGAACACCACAACATAATGGTGTGTCCGAAAGTCGTAACCGCACTTTATTGGATATGGTGCGATCTATGATGTCTCTTATCAATTTACCACTATCGTTTTGGGGTTATGCATTAGAGACAATTTGCATTCACGTTTAATAGGGCACCGTCTAAATCCGTTGAGGCGACACCGTATGAACTATGGTTTAACAAGAAACCTAAGGTATGCGTTTCTTAAAGTTTGGAAGTTGTGATGCTTATGTGAAAAGTTTCATCCCGATAAGCTCAAACCCAAATCGGAGAAGTGCGTCTTCATAGAATACCCAAAGGAAATTGTTGGGTATACCTTCTATCACAGATCCGAAGGCAAAAACATTCGTTGCTTATAAATGGATCCTTTCTAGAGAAGGAGTTTCTCTCGAAAGAAGTGAGTGGGAGGAAAGTGGAGCTTGATAAGGTAATTTGTACCTTCTCCCGAATTGGAAAGTATTTCATCACGGAAATCAGTTCGATGATTCCTACACCAATTAGTGAGGAAGCTAATGATGATGATCATGTAACTTCAGATCAAGTCACTACCGAATCCCGTGAGGTAAACCAGAGTGAGATCCGCACCAAAGTGGTACAGCAATCCATTACGGAAGTCATGCTACTAGATCATGACGAACCTACAAACTATGAAGAAGCGATGGTGAGCCCAGATTCCGCTAAATGGCTAGAAGCCATGAAATCTGAGATGGGATCCATGTATGAAAACAAAGTGTGGACTTTGGTTGACTTGCCCAAGGGTCGGCAAGCAATAGAAAATAAATGGATCTTCAAGAGGAAGACGGACGTTGATAGTAGTGTTACTATCTACAAAGCTCGACTTGTCGCAAAAAGGTTTTGACAAGTTCAAGGTGTTAACTACAATGAGATTTTCTCAAGCTGTAGCGATGCTTAAGTCTGTCCGAATCATGTTAGCAATTGCCACAATTTATGAAATTTGGCAAATGGATGTAAAGACTGCATTCTGAATGGGTTTACGGAGGAAGAGTTGTATATGATGCAACCGTAAGGTTTTATCGATCCAAAGGGAGCTAACAAAGTGTGCAAGCTCCAGCGATCCTTCTATTGAGTTGTGCAAGCATCTCGGAGTTGGAGTATACGCTTTGATAAGTTGTTCAAAGCATATAGTTTATCTGAGACTTACAAAGGAAGCCTGTATTTACTAGAAAGTGAGTGGGAGCACTACTGACATTTCGATAAGTATATGTGAATGACATATTGTAGATCGGAAATAATGTAGAATTATTCTCAAAGCATAAAGGAGTGTTTGAAAGGAGTTTTTCAAACAAAGACCTCGGTGAAGCTGCTTACATATTGAGCATCAAGATCTATAGAGATAGATCAAGGCGCTTGATAAGTTTTTTCAATGAGTACATACCTTGACAAGATTTTGAAGTAGTTCAAAATGGAACAGTCAAAGAAAGAGTTCTTGCACGTGTTACAAGGTGTCAAATTGAGTAAGACTCAAAAACCCGACCACGGCGGAAGATAGAAAGAGAATGAAAGTCATTCCCTATGCCTTGGCCATAGGTTCTATAAAGTATGCCATCTTGTGTACCGGATCTATTGTATACCCTACCTTTGAGTTTGGCAAGGGAGTACAATAGTGATCTAGGAGTAGATCACCGGACAGCGGTCAAAATTATCCTTAGTGGAATAAGGATATGTTTCTCGATTATGGAAGTGACAAAGGTTAGGTCGTAAAGGGTTACGTCGAAGCAAGTTTTGACACCGATCAGGATGACTCTAAGTCTCTATCAAGATACATATTGAAAGTGGGATCACTTAGCTAGAATAGCTCCTTGCGAGCATTGTTGACATAGAAATTAGCAAAATACTTACGGATCTGAATGTGATGAGACCCGTTGACTAAAAAATATCTCACAAGCAAAACATGATCACACCTTAGTACTCTTTGGGTGTTAATCACATAGCGATGTGAACTAGATTATCGACTCTAGTAAACCCTTTGGGTGTTGGTCACATGTCGATGTGAACTATGGGTGTTAACCACATATAGATGTGAACTATTGATGTTAAATCACATGGCGATGTGAACTAGATTATTGACTCTAGTGCAAGTGGGAGACTGAAGGAAATATGCCCTAGAGGCAATAATAAAGTTATTATTTATTTCCTTATATCATGATAAATGTTTATTATTCATGCTAGAATTGTATTAACCGGAAACATAATACATGTGTGAATACATAGACAAACAGAGTGTCACTAGTATGCCTCTATTTGACTAGCTCGTTAATCAAAGATGGTTATGTTTCCTAACCATAGACATGAGTTGTCATTTGATTAACGGGATCACATCATTAGGAGAATGATCTGATTGACATGACCCATTCCGTTAGCCTAGCACTTGATCGTTTAGTATGTTGCTATTGCTTTCTTCATGACTTATGCATGTTCCTCGTAACTATGAGATTATGCAACTCCCGTTTACGGAGGAACACTTTGGGTACTACCAAAGCGTCACAACGTAATCGGGTGATTATAAAGGAGTACTACAGTGTCTCCAAAGGTACTTGTTGGGTTGGCGTATTTCGAGATTAGGTTTTGTCACTCCGATTGCTCGGAGAGGTATCTCTGGGCCTTCTCGGTAATACACATCACATAAGCCTTGCAAGCATTGCAACTAATGAGTTAGTTGTGAGATGATGTATTACGGAGCGAGTAAAGAGACTTACCGTAACGAGATTGAACTAGGTATTGGATACCGACGATCGAATCTCGGGCAAGTAACATACCGATGACAAAGGGAACAACGTATGTTGTTATGCGGTTTGACCGATAAAGATCTTCGTAGAATATGTAGGAGCCAATATGGGCATCCAGGTTCCGCTATTGGTTATTGACCAAGAATAGTTCTAGGTCATGTCTACATAGTTCTCGAACCCGTAGGGTCCGCACGCTTAAGGTTTCGGCGATGCTTATATTATGAGTTTATGAGTTTTGATGTACCGAAGGAGTTCGGAGTCCGGATGAGATCGGGACATGACGAGGAGTCTCGAAATGGTCGAGACGTAAAGATCGATATATTGGACGACTATATTTGGAGTTCGGAAAGGTTCGAATGATTCGGTATTTTTCGAGTACGGAGAGTTACGGGAATACGTATTGGGCCTTATTGGGCCATACGGGAAAGAAGGAAAAGGGACTCAAGGGTGGCGCACCCTTCCCTTGGTCTGGTCCGAATTGGACTAGGGAAGGGGCGCCTTCCTTCCTTCTCCTTTTCCCTTCCCTTTCCTTCTCTTCTACTCCTACTACATGGAAGGTTTCCTAGTTGGACTAGGAAGGGGAATCCTACTCCCGGTGGGAGTAGGACTCCCCTAGGCGCGCCATAGAGAGGGCCGCCATCCCTCCTCCACTCCTTTATATCTGAGGCGGGGCACCCCATGAACACGTAAGTTGATCTACGGATCGTTCCTTAGCCGTGTAGGTGCCCCTCCACCATATTCCACTTGGTCATATCGTCAGCAGAGCTTAAGCGAAGCCCTGCGCGGAGAAGTCATATCGTCATGAGCTTAGGCGAAGCCCTGCGTCGGTGGAGCATCATCATCGTCCTGCCGTCGTCTTGTGGAACTCATCCCGACACTTTCTTTGGATCGGAGTCCGGATCGTCATCGAAATGAGCGTGTGCGAGAACTTCCGGAGGTGCCGTACGTTCGGTACTTGGATCGGTCGGATCGTGAAGACGTACGACTACATCAACCGCGTTGTTATAACGCTTCCGCTTACGGTCTACGAGGGTACGTGGACATGCACTCTCCCCTCTCGTTGCTATGCATCACCATGATCTTGCGTGTGCGTAGGAATTTTTTTGAAATTACTACGTTCCCCAACAGGGTCCCACTGGACCCACATGTCAGGTTGACCAGGTCAACGGTCAACGTTGACTGCTGACATCAGCATGACATCATGCTGATGTCATAAATCCATTTTTCGAATTGATTAAATAATTAATTAAATTCCAGAAATTAATAAAATCTTTAGAAAATCATATCTTTTAATCCGTGACTCGGATTAAAATATTTTTAACATGAAAGTTGCTCAGAATGACGAGACGATTCCGGATCGCAATCCGTTAAATCCGCCACACACCCTAACCTATCGAACTCGCAACTTTCCCCCTCGGCTCCTCTTGCCGAAACGCGAAACACCGGGAATACTTTCCGGATGTTTCTTAACCGTACCATCTCATACCACGTTAGGGCACGCCTAGCATCGTTACTTGTCATGTCATGCATCGATATGCATCTGTTTACATGGTATTCATTGTTTCTTCCCCTCTTCTCTCCGGTGAGACCACGAGACCGACGCCGGCCGCCTGGGATTCGACTACGGAGTTGTGACGACTCTCTCTTGCCAGAGCAACCAGGCAAGCCTCCCCTGATCACCAGATATCGCCTATTCTACTCTATACTGCTTGCATTAGAGTAGTGTAGCATGTTACTGCTTTCCGTTATACCATCCTGATGCATAGCCTGTCCTTGTTACTACTGTTGTTACCTTTACCTGCAATCCTATATGCTTAGTATAGGATGCTAGTATATTCATCTGTGGCCCTACATTCTTGTCCGTCTGCTGTGCTATACTATCGGGCCGTGATCACTCGGGAGGTGATCACGGGTATATACTATATACTTATACATGATACATGTGGAGACTAAAGTCGAATTAAATTTGGTGGAGCACCCATGAGTGGATCTTTGTGGCGGAGCGACAGGCGAGTTGAGACCGCCTAGGAGAGAGGTGGGCCTGGCCCTGCTCGGCCCGCGGATACTTAACATGCTTAACGAGATCTTGGTATTTTATCTGAGTTGGCTACGAGCCTATACGCACTAACCATCTACGTGGGAGTAGTTATGGGTATCCCGGCGTCGTGGTATCAGCCGAAGCACTTCGTGACGCCAGCGACTGAGTGGCGCGCACCGATTGGAACGTAAGTCTGCTCTTGTATTAAGGGGCTAGTTACGCTTTCGGCCAGACGTCACATAGCGTGCAGTGTGCATTGGGCGATGGGCCCGGACCCTGCGCTTAGGTTTGAACCGGCGTCTTTGGCCTCTCTGTTGTGCCTAGGTGGGGCTGCGGCGTGTTGATCTTCCGCGGCGGGCATGACCCGAGAAAGTGTGTCCGCCAAATGGGATCAAACGTGTTGGGTAAGTTGGTGCACCCTGCAGTGAAGTTAATCTATTCGAATAGTCGTGATCTTGATGTGACGACTTGGAGTTGTACCTTGACCTTATGACAACTAGAACCGATACTTAATAAAACACACCCTTCCAAGTGCGGATACAACCGGTGGTCGCTCTCTCGTGGATACGAGGAGGGATCGCCGGGTAGGATTATTGCTATGTGATGTTACGGAGGACTTCAACCTACCCTCTTCTACATTTGCAAGACGAAGGTGACCCGAGCGTAGTCTTCGATAAGACTAGCTATCCCCCTCTTATTCTGGCATTCTGCAGTTCAGTCCACTGATATGGCCCTTTACACATATATCCATGCATATGTAGTGTAGCTCCTTGCTTGCGAGTACTTTGGATGAGTACTCACGGTTGCATTGTTTCCCCCTTTCCCCCCTATCTCTACTCGATTGCTGCAACCAGACGATGGAGCCCAGGCGAGCGCCACCGTCGATGGCGATTACTACTGGAGGTGCCTACTACTACGTGCGACCAGCGGCGACCGGGGAAGTAGTTTAGGAGGATCGAGCGGGAGGCCTGCTCCTCTTTCGATTTGTATCCCGGTTTGTGCTAGCCTTCTTAAGGCAAACTTGTTTAACTTATGTCTGTACTCGGATATTGTTGCTTCCACGACTTCGTCTATGCTCGAGCACTTGTATTCGAGCCCTCGAGGCCCCTGGCTTGTATTATGATGATTGTATGACTTATTTTATTTGTAGAGTTGTGTTGTGATATCTTCCCGTGAGTCCTTGATCTTGATCGTACACATTTGCGTGCATGATTAGTGTACGATTGAATCGGGGGCGTCACACGAGGGTTCGGGGCCAGTGTTCGGAGAAGAGTCCAGCTTTATGATGATTACCGTCGATACTACTTCCTCTGGCTCTCCCATGCTAGGCTCAATGGCCGCAGAGAGTCCGGCGGGCTCGAGAATCCCGTCTTCGGACCCGGTGATGTGCTCTGGATCTAAGGCGGAGGCGGGGTTGAAGCGCGAACCCTTGGAAGATCAAGTCTCCTCGGATATCGACATGATCCGAGCTTCCAAAATTAATCTGGTGATGCAGGCGTAGCTGTCGATCTGCTCTAGACAGCCAAGCGAGTTGGTCCGCAGTGCAAAGCCGCCGAACACAAAGATCTGGCCAGGGAGAAAGACCTCCCTCAGGGCGGTATTATTGTAGATGATGGATAGAGCCATCGAACCTTCTCGCGACGACACAACGGATCTCTCTCAATGAAAGCACCAATGTCGGTGTCAAAACCGGCGGATATCGGGTAGGGGGTCCCGAACTGTCCGCCTAAGGTCGATGGTAACAGGAGACGGGGGACACCATGTTTACCCAGGTTCGGGCCCTCTTGATGAAGGTAATACCCTACTTCCTTCTTGATTGATCTTGATGAATATGAGGATTACAAGAGTTGATCTACCACGAGATTGTAATGGCTAAACCCTAGATGTCTAGCCTCTATGATTGTGATTGCCTCTACGGACTAAACCCTCCAGTTTATATAGACACGGAGGGGCCTAGGGTTGCACAGAGTCGGTTTATAGAGAAAGGAATCTTTATATCCGAACGCCAAGCTTGCCTTCCACGCAAAAGAGAGTCCCATCCGGACACGGGAGGAAGTCTTCTGTCTTGTATCTTCATGGCCCATCAGTCCGGCCCACGTCACATAGCCCGGACGCCCGAGGACCCCTTAATCCAGGACTCCCTCACCCCCTCCGGTCCTTTTTAGTCTGCATAAAAGTTTTGTCCGAAATTAAAGTATATCTACTTTGACCAAATTTATAGGAAAAAATATTAACATTCAGAATGTCAAATCAATATTATAGTTTCATAGTGTGTGTGTATATATATATTTTTAATATAAAGTTGGTCAAACTTTGCAAAGTTTGACTTGACATAAATCTAATACGCGGAGTAAAAAGGACCAGAGAGAGTACTTGTCTAAAATTCGGATATCAATCTAGGAGTTTTTTTAAGGGTAATCTAGGGTTTTTTAAAAAATGAAAGAGAAAAGTGGACTGAGAATTAACAAAAACATCAAAGTGAGCGCACGAGCTTGCTGCGTTGTCGAAAGGAAAAAATTGCTGAAACAGAGGTACAAAAGAGGCTACGGCACCTTCACGGAGCCCAGCCTAGCGTGCTCACCGTCCGGCGGCCGGCACGGCCCAAGCAATCACCACTCACTCAGACTCGGAGAGTCGCCACTGGGGTACTAGTCAGCCGTCCGTCGCTTCCAAATCTCGCCAATCCTCCCACCACCCCGTGTCGAGCCTGTCCTCTTCTCCACTTCTCTCCCCATCCATCCACCACCCCCACCCAGCGGCGCAGTCCAACTCCTCCCCACCCCAACCCAAAGCCGCCCCACCAAAACGCGCACACGCGACACACCAGCAGTACCGCCCATCCACTCCGCCCCCGCCCGCCCGCCCGCAGTCTCCCCACCTGGTCAAACCACCCCCCACCACCACCACGGCCTCCACCACCAATCCGCCATGCCGCCCTCGCTCCGCCTCCTCCTGCTGCTACCCCTGGCCCTAGCCCTCACCCTCCCGCCCGCCGCGCCGCAGCCGGCGCCCGGGTCGGCGGCGCAGCCGCAGGAGGATGACGCCAAGTGCCTCCGCGGCGTCAAGAGCGACCTCAGGGACCCCGAGGGCCGCCTCTCGTCCTGGACCAGCAACACCTCGGCGGGCGCCGTCTGCGACTTCTCCGGCATCTCCTGCTGGAACCCGCAGGAGTCGCGCATCCTTGTCGTCTCCCTCTCCGGCTTCGGCCTCCAGGGCCGAATCCTGCCCGCGCTCCAGTACTGCCGCTCCGCCAACACGGTCGACCTCTCCTCCAACGCGCTCGAGGGCCAGATACCCCCCGCGCTCTGCGACTGGATCCCCTTCGTCGTCAACCTCGACCTCTCCGGCAACGGCCTCACTGGCCCGCTCCCCTCTGAGCTCGCCAACTGCCGCTTCCTCAACTCGCTCAAGCTCAGCGACAACGCCTTCTCCGGCCAGATCCCCGCCTCCCTCGCGCGCCTCGACCGCCTCAAGGCGCTCGACCTCTCCAGGAACCGCCTCGACGGCCAGATCCCGTCCCAGCTCGGCTCCGCCTTCTCCAAGGACTCCTTCTCCGGGAACTCGGGCCTCTGCGGCCACCCTGTCTCCTCGCGCTGCGGCGGCGGGCTTGGGGGCACCGGCCTCGGCATCGTTATTGCTGCCGGGGTCTTCGGCGCCGCCGCTTCGCTGCTCCTCGCCTTCTTCTTCTGGCGATGCACCGGGAAGGGCAAGGCTGGCCGCCGCCGCCAGGGCCGCGGGGGAAGCGAGTCGGAGGTTACTGCCGCCGAGGACGGGAGCTGGTGGGCGGAGCGTCTGCGGGCTGCACACAACCGGCTGGCCCCGGTGTCCTTGTTCCAGAAACCGATCGTCAAGGTCAAGCTTGCCGACCTGCTGGCAGCCACACAGGACTTCAGCACAAGCCACATCGTGGTGGCGGGGAGCTCGCGGGCAGGGACCGCATACCGGGCCGTGCTGCGCGACGGGTCCGCGCTGACGGTGAAGCGCCTGCACTCATGCCCGCTCTCAGAGAAGGCGTTCAGGTCGGAGATGGGGCGGATTGGGCAGCTGCGCCACCCCAACATCGTGCCGCTGCTGGGCTTCTGTGTTGTTGAGGAGGAGCGGCTGCTGGTGTACAAGCACATGGAGAGTGGGGCTCTTTCCAAGGTGATGAAGGAGCCAGGGGAGACATTGCTGGATTGGGCGACGCGGCTCAGGATTGCTGTTGGGGCGGCGCGCGGTCTTGCGTGGCTGCACCATGGGTTCCAGATGCCACAGATTCACCAGAACTTGAGCTCGAGCGCGGTGCTTCTCGACGAGGACTATGAGGCTCGGATCACAGATGTTGGGCTCACAAGGCTGGTCCGGATGGCGCCAGGTGAAGGTGGAGACACAAGCCCCTTCCTCAATGGTGACTTTGGGGAGTTTGGGTATGTTGCCCCAGAGTATGCTAGCAATCCAGTTGGTACCATGAAGGGTGACACATATGCGTTTGGGGTCATACTATTGGAGCTCGTGAGCGGGCAGGAGGCTGCCTCTGTGTCAAGTGATGTGGGTGAAGGATTCAAGGGGACATTGGTGGATTGGGTATATCAGCTCAAGAGCACCGGCCGAATCGCTGATGCCGTGGATAAGTCATTGAAGGGCTCTGATGCAGAGATCAGCGAGTTCTTGAAGGTGGCTTTTCAGTGTATTGTGGCTCGGCCAAAGGAGAGGATCTCAATGTACAGGGTTTACCACTCTCTGAAGAGCATTGGAACGGGCCGTGATGTCTCGGAGCAGTTTGACGAATTTCCTCTCGCCTATAACAAGGACGACTCAGACACCTGATGGCGGCGACGACTCGGATGGATTGTGAACTGCTTGGCCAGGCTTAATATGCTACTACTACTTGCGTATCTCTGGCTGTTGAATTGATCGAGGGGGCATGCCGAGACATCCACGGCAAAATTACTGCCGGATAATCAGTTCGATCATGGCACCGTCTCATGGTGAGATAATCATGTAAGCTGTAAGATTAGTCTGCATTGTCTCTTTAAGTTATTGCTAGTGCTTGTAGTAGCTCTGTGGAACTGTAATTCTTGTTGTGTCTAAATTCTGATATCACCTTCTTGGAACAACTGGCCTGCTCCAGTCCCCTATACAAATGAGACTGGCATTCAAACAAATTGATCGTCTATCAATTTATCTTAATTTTACAGGAATATTTAACTTTGTTTTCATGGCCGTTTTGTAGCACCCTGTTATCTCCTACTCATATATGGTTATTATGTAGCATGCTAATCCCATTTACTCCCTCTGATCCATGATAAGTGTCGCGGTTTTGTGAATTTGCTCGATGATATACCCTATCTCATTTGTCTCTTATTTTTGTCATCTTTCTCTTATTTTGGATCGGAGGGAGTACCATTTTCTCTGTTGTGAATTTGCTCGATGATATCCCCTATCTCATTCTCATACATTTCGTGTGCTCTGCGTTAAGCACTTTGCTGTTGTTGGCAATACTCCAATGTGGGTGCTAAAATCCTTCAACATACATTCCAAGCTATGTGTCTTTCTGCTATACTTTTCAACCCTGGACCAGTTACTTGTGGGTCTCGGCTCTGGATTCTAAAGACTAATTGAAAGCATTATAATGGTGAAATGACATCGTCAACCTTAACTTCCATTTTCTCCAGCCCGGGCCTATCTCTGTTCTTATCTGGCTGGCTCCCCTGTTATATTGTATGCTTTGTTTGATTTGAAAGTCAGCTCTTTGTGAGAGATAACAATAATCAGTTCCATGGCACATGCCGAGTCTGCATGCATAATTGTCACCATCACGGCCTCTCACATCAGATCAGAGTCCTAAATTTGACCTTTCCTGGCGATAGCGAGCGTTATTCCGCCGGTCTATTGACTAGCAGAAGAGTATACAGTAGGAGTACTACTTTTAATACTGGGGCGGCCAGAAAGCTTGAAACTGAGAAAACCGACTGTGGGGTGACAGCACCGTATTTCAGCCATTTATTTACCCTTGAGAATCACTGTAGGAAGGTGGAGATGCACAGACAAGACAGACAGATGTACCATGGCGGCCCTGTTTGAATCCTGTGCTTAGCTGTCGCCTGCAGTTGTTGTATTATTGTACTGTACGTACAAGTCTGTCCAGATTTGCATGTTGCACATAGAAAAGACAAAATGGCGCAGCTAAACTAACCTAACCCCTCTGCCCAAAGTTTGTCGCGGGACTTGGACTGTTTTTTTTTTTTTTGAACATGGGAATTGGACTGTAAGCCTCACGAGTTGGGTGCTGGGTTTTACTGCTTGTAAGAGCATCTCCACCCGTTGGCCCCCCAGGGGGCGCCTAAAATCGCCGCCTGGGGGTGACCCGGCGCAAAAATGGCCCCCAGGGCCGGCCCCAGGCGTGGGGGAAAAAAATTTAGACAAACTTGGGCTGAAACACGTCAATTTTCGGCAAACTTAGGCTAAAACACGCCATTAAATATAAAAACTAGTTAAAAAATACTTGCTGAAGGCCGAGAAGTCGCCACCAGCGTCGGCCTTCTCCTCCTTGACTCGGGCGCCTATTGAGCCCTCCTCGGCTGGTGGCGGCAAGGCGCGTCGTTGTCGCCGTCGTCATTGCCCTCGATGATGACGACGCCGCTTCGTCATGCTGCTCTCGGCAAGGCTGCTGAGCGCCAGTAGGCGGCGCGACCGGGCGCCCTTGCCATCTTCAGTGAGTCTTGGCGTGCCCATTCAAGAGCCGCGTCATCGCCGAGGTCGACTCGCCAGGTTCGTCTTTCACCGGCGCCAAGAAATGGCCCGGCTTCACCCGGCGAGACCGGCCCGCTTTCGCTTTGACGGCGCTGGAGGAGCCGACGAGGAGGCGCGCCACGCTTTCATCAAGAAGATGTCGGTCTTGCCGCGTGTACGCCGAGCGGCATCTCCGCCACAGGCTCGGCCTTGACGCCGAAAGCGGCGATGGAGTCTTGGGAGGATTGGGAGGAAGAACGCGACGAGAAGAAGATGAGGAGGAGCCGAACCTCCTTGGCGCCCATCGCCCGTCGTGTCGGCGGTAGCCGGCGCCGCCCTCGCCGTGTACGCTTAATGGTGGGTTGTTGCCGCTCGATGTGCGTCAAGACGCCGTCGAGGGTGCGGCCGGGACGCCCGCAGGTGGCGCTCGTTGTTCTTCGTGCCGCCGACCACCGATGCCCATGACGCCCGGCCGCTTCTTGGCGGCCGGAAGTATCGCCGCCGCTTGCCGCGGTGTTGTCGGCGTCTTTGGAGAAGGAGAGCTTCGGCGTCGGCGAGGCGCGACGATCTCGACCTCGTCGGCACGATGGCTTGTTGACGGCGTCCAACGGGGAATGGGCACTCCCCATTCTTTGAGCCTCCACCCGTCGGCCGGCCACATGTCCGGCGGCGCCGGATGTTCGCCGAACAGAGCGAGACTCTGTTCGCGGAGCGAACGGCGGCCGTTGCCGCGCCGCCGCCTCGAGGAAACGCCGCCATCGGGGAGAGGAGGGAGAGGGAGGGCGACGGCGCTCGGAGCGGGAAGGCTCGGCGCGCCGGGAGAGGGAGAGGAAGGCTCGGCGGTGGCGAGGGTCAAGGTGGTGTGGCCACAAGTCGGCGAGGCCATCGGCTTATATAGCCGCTGCCGCCCGCCTGTGTACGCGTGAGAGGGAGGGAGGCGTCGGCGCGTCGTCCGTGACGCCGCTGCCATGAGGAATCAATGGCAAGGTGACAGTGGCGGCGGCCTGCCATTGATTCCCTCATGAACCTAGGCGTCTGGCGAAGACGAGGCGCGGTGTCACGACGCGGCCGCCCGCGGCTTTTTCGCTTAAAACCACTCGCCCGGCGCTTCAGCGACCCTAGCGCCGAAGTTCGGTCTGGGTCCGCTGGCGCTGATTTCGGCCCAGGCCGACGAAAATCGGGCTCTGAGGCGCGATCGGGCCGCTTTTTTTCGCCAAAAAAACGCCTGGGAAAGCCTTCCTGGGACGCGGCTGGAGATGCTCTAAGTTACAGTAGCTCATTTTTGTTCCTCCGGAAAATCCGGTCTGATCATCCTCAGCCACTGAACCAGGTTCTACTCTACTCCTCTCTGAAGTCTGAACTTTTTTTTTGAGAGTATCTGAAGCCTGAACTGAACACCAAGCACAGCTGCTCGTTTTCTGCTAGTAGTGATGCTATTGATTCAGTAGTGTGACCTGGAAGGCTGGAGGTGCTCGGCAGCTGGCATCCGCAGATCCGTTGCAATGATGGCATGTCCCCTTATCTGTCTGTAGGATACACCAGCGCTGGGCCTCCCCCTACACATGATCGGACGGAGGGGGAGGGAGGGCCTGCACGATTCATGAACAGAAGGGCAGCGAAGAACGATGGTCTGATCGAACGCTGTGTTTGACCGGCTCCTTAATATGTCGCCATGAATGCTGGAACGCCATGGCTGGACGAAGGAGCCGTGCAGTGCAGAATTTCACGTACGGATACGTTGCAAGTCACGCAATACTCCTTGCATTCCATAATGTAGTGTGTAAACATTTTTTTCAAAAGTCAAACATTATAAACTTTGACCATGTTTATAGACAAAAACATTTATTTATATTTAAAATACCAAATGCATATCATTACGACAACTTTGTGCTGAATCAGTGACAGTTAATATGGATCGGAGGGAGTAGAACATCTTGTATAACAGTGAAGACAGGGAGGGAGTAGAAAACGAAAGAGGGAATGGGAATGAAACAGCGGCTGGCGCTGTGCTCGACACAAATACACGGATGAAAACGCCGGCAGGACAGCAGGAGACCTGGATGTGATGTGCGAGATATTCGTTTGCCAAGCGACGCTTTGCTAATACTAATCGGAAGGAAGATGGAGTGCAGATTCAGACACGAGCGCTGGGATCTGAGGCGAGCACATACATCGGGCCATCGGCCATGTATGTCCCCGTCGTTGACTGACTTGCGGTTTTCTTGGTAGTAAGACTAGTTTTTTTTCCTAGGAATAGGATGATTATTTTTCTTGGCAGCTAAACCGCAAACAAGTCTCCGTCCAAAGGAGCGGAGGATCCTGCCAGCCAGTTCTTCTGCCGTGCAGTTCCCGCAACTGTAGAAACGTCAAACGCTGAAGCAAAAGATACGGGACGTCTTTTTACTATGCTAGTATATCAAAATCAAAATCGACGACCACGCGAAGGTTCCAAACGAGACTTTTAACCCCAACAAACAAAGCTTCCAGGTTCTCGGCTTATGCAGAGGAAAAGCTAGCCCAGACCTCTGCAGAAAAGACATACTCGTAACAAATTCGCTCGAGGTTGGCCACTTTGCTGCCAGTCTTAACCGATACCACTCAATACACTCAAGTTATTTCTAGAGTCCCAGAAAGGCATACTCATTCCATTTGGTCAAAATACCGGGGCGCACAAGTAACTGAATTTCACAACAGAAAGGCACGGAACACCACACATCTACAGAGAAACCTATTTTTCTAGCTAACACAACACACTCATGTCAAATTGCCAGCAAGTATACAGACAAAGGGGCACCGAGCCCACTTCAGCGAGCACCTTGGTTCCTCCACACACACAGCAATGCTTCTTTCTAGTACTGGGAGGGTTTGGCGACGAAGGAACCCTTTTAATTCCCAGACCAACCTCAAGCCTTGATATGTCGGTGAGGATCAGATGACGTAGCGGTAGGTCACGTATTGTCCGGCAACTTCGCTCTGCCGCGTGATCTTCACCACCTGCCCACGCTTCATGCCATAGTATCTTGCTACCGGATCCGTGAGCTGAATCCTCAGGAGCTGCATCGTAAGATAACTCCAAATCATCAGAAACTAGTCTGCCACTGTAGTAAGAGATTGGGGGGAAGTATCTGTGTTCTGTTTGTTAGAGGTACTGAGCTTCTTAACGAAACCGAGGTATCAAAACTTGATGAATGTGAAATGTGACCAATGCAAATTATGGGGCTCTAACTGATTCCAAAACAACAAACTCGTCAGATGATCATCACCAACGTATCAGGCCAGTACACTGATATACTTAATTTTATCCTAGAAAGCATTTAGAACAGTACAAAATATGTTGCTAAACCTTGTCAGTTGATCACCCACAGATCCACCAAACATACGCAGACATATTGCACATATACATAGGACCCATTCACTACTCCCTCCGTATAAAAATATAAGACGTTTTTTGACATTGTCATGGTACTTATTAACTTCTACCAAAAAGGCTTTCGCCCCACAACGATCTGACGACATACAGACTGCAAACCACCCGACACCACACACACACACCCAAGGCAGATACAAGGGGGCTGACGAACAGCAACACTACTCCAAATGCCCCAGAGCAGACAACTAGCAGACAGATAGAGCATAGCTAAGGATCAAAGGAGCTCTCCACCGTGAACGAGTCACCGTGAGGAGACGAAGCCGAAACTCGACGAACCAGGGACTCCAAAGCGGTGCTTCCAGGAAAGAAACAACACCGTAGAGCCGCCACCGCCCGATCCACTGAATTGAGGTTTTCACCCGAAGTAACACGAAGGACGCAGGGCCACCATGATGGAGCCTTCAAGAAGGGAACGACGCATGGACACCGCCGCCATCTGTCTGGCCAGAGCCAGACGGGGTTTTCACCCCGGCCACCACCCTCCGCCTCCGCCTGGCGTACGGCCCTACACGAGAGCGCCGACCGCACCACCGCTGTAGATCGTCGAGAGCCCGCCCCCATGCATGCCGCCCACGCGACCATGACGCGAGCCCGTCAGCACCCGAGCCACAAGCTCCGCCCACGAGCCCATAACTCCCGCCACCAAGGCCACCACCCTGAATCCAGACAATCCGAAGACCATCAAAGGAATGGGCTTTGAGTCGACCGTCAGATCCCTAGCACCAACGGCACCGCCGGTGACCGTCCCGCCATGAACAACGGTCTGCAGCCAGGAGGCACTAGGCCTGGAAAAGGGGAGGGGGGAGCGTAGCTCGTTCGGACCGGCACACCCCTGCGCCGGTAGACAGGTAGTCGGGCTACCCGTCCCTCAAGCAGCCTCCCATGCGTCACCCCTGACGCCCTAGCACGGCCACCGGCCAGAACCACGCGAGGAAGATGCAGCCACCTGTCCGCCGGCGAGGGCCGCCAGATCAATCGCACCAGCCGCCGAAGAAGGGGCGGCGAGGTAGGAGGAGGGGCGGCGAGCAGAGGAGATTGGGGAGCCCTCCCTGGCCGCCTCGCGGGTGGCGGCGCGGGGGGGATAGGGTTCACGGGGGGAGGGAGGGTGGTAGAACCAGGGATCCTACCGGACCTGCTCCGTAGGTTGTAGGGGAAGGATGGAGTGGGGCGAGGCGATGAGCGGGCGCTGGCTGGGCGCCCGGCCAGGAGGAAGATGGCGGCGGCTAGGGTTAGATGCGGCTAGGGTTCCGGCTCCTCTGGGAGCCGGGCAATAGGGATAATAATATTCTTATTGCTTAATTCCAAAAAGAGTCTTACAGCCTATATTTATAACCTAGATAATTTGCATAAGAATTAACCTAAGATAACTTGCATAAGAATTAACCTAAGATAACTCGTGGGCTAAGATTGCCCGGTGGGCCTAGCTAAACCGGCCATAACAGAGGGGGCTGGCAGGTTTGTTTGGTTGGCTAGCGAACACTTATAAACTTCTCGTAAGCATCACTTCCCAAGCAAACTATCGAATACCATCCTTTAAATTTTAAAGAGTTTCTTAGGTGCCCATTCTACTTACAAATTTAATTATTCAAATTCAAACACACAAAAGGGTCCAAATGAAGGGAATGATAGAAAATACAGGAATCAAGTGCTATGAAGTGCCCACAAGTGCTCAACAAGATCATCTTGGAGCTGGGTATGAACTTCTCGGTTACTTCATCCTACTGCCAACTGTGTCACATTCTTACCCTTTCAGAAAAGTCGTTCACCCAGAATATCCACTGAGTAATGCAATATCCATGTGTTCCTAAATTAGGATCAACCGTAATTTTTGAACCAAGATAAACTAAAACTAAACAATCCAACATGACATAAAAGTCCTGCAAACTAACAGGGTTAGGTGCATGCTCCACGATATCCAATTATTATTGTTAGGGAAATAGGATTATTGTATATTTGTGAGGGTATGATCCTGGTGGTTAGGCAAGTAGGATTCGATCGGCCACGTCATCTGCCTGCTTGCGTGTTAGTACAAAACAATACTCAAGAGCACCAAAACAGCAGCATTGTCTGTCTAAACCGAGTAAGGGGAAGTGTTCCCATAATGATACTTGAAGGGAACAGAAATGAACCTTTGCAGAACTCATAGGGTGTTTCATACAATCAATTTGTAATGTGCACATACATTTTGATCTGATGGAATAGGCGGTCACGTTTATCGATAATTTAATTGTTCATGAATTTTCCACATAAACCATCTCATGTATTATATGGCTTATTAAAAATGAAAAGAATTTTTTCATAATGGCATGCTTGCAAAGGTTAGGATATCAGGCCAGTGAGGCAGTGACACAGAGAAAAGGAATATGCAAATTCATCTGACCTGAGTTTCGTGGGCAGTGTATTTCTGCAGCAGCTCCTTCTTCTCCTCGTCACTCAGGAGCTCGTGCTTCGGAACAAGATGGTGCTGCGTAATGTTTACAAGAAGCTCCCCTTCCTGCAGAACAGGGCAGCACATCAAACATTAGCTATTGGTCTCTCTGTCATGCGAGTAGGAGGTGGGCAGACAGGGGTGCAGAGGAGGGCGACCTGGAAGACCTCGAGGTGGTACTTCTTGCTCTGTGCGACCTCGGTCCGGGCCGGGCCGCTCAGCGCCTTCTGCAGGACGAGTATGCCATTGGTGGCGTTCCCCAGCTTCATCTTCTCGACGCAGCTCCTGACCACGGCCAGGCCGGTCTTGGACTCGTCGAGGAAGAAGACGTTGACCTGGAAGGGCAGGAGCGACACCGTCAGTCAGAAGACACCCCACCGTGGAAATCGAAGGAGGCGGTGGCGCCGCCGCCGCCGCAAGAAGGGGAGGGGACCTTGTCGTTAGGATCGCCCTGCTTCTCGCAATGGATGACGATCTCGTCCCGGCGGACGGGGTCTCCGTAGCGCTCGACGAACTCGTACAGGGACAGCTTGATTTCCTCGTCCTTCACCGTGTACCCGCGGTCTCTCAGCATCTGCAACACCGTGCGCCGGACGCGGAACAGCCGCTTGTTGTCCCCGTCGGACGCCATCCTTTCTCCGCCTCCGATGCCCCCCGCGCGAGGTTTTTGGCCTGTATCGGTGGGGGGAAGCGGCGCCGGCGCGGGTGGCGGGAGGGCGGCGTGGCGGCGGGTTAGGGTTTTTGGCTATGGCCGTCGCTTGGGCGGTTGGGCTTTTAGGTGAAAGCCTTGTGGTTCGGCTCAATCGGGGCTTTTCGAACAGGTGAAACACACGTGGCTCCCAAAAACGTTACTGAAAAAAATGTGGCTCCCAAAAACAAAATAAGACGACATGTTTTTCTTTTTTTGTGTGTGAAAAAAAGGACATGTTTTTCTCAGACTTTACCCCAGAAAAAAAGCATCTTTTATTGTACTTGCATCAAAATGACTTAGAATTCATCCGCAAAAAAATGACTTAGAATTGAGTCCCATTTTATGAAAATGACTCCATGCTCCGCACTCTTGTTTTGTTTTAATAAGTTGTTTGCGCTTGAGAAGGAAGTTGATTGGATCGAACCGGGAGTAGCATGTGGGGTAGACGTGAGGGGTACTAGAGGCTAATGCACGTTACCCCAAGCCGTTCTTCACTTGAGGGATTGTCTTTTCTCTCTAAGAACATATTGCAGCCAGTTGTTTCGTTTTCATTTAATCTGCGCTCGCTTGGCTTTTAATTATGGTCTACCACGTCCACATGGGTCGCTTCACAAACTCTCATTCGCTTAGCTCGTCTCTCTGCTCCACTCGCTCGCTTAATGTTTTTTCCGCTTGCTCCACTACTATCTTACGAAAAGACAACTCTCTTTTTATTTTGAAATAGTTCGTTGAATTAAAAGATGTTTGTGGATTTAAAAAAATCCTACATTTTAAAATATTTTAAATAAAAACATAAATTTTTAAAGATGTTCAGCAATTTAAAAAGTAATCATAGATTTCAAAAAATATTCGCTAACCTGAAATAATATTGCGAAATTTATAATGTTAACAAAATTTGAAAATGTTCATGATTGTAAAATATGTTGTGAGTTAAAAAATGTTCACTATTTGTTTAAAATCTTCACAAATCTTAATAATGTTCATGAATTAAAATGTGCAGAAAATAAATAATGAGAGAAAAAACAAACATGAACCATCAAACCAACGACATACAACCCTTATAGGCAGGCCCCAGTGACTCAAAGACCCTGAGTCCCCGACGCACCATGAGCTCCAGATCTAGAGAGTTTAGTATCTTAGTAGATAGCTTTCATTCAAAATAATATGAGGGCATGACCACAAAAATGAGGAGGAAAAACTTGTGTTATTTTGTCTAAGTGGGACTTAAATGTGTGTTGTTTGCAAAGACAGAAAATATATGCTTTGGAAAAAGGAAAAAGGAGTGAGTGCAATTTCGTCAAATTCTCTTCCAAAGAAGGGTGTGCCACTGCAAAAGTCCTATTCTGATCCCGAACTCAAATGCGCCCCGATGAACAGTAAAATAAAAAAAAATAGTTAAAAAACAAAAAATCTATTTTTTTATAAACTTTGGCAACTGTTTTGTATGAATATCAATTTTCAGCACGAAATGACATTCTTGGAAGTCGTCGCCAAAAAAACAAAATCAGCACTACAAAATATTTTCAAAAGTAGCTATTTTGGAGCATGATATTTTTTTACCACGACTCCCACGAATGTCATTTCTTGCCGAGATTTTGCAAGCATGCAAAAAAAATGTCAAAGTTTACAACAAAAAAATCTGAGCTATTTAAATTTATTTACAATTTTTTTAATGTTACTGTTCATCAGAAAGAATTTGAGCTCGGGAGCATATACTCCACGTCAGCACTAGTTTCTCAACAGAAAAAAAGTGACTCAAAAGTTGTTGGAGAACCCTTGTTGGCGTTAGTGGCCCATTGCCTGTTGTTGGTATTGGGATACTTACGACAATGTCAGATAATTGTTTTAATATTTCTAAAAAATTATTTTAATTTGGCTAAAAAAAGATAATTATTTTAATGCCCCAACCACGTGCCAAGTCATTGCATTGTGGCTCATAAATTGTCGAAGTACCCTTGTCCGCATTTGCACACATCTTGCCTGATTTTCTTAAATCTCAGTGTAGAAATTTTCTTAAAATGCTTAAGAATCTTGATGTTTTGTCTATTTTAAAGGTTTTGTTTTTGTAAATTCTGGGCATAACTGTTTTATCTGTACCATGCACTATTATAACGGAAAAAGGTTCGTTGATCAGCTGGAGGAGCGATCATTCTTCTAACCTGATTAGTGGTTGGAGACAAGTGACAGGCCAAACCAAACCAAAGAGATATAATACAGCAAGCCCTTCTGGACTCCCTCTGAACAACCCTTGCGGCGAGCGAGGTTATAATCAACTGCCTCCCGGCATGCATATGGTCAGCCGTGAGCAAATGTGAAACCAAAAAAGGAAACGATTGAGGTTGATCACATCGCATAGGGAAGGCAAAATAGCTCGAGGTTCACCACACCACTGCCATTCTCACCCTACTTCATGCATGCCGGGAGGGGAACCTCATCCTGGAAGCTTCGCTTTGCTCGTCAAACAAACAGCCGTACCAGATTAAATGGTCAGACCATTTATATATTTATTTAGCTAAATACAGGAGCACTAAACTGAACTCTGAGACTATTTTGGGTAGCAAAGAGTTATTTAGCAGTGCCGGAAAAGGAACGGAACTACCGAAATCTATGTCTAATGCTAGAGCAACTTATGTTCCTCGAGAAAACAAGTGTCTACTACTGAGGAGAGGAAGCATTTTAACTGGCAGTGCTTGCAGAACATCTCAACCCTTGAGAATGTAGTGGAACTCAAACGAGGGCGTATCTGGTACACCAGGGCGACAGGTGCTACCGGTCCACCAGACCCCGGTTGCACATCCAGAAATGTTCGTAAATTTCCAGGGAAAAGAATAGTGCATTGACACAACATAGTTCAATGTTGTCACAAAATTTCATATCAAAATTCGAAACATTGCACGAGATACAAAAATTATAAATTTGACATCAATGTGAACCTAATATAAGTTGGGCTTTAGATTTGGCCAATTATCACACTGATGTCAAACTTGTCATTTTTGTATCTAGTGCAATGTTTCAAATTTTGATATGAAATTTTCTGCCAACATTGTTGTTTCAATGCACTTTTTTTTTTAATTCAATGTGCAACCGGTGTCCGGTGTAACGGTAGCACCAATTGCCCCGACACACCAGATACGCTCTTGAGCTCAGACAACATAGCGATACGTCACATATTTTCCAGCAGTCTCGCTGGGCCTGGTGATCTTCACGACCTGTCCACGCCTCATGCCATAGTATCTTGCTATTGGATCGGTGATTTGAATCCGAGGGAGCTGCGTCATCACAAGACAGCACAAGAGCATCAGAACCTAGAGTACCACTATAATAATAGAGGCTACTATCTGTTTCTTTATTAGTGTACATAAGACATTTCTCCTTATACTATTGATTGGAAGAGCACCTGCCGTTTTACGGCAAAAAGGAAGACATATGGGCCAAACTTTTCTAAAGAATAGAATGAGATTATGAAAATTGATGAATTCAAAACGTGACCAATGCAAATCGTTCAACCACTACCAAGTGAAAAGGGTAAGCAACACTTAAACCAATGCAGCTTCCTACTAACTTCAGAGCATTATGCATCTTAATCTTAACAAACAACGCACGGAAACAAACAAGTACACCATAACTGATATGAGAGCAACAAATTCTAGTACACTTGTCTCTAACATTACCCAACAGACCAAGTATCACTGTAGAAAATATGCACCACACCAGTGTCAGTAGAACACCCATAGACTCACTAACCTATGCGAAACATAATGCTCATATATCTAAGAATCCTTAACTCTGAAAGGAACACATCCGAAGCAGACTATATAGCATCAGAACCTAGAGTACCACTATAATAATAGAGGCTACTATCTGTTTCTTTATTAGTGTACATAAGACATTTCTCCTTATACTATTGATTGGAAGAGCACCTGCCGTTTTACGGCAAAAAGGAAGACATATGGGCCAAACTTTTCTAAAGAATAGAATGAGATTATGAAAATTGATGAATTCAAAACGTGACCAATGCAAATCGTTCAACCACTACCAAGTGAAAAGGGTAAGCAACACTTAAACCAATGCAGCTTCCTACTAACTTCAGAGCATTATGCATCTTAATCTTAACAAACAACGCATACGAAACAAACAAGTACACCATAACTGATATGAGAGCAACAAATTCTAGTACACTTGTCTCTAACATTACCCAACAGACCAAGTATCACTGTAGAAAATATGCACCACACCAGTGTCAGTAGAACACCCATAGACTCACTAACCTATGCGAAACATAATGCTCATATATCTAAGAATCCTTAACTCTGAAAGGAACACATCCGAAGCAGACTATATAGCATCATTCATCAAGTTCTAGAAGAGCTTCTGGCATGTACATCCTACTAGCTTATCCTGCTACCACGTGTGTCTAACATTCCCAGCCGTTCATGACATCACCATATTACTTTCATCAAAGTAGCAACTCAGCTACGGTCTTACACATGATCAGTTTCTTGCTCATCCCGATTCTACACTTAATAATATAGAATTCACATGTTTATAAATTATGAACGACCATAATTGTTGAATCACAATGACTTAAAGAGTAACAAACATACATGACTTAACAGTTGTCATACTGAAAGCAAATTAACACAACACTGGCCAGGATATTCATCCACATATGTATATGGATCTTATTATCAGAAATGGCTTATCTACTATTTGTAGCGGACATAGGGATATGACCTAGTAGTTCTGCAAGTAGGATTATATAAGATTGTATCCTTACTATTGCATTATTAGGGGATATGATCCTGGTACTTGGTGTCTAAGAAAAACCTCGGCCACCTATGTGGTATACTAGCATGCAAAACAGCTGTTTTCAGGACAAAAAACTATCTATGTAAACCAGGTTATGGGATAAAATAAAATGCTCCAGTTGGGATTAAGTATGAGGGACATTATTTTGCTGAAATATAGCTAGAGGAGGGAACCTTTTCTTTCAAATCAATAATGTGTTAAATCCCAACACAACCATCTGGAATATCTACATGAAGGTATGCTGGAATACAGGGTCGTGTTTTTTAGCTATAATTGTTTATTCACAGATGATTATTAATGGCTTACATAGCTCAAACAGAAATTCAATTCACATAATGACATGATTGCATCAATTGGAATATCAGGTCAGTTACAGTGAGCAAAGGGTTGGCAAATATGTATGACCTGAGTTTCTTTCACAGTGTATTTCTCCAACAGCGTCTTCTTCTGCTCCTTTGTGAGGAGCACGTGCTCGGGAACCAGATCGTGATTCTTAATGTTTATAAGAAGCTCCCCTTCCTGCAGGACAGCACTACATTGAACGTCAGGCAAGAGGCACCGGATATTAGTCAGACGAGTGCGAGGCATGGATGTAGAGCGCGACCTGGAAGACCTCGAGCATCAATTTCTCCTTCTCCTGCGATAACCCGAGCACCGCGTTGCGGGCAAAGGCGGTCAGCGCCTGCTGCACCACGAGTATGCCATTGTTGACGTTCTCCTGCTTCATCTTCTCGGCATAGCTCTTGACCGTCTTCATGCCGGGCTTGGGCTCGTTCGGGAAGAAGACGTAGATCTGGAGCGGCATTGCCAACACCGTCAATCAGTCCACGCCCTAGTACGGAAATCGCGGGGAGGAGGTAGGTGGCAGGGGACGCACCTGTTCGTCGGGCTTGTCCTTCTTGGCGCGGTTGATGACGAGGTCGTCGCGGCGCACGGGGTCGCCGTAGCGCCCGACGAACTCGCCCATGGTCATGTCGACGTCGGCGTCCACCACCAGGTACCCGCGGTCCCGCAGCATCTGCATCACCGTGCGCCGGACGCGGAACAGCCGGCTCGCCTCCCCCTCTGCCGCCGCCATCCCTTCGCCGATCACCCGCGCGAATTTTTCGCCTGCCTTTGGAGGAGGAAGGGCCGGCGGCACCGGAGGTAGGGGTTTGGGGGGAGGAAGGAGGGTTCCAGGAGACACCGGCACCGAGTGCGCGAGGAGCGAGGAAGAGTGGGTCGGAGCCGGACCCGAGACCGAGTGTTATGGGGGTTTAATATGGGCCGGAGAATGATCTGGGCTGGGCTGGCCCTACGAACATATCTGAGGAATTATAGCTGGCCAAACGGGCCGGCCCGGCCCGGCACGGCACGGCCCATCTTAATCGTGCCTGGCACGGCCCGGCCCGCCGAGGCACGATTATTATACGGGCCGTACCGTGCTGGCCCGCGTGCTGTAGCCCAGGCACGACCCATATGCTAATCGGGCCGGCCCATCGGCCCGCTAATCTGCCTCCTATTTTGCGCACTGGGCGTTTTAGCCTATTTTTACCTGTTGGGCCACATTAGGATACGTAAAAAAATAAAAAAAAAAGATAATCGGGGTGTGCCGTGCCGGCCCGCGTGCTCGGCCTTCAGGCCCAGGCACGGCCCCTGGCGTGCCGCGTGTCGTGCCGGCCGTGCTACCGGGCCGGCCCAGCTATCCCAGCCTGTTTGGCCACCTATATGAGGAATACACACACAAAGGACGGTAATCCACTTCTGAGCTTAGGCTCAGCTGCACCCGCCCTGACAAAAAAATCAAAAAAATACTAAAAAAAATCAAAAAATTCCAATTTTTTTGTATGGTAGACAATTTGATGCGTGAGATTCGCTTCAAATTTTAGGTCATTTCGAATTTTGAGCAGCTCTAGGCAAAAAAGACAAATTTGGGGTCTGTAAAAATGTATATTGTTCATGCACTATTCTACCCAATTTGTCTTTTCTGCTGAGAGCTGCTCAAAAGTCCAAATGACCTAAAATTTGGAGCGGACCTCACGTGATAAATTGTCTACCATGCAAAAAAAATTGGAATTTTTTGAATTTGTTTTGAATCTTTTGTGTTTTTTTCTGAGCGGGTGCAGATGAGCCTGGGCACCGAAACGCCGCACTCGACAGAGGACGCCTTTTGTCATAAGTTTCTCGGGAGCTCCTATGGCATTTTTATAGAAACCGTGGCATTTTGTGTAGGAACCACGAACTTTTTTTGAGAAACCATGTCATTTACAATGTACACTATATACCATGACATTTTTATTTTTAAGAGCATGTCATTTTCTTTATTAAGAGCATGACATTTCTATTTTAAAGAACATGGCATTTTTGTTATTAAGAGCATGGAATTTTGTTTGTATAATCATGACACTTTTATTTTAAAATAGCATGACACTTTTATTTGAAAGAGCATGCCATTTTATTTTAAAGAACATGGCATTTTTATTATAAAGAGCATGACACTTTTTTATAGAGCATGGCATTTTTTTACTTTGCATTGTAGAGCATTGCAATTTTGTTAGAAGAACGTGCCCCTTTTTATTATTAAGAGCATGCCTTTTTCTTTTATTAACAACATGGCATTTTTTAATCTATGACGTGGTAAAAAAATACCATGTTTTATAGCGTGGCAAGTTTTAGAAAATCACATGATGTTCACATGGCAATTCATAAATGTTCAAAGAGCATGGCATTTTTATTACTAAGAGCATGGTAGGATTTTCTTTTACTAAAAGCATGTCACTTTTTGAACAACGTGACAATTTTATTACTAGGAGCATGCTACTTTTTTATCTGGAACATGATTAATTTTGTTTTAATATATGGATCATGGCATTTTTTAGCTGTTTTTTATGACAAAGAACATGGCAATTTTAATTTTGGATAATGCCATTTTTTTATTTCATGCCATTTTATTATCTCAGCCCCAACATTTTCCTTTTTTACCTTTTATTATTTCTCAATTTTGAATCATTCTTTTATCGCAAAACTTAAAACTTGTTAACATGGCAACTAAATTTTTATTGTCATTGCAACTTAAATTATAGAACCATGAAAATTAAAATACAAATTTTCTTTGTTTTTTAGTGGACCATGGCATTTTATATACACATTTTTCTTAATACGCAAATCTGCCTTGATCAATACGTGATCTATTTGAACATGATGGCATTTTTTATTATGTACATCATGGTATTTTTGTGTGTGTTTAACTATTTAAAATGGAGTTCATACACCCATGATGTCTACTACGCAACCTTCTTCTTGTAGATGTTGTTGGGCCTCCAAGTGCAGAGGTTTCTAGGACAGTAGCAAATTTTCCTTAAGTGGATGACCTAAGGTTTATCAATCTGTGGGAGGCGTAGGATGAAGATGGTCTCTCTCAAACAACCCTGCAACCAAATAACAAAGAGTCTCTTGTGTCCCCAACACACCCAATACAAATGGCAAATTGTATAGGTGCACTAGTTCGGCGAAGAGATGGTGATACAAGTGCAATATGGATTGGTAGATATAGATTTTTGTAATCTGAAATTATAAAAACAGCAAGGTAACAAGCGATAAAAGTGAGCGTAAACGGCATTGCAATGCTAGGAAACAAGGCCTAGAGTTCATATTTTCACTAGTGCAAGTTCTCTCAACAAGTATAACATAATTGGATCATATAACTATCCATCAACTTGCAACAAAGAGTCACTCCAAAGTCAGTAATAGCGGAGAACAAAGAAAGAGATTATTGTAGGGTACGAAACCACCTCAAAGTTATCCTTTCTGATCGATCTATTCAAGAGTCCGTAGAAAAATAACACGAAGCTATTCTTTCCATTCGATCTATCCTAGAGTTCGTACTAGAATATAACACCTTAAGACACAAATCAACCAAAACCCTAATCTCACCTAGATACTCCAACGTCACCACAAGTATCCGTGGGTATGGTTATACGATATGCATCACACAATCTCAGATTCATCTATTCAACCAACACAAAGAACTTCAAAGAGTGCCCCAAAGTTTCTACCGGAGAGACAAGACGAAAACGTGTGCCAACCCCTATGCATAAGTTCACAAGGTCACTGAACCTGCAAGTTGATCACCAAAACATACATCAAGTAGATCATGTGAATATCTCATTGTCACCACATGTAAGCACATGCAAGACATACATCAAGTGTTCTCAAATCCTTAAAGACTCAATCCGATAGGATAACTTCAAAGGGAAAACTCAATCCATTACAAGAGATAGAGGGGGAGAAACATCATAAGATCCAACTATAATAGCAAAGCTCGCGATACATCAAGATCGTGCGAATCAAGAACACGAGAGAGAGAGAGAGAGAGAGAGAGAGAGAGAGAGAGAGAGATCAAACACATAGCTACTGGTACATAACCTCGGCCCCGAGGATGAACTACTCCCTCCTCGTCATGGAGAGCGCCAGGATGATGAAGATGGCCACAGGTGAGAGATCCCCCCTCCTGCATGGTGCCAGAACAGGGTCTCGATTGGTTTTTGGTGGCTATAGAGGCTTGCGGCGGCGGAACTCCCGATCTAGGTTTCTTTTCGGGGGTTTCTATATTTATAGGGATCTTTGGCGCCGGGAACAAGTCAGGGGGTGTCTCCGAGGCGGCCACGAGGTAGGGGGCGCGCCCAGGGGGTAGGGCGCGCCCCCCACCCTCGTGGGTGCCTCGGGACTCTTCTGGTCCATCTCTGATACTCCATGGGCTTCTTTTGGTCCAAAAATAATCTTCGTGAAATTTCAGGTCAATTGGACTCCGTTTGCTTTTCCTTTTCTATGATACTCAAAAATAAGGAAAAAAACATAAACTGACACTAGGCTCTAGGTTAATAGGTTAGTCCCAAAAATCATGTAAATAGCATAGAAAACATCCTAGATGGATAATATAATAGCATGGAACAATAAAAAATTATAGATACGTTGAAGACGTATCAAGCGTCCCCAAGCTTAATTCCTGCTTGTCATCGAGTAGGTAAATGATAAAAACATAATTTTTGATGTGGAATGCTACCTAACATAATTTTCAATGTAATTTTCCTTATTGTGACATGAATGTTCAGATCCATAAGATTCAAGACAAAAGTTTAATATTGACATAAAAATAATAATACTTCAAGCATACTAACCAAGCAATAATGTCTTCTCAAAATAACATAGCCAAAAAAAGCTCATCCCTACAAAATCATATAGTTTGGTCATGCTTCATTTTCGTCACACAAAATGCTCTCATCATGCACAACCCCGATGACAAGCCAATCAACTGTTTCATACTTTAGCATTCTCAAACTTTTTCAACTTTCACGCAATACATGAGTGCGAGCCATGGACATAGCACTATAGGTGGAATAGAATATGATGATGGAGGTTGTGTGGAGAAGACAAAAAAGGAGAAAGTCTCACATCGACGCGGCTAATCAATGGGCCATGGAGATGCCCATCAATTGATGACAATGGGAGGAGTAGGGATTGCCATGCAACGGATGCACTAGAGCTATAAATGTATAAAAGCTCAACAAAAGAAACTAAGTGGGTGTGCATCCAACTTGCTTGCTCACGAAGACCTAGGGCATTTGAGGAAGCCCATTGTTGAAATATACAAGCCAAGTTCTATAATGAAAAATTCTCACTAGTATATGAAAGTGACAAAATAAGAGACTCTCTATCATGAAGATCATGGTGCTACTTTGAAGCACAAGTGTGGAAAAATGATAGTAGCATTGTCCCTTCTCTCTTTTTCTCTCTTTTTTGGGCCTTCCTTTTTTTTATTTGGCCTTTCTATTTTTTTATTCGACCTTTCTCTTTTTTTATTTGGCCTTTCTCCCTTTTTTTCCTCACACGGGACTGCTCTAATAATGATGATCATCACACTTCTATTTATTTACAACTCAAGGATTACAATTCAATACTAAAACAAATTATGACTGTATGAGTGCCTCCGGCTGTGTACCGGGATGTGCAATGAATCAAGAGTGACATGTATGAAAGAATTATGAAAGTGGCTTTGCCACAAATACGATGTCAACTACATTATCATGCAAAGCAATATGACAATGATGAAGCGTGTCATAATAAATGGAACGGTGGAAAGTTGTATGGCAATATATCTCGGAATGGCTATGGAAATGCCATAATAGGTAGGTATGGTGGCTGTTTTGAGGAAGATATAAGGAGGCTTATGTGTGATAGAGCGTATCATATCACGGAGTTTGGATGCACCGGCGAAGTTTGCACCAACTCTCGAGGTCAGAAAGGGCAATGCATGGTACCGAAGAGGCTAGCAATGATGGAAGGGTGAGAGTGCGTATAATCCATGGACTCAACATTAGTCATAAAGAACTCACATACTTATTGCAAAAATCTATAGGTCAACAAAACCAAGCACTACACGCATGCTCCTAGGGGGATAGATTGGTAGGAAAAGACCATCGCTCATCCCCGACCGCCACTCATAAGGAAGACAATCAAAGAACACCTCATGCTTCAAATTTGTCACACAACTGTTACCATACGTGCATGCTACGAGACTTGCAAACCTTAACACAAGTATTTCTCAATTTCACAATTACTCAACTAGCATGATTGTAATATCACCATCTTTATATCTCAAAACAATTATCAAGTATCAAACTTCTCATAGTATTCAATACACTCTATATGAAAGTTTTTATTATACCCATCTTGGATGCCTATCATATTAGGACTAAATTCATAACGAAAGCAAATTACCATGATGTTCCAAAGACTCTTAAAATAATATAAGTGAAGCATGAGAGTTCATCTATTTCTTCAAAATAAAACCACCGCCGTGCTCTAAAAAGATATAAGTGAAGCACTAGAGCAAACGACAAACTACTCCAAAAGATATAAGTGAAGATCAATGAGTAGCTGAATAATTATGTAACTATGTGAAGACTCTTTAACATTTAAGAATTTCAGATCCCGGGATATTATTCAAACAGCAAGCAAAACAAAATAAAATAAAATGACACTTCAAAAAAAACACATATCATGTGGTGAATAAAAATATAGCTCCAACTAAAGTTACCGATGAACGAAGACGAAAGAGGGGATGCCGTCCGGGGCATCCCCAAGCTTAGGCTCTTGGTTGTCCTTGAATATTACCTTGGGGTGCCTTGGGCATCCACAAACTTAGGCTCTTGCCACTCCTTATTCCATAGTCCATTGAATCTTTACCCAAAACTTGAAAACTTCACAACACAAAACTCAACAGAAAACTCGTAAGCTCCGTTAGTATAAGAAAATAAATCACCACTCAGGTACTGTAGTGAACTTATTCTAAATTAATATTGGTGTAATATCTATTGTATTCCAACTTCTCTATGGTTCATACCCTCCAATACTATTCATAGATTCATCAAAATAAGCAAACAATACAATGAAAATAGAATCTGTCAAAAACAGAATAGTCTGTAGTAATCTGATTTGTTCGAATATTTATGTAACTCCAAAAATTCTGAAATAAATTGGTGGATCTGAAGAATTCGTCTATTAATCATTTGCAAAAAGAATCAACCTAAAAGAACTCTCCGGTAAAAAATGGAAGCTAATCTCGTGAGCGCAAAAGTTTCTGTTTTTTACAGCAAGATCGCATAGACTTCACCCAAGTCTTCCCAAATGTTCTACTTGGCACAAACACCAATTAAAACATAAAACCACATGTAAACAGAGGCTAGATGAATTATTTATTACTAAACCAGAGCAAAAGCAAAGGACAAAAATAAAATTGGGTTGCCTCCCAACAAGCGCTAACGTTTAACGCCCCTAGCTAGGCATGATGATTTCGATGATGCCCACATAAAAGATAAGATTGAAACATAAAGAGAGCATAATGAAGAATATGACTAGCACATTTAAGTCTAACCCATATCCTATGCATATGGATTTTGTGAGCAAACAACTTATGTGAACAATAATCAACTAGTATAGGAAGGCAAAACAAGCATAACTTCAAAACTTTAAGCACATAGAGAGGAATCTTGATATTATTGCAATTCCTACATGCATATGTTCCTCCCTCATAATAATTTTCAGTAGCATCATGAATGAATTCAACAATATAACCAGCACATAAAGCATTCTTTTCATGATATACAAGCATAGAATTTTTATTACTCTCCACATAAGCAAATTTCTTCTCATGAATAGTAATGGGAGCAAACTCAACAAAATAACTATCATGTGATTGAAAATTAAAATCAAGATGAAAAGTTTCATGGTTATCATTATTCTTTATAGCATACATGTCATCACAATAATCATCATAGATAGGAGGCATGCTTTCATCATAGTAAATTTGCTCATCAAAACTTGGAGGACAAAAAATATCATCTTCATCAAACATAACATCCCCAAGCTTGTGGATTTGCATATTATTAGCATCATGGATATTCATAGAATTCATACTAACAACATTGAAATCATGCTCATCATTCAAATATTTGGTGCAAAACATTTTAATGCATTTTTCTTCTAACACTTGAGCACAATTATTGTAATCCTTATTTTCACGAAAGATATTAAAAAGATGAAGCATATGAGGCACCCTAAATTCCATTTTTTTGTAGTTTTCTTTTATAAACTAAACTAGTGATAAAATAATAAACTAAAAGATTCGATTGCAAGATCTAAAGATATACCTGAAGCACTCACCTCCCAGAGAACGGCGCCAGAAATTGCTTGATGTCTAATACGCAACCTTCTTCGTGTAGACGTTGTTGGGCCTCCAAGTGCAGAGGTTTGTAGGACGGTAGCAAATTTTCCTCAAGTGGATGACCTAAGGTTTATCAATCCGTGGGAGGCGTAGGATGAAGATGGTCTCTATCAAACAACCCTGCAACCAAATAACAAAGAGTCTCTTGTGTCCCCAACACACCCAATACAATGGCAAATTGTATAGGTGTACTAATTCGGCGAAGAGATGGTGATACAAGTGCAATATGGATGGTAGATGTAGGTTTTTGTAATCTGAAATTATAAAAAACAGCAAGGTAACAAGCGATAAAAGTGAGCGTAAACGGCATTGCAATGCTAGGAAACAAGGCCTAGGGTTCATACTTTCACTAGTGCAAGTTCTCTCAACAAGGATAACATAATTGGATCATATAACTATCCCTCAACTTGCAACAAAGAGTCACTCCAAAGTCACTAATATCGGAGAACAAACAAAGAGATTATTATAGGGTACGAAATCACCTCAAAGTTATCTTTTCTGATCGATCTATTCAAGAGTCCGTAGAAAAATAACACGAAGCTATTCTCTCCGTTTGATCTATCCTAGAGTTCGTACTAGAATAACACCTTAAGACACAAATCAACCAAAACCCTAATGTCACCTAGATACTCCAATGTGACCACAAGTATCCGCGGGTATGATTATACGATATGCATCACACAATCTCAGATTCATCTATTCAACCAACACAAAGAACTTCAAAGAGTGCCCCAAAGTTTCTACCGGAGAGCCAAGACGAAAACGTGTGCCAACCCCTATGCATAAGTTCACAAGGTCACTGAACCTGCAAGTTGTCACCAAAACATACATCAAGTAAATCAAGTGTTCTCAAATCCTTAAAGACTCAATCCGATAGGATAACTTCAAAGGGAAAACTCAATCCATTACAAGAGATAGAGGGGGAGAAACATCATAAGATCCAACTATAATAGCATAGCTCACGATACATCAAGATCGTGCCGAATCAAGAACACGAGAGAGAGAGAGAGAGAGAGAGAGAGAGAGAGAGAGAGAGATCAAACACATAGCTACTGGTACATATACCCTCAGCCCCGAGGGTGAACTACTCCCTCCTCGTCATGGAGAGCGCCGGGATGATGAAGATGGCCACCGGTGAGGGATCCCCCCTTTGGCAGGGTGCCGGAACAGGGTCCCGATTGGTTTTTGGTTGCTACAAAGGCTTGCGGCGGCGGAAGTCCCGATCTAGGTTTCTTTTCGGGGGTTTCTATATTTATAGGGATCTTTGGCGTCGGGAACAAGTCAGGGGGGTCTCCGAGGCGGCCACGAGGTAGGTCGGTCCATGAAGCTCCCGTTTGCTTAGGGCATGTATAATGGTTGATAAGATAGTCTTATCTTAAGTTTTGCATGAAATTTAGAGATGACAAAAAAATATGTGTACAATGGGTCATCTCTTAGCCTTATCTTCAATAAATAGTTATTCCTAAAAACATGATGAGACAACCTTTTCTTATGATTTGTCTCTCCTTCACCTCATCATTTATCCTACGTGGCATTCCTAAGATAGAACCATTGTACATGCCCTTAGATGGGCTCCCTGCTCCACTCGCTCGCTTAGCATTTTTTTCCGCTTGCTCCACTGCTATCTTATAAAAAGTCGGTTGTCGCTTTATTTGAAAAACATTCGTTAAACTCAAATATGTCCATGGATTTTAAAATTCATATACTTAGGAATGTTCATGAATTAATAAGTTTTATGAATTAAAATGATCAAAGATTTTTTAAAAGGTTCACCATATTTAAAATGTCACAATTTTTATTAAATGTTCATGAATTAAGTTATGCAAAAACAATAATTAAAAATAAAATATAATAAACAAAGAAAGAAACTAATAAAAGAAAAAACAAACAAGAACCCTCAACCAACTATATACACCCTTACAAGCAGGTCCCAGCGACCCCACAGACCCCGACATACTGGAAGGCTCCAAATCTAGTGAGCTTACTATCTTAACATAAAAGTAATAAAATTTTAAAATGTACATGAATTTAAAAAATGTGATGAATTAAAAAAATGATTGGGGATTTTTAAAATGGTCAGTGTATTTTAATGTTCATAAATTTTAATAAGTGTTCATGAATTTAAATGTGCAAATAAATAAATATTTAAATATAAGAAAACCCAAAGAAAGAAAACTAATCTCTACTACTTAAAAAGAACACAAGATTCCCATTTCACCTTTCTTCTCACTATTCCTTCGTCCCACCTTCTTTATATGATAATAAATCAACTTAATTTACTTACATTCTGAATCAGTTCCACTTTAATTTACTTACCAAACTTCGGATCAAAATATAAGGTGATCCATTGGCAGAATTTGATGATCATTTATTTACACAATCGCATTATTATAAACAGGTAAATCACAAAGCCGACGTACTAGAAGATTCATATCCCGTTGCAACGCACGCATATTGTTCTAGTATCTCTATTACTTAAAAAGAACGCAAGGTTCCCATTTCACTGTTCTTCTCACCACCTTCGTCCCACCTTCTTTATATGATAATAAATCAACTTAATTTACTTACCTTCTGAATCAGTTACACTTTAATTTACTTACCAAACTTCGGATCAAAATATAAGGTGATTCATGGGCGGAATTTGATGATCATTTATTTACACAATCATATTATTATAAATAAGTAAATCACGAGCCGACGTACTAGAAGATTTATATCCCGTTGCAACGCGCAGACATTGTTCTAGTAAAAGGAAAAAAACAAGCATGAACCCTCAACCAACTACATACACCCTTACAGACGGGCCGCAACGACCCCATAGACCCCGACGGACCAAGATGCTCAAAATATAGTGAGCTTAGCATCTTAATAGATTCCATTCAAAATAATATGACGGCGTGGTCACAAAAATGCGGAAAAAAACTCAAATTGTGTTATTTTGTCTAAGTGGGGCTTAAATGTGTGTTGTTGGCAAAGACAAAACAAAGGAGATGTGCTTTGGAGAAAGGCAAAAGGAGTGAGTGCCCTTTTGTCAAATTTCTCTTCCAATGAAGGGTGTGCTACTGGTTTCTGAACAGTAAAAGAGGTGACTCAAAAGTTGTTGGAGAATCCTTGTTGGCATTTGTGGCCCATTGCCTGTTGTATTTTTCGGGCTCATTGCCGTTGTTGGTGTTGGAATACTTACGACACTGTCACTGTTTTAATGCCTCCACTGCCTGCCTAGCTATTTTAAAGTGGCTAAAATAATTGTTCGCATTTGCAGGCTTGCTTTCTGGTTTTCTTAAATCTTCGTGTAGATATTTTCTGAAGCTAACGGATTAGGTCTTTCGAGATGAAAATGCTTGAGAATCTCAATCTTTTACCTATTTTTAAGTTTTTTTTTTGAAATTCTGCGTATAGCTGTTTTATCTCTACAATTGCACTATTAACAGAAAAAGGGTTCGTTGATCAGCTGGAGTGGCGGTAAGGCAAATTAGCTGCATGTTCACCACACTGCTGCCATTGTCTTCATACTGCGTCATTTAGCAGATATATGTTGAATGCATAAATCGGTACTCCAGATATCCCACGTTCCTGATGCTGCAGCTTTTCTTTGCTCGTCTGATAAACAACGGTCCAAGAAGGCATGCTAATACCATTCAGATAAATACAGGAGCATTAAGTTGAACTCCACGAATTAGACCAACTATTTCAGGTAGCAAAGAGCTATTTAGCTGTGCCGAAAAAGAAAAGGAAAAACTACTGAAATCTACGTCTAGATGCTAGCTAACAGAGTCATGCCAAATTGACAAGCAGATGTAAAGACAGAGCACTAAGGTGGTTCAGAAAGTACTTCTGTTCCTCGAGAAAACAAGTGTCTACTACTGAGGAGCTAGCATTGGAGGAAGCATTTTAACTGGCAGTGCTTGCAGAACATCTCTGGCCCTCAAGAATGTAGTGGAGCTCAGACAACATAGCGATATGTCACATATTTTCCAGCAGTCTCACTGGGCCTGGTGATCTTCACGACCTGTCCACGCCTCATGCCATAGTATCTTGCTATTGGATCCGTATATTGAATGCGAGGCAGCTGCGTCATCACAAGACAGCACACGATCATCAGAACCTAGAGTACCACTATAACAATAGAAGCTAATATCTGCATTTTCTTTACTAGTGCACATACAACATTTCGCCTTGTATCATTGATTGGAAGAGCTCCTAGTGTTTTGTCGCAGAAACAAAACAAAAGACATGTGTGCCCAAACTTTTCAAAACGTGCAACCACTACCAAGTGAAAGGGGTAAACAACACTTAACACTTAACCAATGCAGCTTCCTACTAAGTTCAGAGCATTACGCCTCCTACACTTAACAAACATCGCACAAGAACGAACAAGTACACCGAAACTGATATGAGTGTTGCAAATTCCAGTACACATGTCCTGACGTTATCCAACAGATCAAGTACTGCTGTAGAAAATATGCAACAGACCAGTGTCAGTAGAACACCCACAGACCACTAGCCTATGGGATACATAATGCTCATGTATATAAGAACCCTTAACAACAAATTAACTCTGAAAGCAACACATCTCAAGCAGACTATATAGCATCATTCTTTAAGTTCTAAAAGAGCTTCTGATGTGTCCATCCTACTAGCTTATCCCGCTACCACCTGTGTCTCACAATCTCAGCTTTTCACTACAACACCATATTATGTTCATCAAAGTAGCATCTCAGCTAAGGTCTTACACATGATCAGTTTGTTGCTAGTCCTGATTCTACACTTGACAATATAGAATACACATGTTTCTAAATTACGATCAACCATAATTGTTGAATCAAGATGACTTAAGAGTAACAAACCAACATGACCTAACAGTTGTCATACCGAAAGTAAATTAACAGCGTTGTGCCCAACGCTAGCCAGGATATTCATCCACATACTTATTATCAGAAATGGCTTATCTACTACTTATTTGTGCAGACATCAGGATATGTATGCCCTAGAAGTTCTGCAAGTAGGATTATACTCCCTCCGTCCCAAAATAAGTGTACTAAAGTTGAGACACTTATATTGGGACGGAGGGAGTACAAGATTGTGTTCTTACTATTGCGTTATCAAGGGATATGATCCTGGTACATGCGGTCTAACAAAACCCTCAGTCTCCTATGTGGCATACTAACATGCAAAACTGCTGTTTGTCAGGACAAAAAACATCTACACAAACCAGGTTATGGGATAAAATAAAAATACACCAGTTGGGATTAAGTGTGAAGGAAATTAGTTTGGTCAATTATAGCTCGAGGAATTAGAGAACCTTTTCTTTCAAATAATAATGTGTTTTATCCCAACACAACCATCTGGAATATGTACATGAAGGTATGCTGGAATACAGGGTCACAGTTTATAGCTATAATTGTTTGTTCACAATGATTATTAACGGCTTAATGGCTCAAACAGGAATACATTTCACATAATGTCATGCTTGCATTGATCAGAATATCAGGTCAGATACAGTGAGCTAAGGACTGGCAAATTTGTATGACCTGAGTTTCTTTCACGGTGTATTTCTCCAGCAGCGTCTTCTTCTGCTCCTGTGTGAGGAGCACATGCTCGGGAACCAGATCGTGATTCTTAATGTTTATAAGAAGCTCCCCTTCCTGCAGGAGAGGGTTACATTAAACGTCAGTCGCTGGTTCCCATGGCGAGAGACACTGGATATTAGTCATACGAGCACGAAGCATGGATGTAGAGCGCGACCTGGAAGACCTGGAGCCGGAATTTAGAGGACTCGACCAGTTTGTTGCGGGCAAAGGCGGTCAGCGCCTGCTGCACGACGAGTATGCCATTGGGAACGTTCTCCTGCGCCATCTTCTCGGCGTAGCTGGTGACCACCTTCGTGCCGGGCTTGGGCTCGTTCGGGAAGAAGACGTAGATCTGGAGGGGCATTGCCAACGCCGTCAATTCAATCAGCCGACGCCCTAGCTAGTACGGAAATCGTCGGGGAGGAGGTGGGGACGCACCTGGTCGTCGGGGTTGTCCTTCTTGGCGCGGTTGATGACGAGGTCCTCGCGGCGCACGGGGTCGCCGTAGCGCCCGACGAACTCGCCCATGGTCAGGTCGACGTCGGCGTCCAGCACCAGGTACCCGCGGTCCCGCAGCATCTGCATCACCGTGCGCCGGACGCGGAACAGCCGGCTCGTCTCCCCCTCTGCCGCCGCCATCCCTTGGACGATCGCCCGCGCGAATTTTTCGCCTTCCTTTGGAGGAGGAAGGGCCGTTTGGGGGGAGGGAGAAGGGGAGGAGACACCGGCGCCGAGTAGCGAGGATTGAGGAAGAAGGGTCGGCTGGAGCCGGACCCCGAGACCGAGCTACGGGTCGTTCGCTTCGGTTCGGTCCTCTGTTTTTTTTAGGGAAAGACGAGCTTTATTAATCGAAAGCCACATGTTGTGGGATACAAAATGAATCATGAGGATGGAGCAACCAAACATATCGCCCATGATCTAACGAATAAGAAAATTTAACTAGTCTATCAGCATCTATGTTTGCAACTCTACCTTCAAAGGTTATTTTACAATTAATCAAAGAAGCATGGTGTGAAATCTCTCTGATTATCGGCCCATAGAGTCTTCCGTCCCTGAATTGATATCTCGGACGACTTGCTTTGCGTCTGAAGCGATGATGATGTCTTGTAGGTGAAGATCCTCGGCCAACGCTAATCCCTCCCTGATGGCTATTGCCTTCATTGCCACTACACTTGTGATGCCGTGTATTACCAGAGCAGAGCTTCCCAAGAAATTGCCATTCTCATCTCTACAAAACGCTGCACACGCTCCTCCCACATGTGATCTTGCCATTGTTGCGTCCGTGTGGACTTTCGCAACCCCCGGCGGTGGGGCTTTTCGGTCTGGCTTGTATTCATTTGTCCGCTCTGGCTACCTTTCTTCTCTGGTTTGACATGTCAAGTTCCTAAATGAACCTGCAGATAAAATGATATGTGGTTCTTTGGGCTCTGGTATATCTGCTCATGAATGGCCTGTCTCCTAGCCCACCGGATGGCCCACAACGTGACCAAAAGCTTGACAAAGCGCGTCATGTGATAACTAGTCTTTCATCGGGAAAAGCCATTGTCTATGCTTTGGGTTGAACGTCTCTCTCGGATGCTCATGAGTTCGCCATCGACCATTGCCCGGACACACCATGCCCTTTGTGCACTCCAATAGTGAGTGTCTCCATGAATCCGCCGTTCCGCAAAGGCCACAAGATGATGTGGTAGACATCTTCCGGTGAGCTCGGACATCCTCGGTCGGCAAAGATTTTTTAGCAAGACGCCATAAGAACATTCTTATTTTCCCTGGTACAGGTGTTTGCCATAGCTGCTTCCAGGATGTCTTGTAGCGATCATATTTGAAGATCCAGCATTTCCTTTCAACCAAGCTTCTCTTCTCCTCTTGGTCTCTACCATCATCTTATAGCATGACTTCACGGTGAACTGACCACTTCTCTCAGAGTGCCATGCCCAGGAGTCAGATAGGATTCTTATGCATAATGGTATTGATCTTATAGCCGGCACATCAATTGTTAGGAAAGTTGCAGAAAGTTTATCCATATCCCATATGGCTATTATGTGGTCTATCAGTTCCGATACGAGCTCAGGAGGATCCTGTATGATGCAACCGTATGGTCGAAGCATCTCATCACGTGGAATCCAATTATCGGACCAAATTTTTGTCGTTGTTCCATCGCCAATGTGTTTGATGATGCCTTGCTTGAGCACATCTCTTCCATCCAAAATCAATCTCCAAACCTGACTTGGCCTGCTTCCCAATTGGGCATCTAATATAGTTCCTCCGAGGTAGTATATAGCTTTAAGGATACGCCCACTTAAGGAGTCCGGATATTGGAGTAATCTCCAAGCTTGTTTTGCCAAGAGAGATAAGTTAAACAATTCGAAGTCTTTAAAACCAAGCCCCCCATCATCTTTGGTTGTGTCATTGCTTCCCAGGATACCCAATGCGGCTTCTGTTTTCCATCTTTGCTTCCCCACCAAAATCTCCTAATCAACATGTTCAAGTGTTCACAGAGGCCCCTCGGCAGCCTGAAACATGACATAGAGAAGACAGGAACCGCCTGAGCTACTGCCTTTACCAGTACTTCCTTCCCAGCCATAGACATCGTGTGCTCGATCCACCCTTGTACTTTACTCCAAAGGTAATCTTTAAGGTACTTAAAAGCACCATTCTTTGATGATCCCACACTAGTTGGAATCCCCAAGTACTTCTCGTTGAGAGTTTCATTGGGAACCTGTAAGACTTCTTTGATCTCTTCTTTGACACTATTTGGGCAGCCCTTACTAAAGAAGATTGAGGATTTGTCAAAGTTTATTCTCTGTCCCGAAGCCTGGCAATATATGTTCAACATCTGGTTCACCTCTGTCGGTGTCAAAACCGACGGATCTCGGGTAGGGGGTCCCGAACTGTGCGTCTAGGCGGATGGTAACAGGAGACAAGGGACACGATGTTTTTACCCAGGTTCGAGCCCTCTCGATGGAGGTAAAAGCCTACTCCTGCTTGATTAATATTGATGATATGGGTAGTACAAGAGTAGATCTACCACGAGATCAGAGAGGCTAAACCCTAGAAGCTAGCCCATGGTATGATTGTTGCATATCTCTATCGACTAGCTTTGGCCTCGGTTTATATAATGCATCGAGGCCTAGGATAACAAGAGTCCTAACCCGAATCGCCGGTGGGGAGGAGTCCTTGTCTTGATCGCCAAGTCTTGCGAGAATCTTCCTTGTATCTGCGGCTGTCCGGGGTAGCCCATGAGTATCTGACCATGAGGGTCCTCGGCCCAATCTAACGGATCCGGGAGATGACGTGGTGAGTACCCCCTAGTCCAGACACCGTCGATCGCCCCCTGAACCGGTCATCAAGTTTAGGGGCGCTCCTCGATTCTTCCGAACCGTTCTTCATCTTGATCGTCGGTCTTGAAAACTGGTTCAACAAATCTTCTCATCTTCGATCTTGAGGATCGCCGAAATGCATTCGACGAGTTTACACGTCGGGTATCCGAGGAGCCCCTTTAAGTTTCCGGCCTTTATCAAGCCTTGTTATTTTTATGCCACACCTCGGGTTTGAAGTTGTTCCCGGGCGGCAGCGTCCTCTTGCATCCGAGCTCCAACACCCAACTGCATTCGAGGTATCTTTTGCAGCCGAGCACCAATGTCGGACTGCTTCCCAGCTCTAACGCCGGAATGTATCCGAGCTCCAACACCGGACTATGTATCCGAACTCCAACGCCGGACTGTATCCGAGCTCCAACGCCGGACTATGTATCCGAGATCCAACGCCGGACTGTATCCGAGGTGTCGTAAATCACCTTGGTTCAAAGAAGTTTGAAGGAGTTTAGCCGAGCTTAATGCCGGAAATGCCCTCTATGGAGCCAGCCACTAGTGCCCGAGCTTTATCTTGGGGCCCTTCCGGTGGTGCACCACCCGAATGTGGGCCGATTTTGTCAATATTTTTGATTGGTGCAATTTATTCTCTGCCGAGATACATAGCCGGTAGCCCTCAAGGTGGGTATCGGTCTAAAACCGAGATGCACATAAAGGATGACATAAGACCGCCCGATCCGCGTGGCCGAGACTCGAGTTGATTTGCAAAATCGGTCCGAGGATCAAGTCCTAACTTCGGCCGAATACTTCGGGACACAAAAAGTGGCGTGCTCGATCCTCAAGACTCGGGTTGGGTGCGGCCGACCAACCCGAGGATCAAAATCTCCTCGGATCAGATTACACTTAAAATTTTATGCATTGGACAGGCAATGCAGTAGCCCCCGAGACACTGGTCGGGTGGCAACACCAGATCAGGGGATCGATGTGCCCCTTTAATATTTGTAAATAATAAGCCCGAAGCCCAGTAGCCCCCGAGCCTTAATGCGGGCACGGGTGGCCGAATTAAGGATTGATATCCATAGTAAAATCACAAACTATGTGTAATGACTCTATGTATCCAAGTACTTTTCGTCATTAATGCTCGGATCCGCATTGTACAAAACTTTGTTGACCGACCATCGGCTTCCACCTCCTCGGCCAATAGCCGAGGCGTTTAATCCTACTTTATAAAGCCTTTATGAGGGTAAAGATTTACAACAAACAAGGCAATCTGGCCATACGGTTTTATAAACAAAGGTATGCGGAGAGATATGTTATATTACTGTTTAACAGAAGAAATGTCTTCCAAAGAAAATAGTCCCGCTATCGGTTCCTTTCTTTGGGTTGTCATGCTAAGCATGATCATGAAACCTCAGCTCCAATGTAAGAGCAAAATATCGAGGATTTAGTTTGGGAGGCCAGTTAATAGCCCCCCGGTAGTGTTCGGCGACAGTCGAGGTCAAGCCGTAAACACTTCGACCATTGTTATGAATGGCCCGTCGTTTAACACCGTCATCGGATCGCTGACCAGTTTATGCTTATTGTGACGATCGGTTTTGGCTTTCTCCGAGGTGCTTAACCATGTAGCTGGAAGCACAATCGCGATGGTTCTCCTTTGCACACCTAGCCGAACAAAGCGGAACGTAGGAGGCAAGCGCGAGGCAGGCAACCCAACTATTGACCGAAGACACAATTGAAACCGATGCATATATAGCAATATCTGAGAATGTTTTGCCGAATCTCTAAAGGTGTCCAAAGATTGCATCGCGAGACTTGTGCTGAAAACACACAAATAGTTTAAAAAGTGCCATAAGCTTGGAAATCCAAAAATGTCAAGAAAACTTGACGTCCGAGCGAGATCAAGTGTTCGGTGCCAATCCGAAAATTGGCCTTAGCAAAAGAAGTGCTTACATGCGTGCTTTAACATGATACATCCTATCTCAAGACTTCAAGCGGGTCAATTGACGACTTCAACCTCCTATCCCGAGGGCGGAGTACTTCTCATTAGGACAGTTTAGCAAACTAAACTCTAAGCGGCTTTGAGAGAGAAATTAGGCTCCCCGGCTAGTGACCACACACTCGTGTCGAAAAAAGGAGTGATAATAATAATAATAATAATAATAATAATAATAATAATAATAATAATAATAATAATAATAATAGAAATTTGCAACGACTAAGAAGAAGAACACTTATCATAAAACGGCTCATATAAATTTAAGAGTGTCACATCCCTAGTTCTGGTATGACCTAGACTAGCTAGTCATGTGTGCATCATGTTTAAATTCCATTTAAGTTTGAAATGAGGATTTGTGAAACCCTCAGAATCATTTCTGGAAATGACCCAGATAAAAATTGCTTCAATTTGGCCCAAGAAAATGTTCCTGTTTTCTCTAAAAATATTGGTCTGAGGTAAAATTCCAACCAATATTTTTGGGAGCTCAGAAGTATTTATTTTTGGCCATTTGGAATTAATGCATAATTATTTGCATTGGATATATAAATGTTATATATATATATATTATATGTTCAAAAAATTATGCTAGTTGATGAGGAGCTCTGGAATAATACCACTAGCCCCTACAAAAATTGGCATAAGAAAATAAAATGGTTTGGTATTTTTATTAAACCAAACAAATGTCGAAAAATAGAAAAGAATCAAAAGGGAAAAACCTACCGGGCCACTTACCTGTGCAGCCGGGCACTGTGCGGCTTGGCCTGGCCCTGCAGGCCAGCCCAGCCCACCACCGCCGTCGTCCTCCTGGCGCCAGTCGGCCAGGCGTGTGGCCCGCACAAGACGGACGCGTGCCGCCACGCCACCTGCCTGCTGTCCTCCCTCTCGACGCCTTTGGGCGTCAAACGTCGCCACGCGCTGCCCCACACCGCTCTCACTCCCTCTCGCTCCTCCTCCTCCCTGGTTCTCTCTTCCCCGAGCGCACCCGAGCGCCACCGTTGCCGCCGCACGCCATTGCCGCGGCCACCACCTCCCTCTCGCCCTCTCTTCGAATCCGGAAGCTCCGCCACGTCGTCCACCACCTCTCCGTCAAGCCCGCAGCGCCTCGGGAGGCCTGGGCGCCTCCATTGGCGCCGTCTTCATCTCCGTCGCCGGAGATCGCCTCCGCCGCCTCGCTGGTTCCGGCCCTCCCGAGCTCGCCCGACCGCCTCGTCCAGAACCGCCGTAAGCTCTACTTCATTTCCCCTCCTCCCGTGCTAGTTGCCCCGCCTAGCTAGCTCAGCTCGGTGCGCCGAGACCTCATCGCCCGCCCGGCCATGGCGCCACCGTGGCGAGCCCAAGCCAGCCGTTCCGTGCGGCGTGGTGGCCTTGAGACCGTAGATGCCCTCCGCAGCTCTGCCGTGCCCGTAGCTCGCTCCCGCTCGGCCGAACTCCGGCCGCCGCCCGAGCTCCGCTCCGTGAAGCTCGGCGCCCGCAGCCCCCGCCTCCACAGTTGCGGACGACGACGGGCTACGCCCCGGGGGTCTTCACGCGACCAGACGCCGCTTGTAGCGCAAGTCCGGCGAGTCGCCGCCGCGCTATTGGTCGCCGCCGGCCAGAACTCCGGGCGGGCTGACGTGGTTTTTTTAATTAGGCACTAACCCCCACCTACTGACACTGACAGTGGGCCCGGCGCCCACTAATCCTGATTAGACCGAATAAACCCCCCCTGTTAACTAACTGAGTCACTAACGTGTGGACCCCACACGTCAGGTTTGACCGGGTCAGCCCACGTTGACTGCTGACGCAGTGCTGACCGCAAACAGACGCAATAAATGATTTCTGGAATTAAAATAAATCAGGAAATTCCAAAAAATAGCCAAAACTTCAAAAATTCATATAAATTCAACCGTAGCTCAGATTGAAATAATTTATATATGAAAAATTATCAGAAAAATGCAATTTATCCATCTGTACCAGTTTCATGCATGATAAAACAACTTATACCTGCTATATAGGTGAAAACACATGAATGACATTTATAAGAGCTTATTTTGGAGTTGCATTTGAACCTTTGGTTCAAATGGACTTCAACCTAATGAATGCTAGTTACATTAGCTCAAACAGCATCACATCTTCATGCCATGTTCATGCATCATATTGTTACATATGCTTGTGTATTGATTGTTGGCATCGTTCCTTCTCGATAGGTCCTGCTCCGGAGACCGTTCCAGAGTACCTGTCTGTGAAGCAGTGCCTCCCTTGTTGATTTACCAGGCAAGCAAACCCCCTTGTTCATTCCGATACAATCCTACTCTCTCGCTCCTGCTCTCGGTTATTGCATTAGGACAACAATGATTCATCTGCTACTTTGTGATGCGGTAGTTGAACCCATTCCTCTGCATGACCTGTCATTGCCACAGTAAATAGTTGAAACCCACTAGCATGTGTAGGAGTTGATTGAGCCATGTTGCGTTCCTACCATGCTATACCTGCTATTGCTTAGAGTTGTGTCAGGTCTGATTCATTGGGAATGAATTGGAGTGTTACGATATGTTACGATCTTTGAGAGTGAAGTGTGTGAACACGATTTGGTAAAGGTAGCGGTGAGAGGCCATGTAGGAGTACATGGTGGGTTGTCTCACTGGAACCGTCCTTAAGCCTTGAAGTTCTATGTATGTCGTCCAATGACTCAATACTACCACACATTGGGCTCAAGGCGCTCCAAGCTCTCTCGACTTATTAACTAACTTGATCTCTGTCCGTGAGTCGCAACTAGTTTCGGTGTTTGTAGGTAGTGTTATTTTTTACCGAGTGGCACCGGCAGGTGGTCTTAGAGACAGACTAAACACAGTGTGGCACGGTGTACCAAGTGGCACCGGATGGTGGGCTTGGGAACCCTGCTCACATCGTTTGGGGCCGTGAGCGACACCCGGCGGATCTCCTTGCGGATGGAACCCGAATAGGCGATAAACACGGACTAGAGTCTTGTGTGGTTAGTCGTGTCGTGGCCGACACCCTCGCCAAAGCTTCCGCTTGAAGGTTGCCGAGGTACATGACGTGTACATGGTGATAAGTGGTGAGAGCGTGTGTGAAGAAGTACACCCTGCGGGGTTAACATGATCTATTCGAATAGCCGGGTCCATGATTATGGACTTCTTGGATGCTTACGTGGTACATAGACAACTTGAAGTGGATACTATAAAATGCTCAAGACAAGTGTTAGTGCTATGGATGGCCTTCTCGTATGGAGACGGGGATGAATCCATAGTAGTGTATTGTGTGGTGACTAGTGGACTCGTAAAGCGCCATATCACCTCAAAGAAGTTCTCGTAGTCGTAGAACAGGATAGCTACAGAGTCAAAGCTGGCTTGCTGCAACTAAACCCCACATTACCCTCTTGATACAAATGCATGTATAATAGGAACTGATGTAAGTCTTGCCGAGTACCTTTGTACTCACGTTGGTTTATTTATGTTTTTGCAGCGGAGATTTCGGTCTTACTAGTAGTTCCGCTTGGACTTCGACGAGTATCTTGTCACCTCAGCTACGATCTTGTACCCTTGGGAGGGTCTCGTAGATAGTCAGGCTTCTCAGCCTTTTTCTTTTGTAGTTGTCTGTATTCAGACATGTAATGCTTCCGCTTGTTGCTTGTATGCTCTGAATGATGGGTCATGTGACCCCTGTTTGTATTTAATGCTATGTGGCTCTTATGGGCCATTATCTATATGAGTTTGCGTTATGTTGTGATGCCATGTTGTACAACACATACTTGCATGTTATGCGTACGTGCAACGTGTATTGCTATGTGTGGGATCCGACAACCTAGTTGTCTATCCTTGGTAGCCTCTCTTATGGGGAAATGTAGTCTAGTGCTTCCACCGAGCCATAGTAGTCCGCTACAGCCACATTTCGGAGTCCTGCTAGCCCGGCACTAGTGCTCCGGAACACTTGACTGGCGGCATGTGATTCACTTCGTTCACAATATACATCGCCTTCGGGAAATGTCACGCGGTGACATCCGAGTCCTGCCTAGCCTTTCTGACCGGGTTACGGAGTCCTGTTAGCCAGTGCTACAGCCCGAATTATGCACGCTGGCGGCCGACATGCTCGATGTTGATTCATGTATGCCTGTCCCCATAGGTTAGTGCCACTTTGGGTTCACGACTAGTCATGTCGGCCCGGGTTCTCTGTCATATGGATGCTAGCGACACTATCATATACGTGAGCCAAAAGGCGCAAGCGGTTCCGGGCCATGGTAAGGCGACACCATTAGAATACCGTGCGTGAGGCCGCAAAGTGATATGATGTGTTACATACTAGATCGGTGTGACTTAGGATCGGGGTCCCGACAGCTTTGGTATCAGAGCCTGACTGCCTGTAGGATTTCCAAGCCAACCTGGTCGAAGTTGAGTCTAGAAATGCTTTAGTTATGTAGGGGAATTGATTGTGGGAAGGAACGTAAGGCTCTTTTTACTCCTTTACCTCATGGCCCTCTGATCTGAGTCATCTTACTTTTCCTCTGGGGTTAAGGAACTAGGCTTCCTCTTACATCTATCAGATCACGTGTTACTACTCCGTAGTCCCATAGGATTGGATGATCGTAGTCATACCCAGTTTTGAGTACTTCGGTGTAGTCTGTTTAGTATTAACCCGTAACCTTGAGTGAAGATGTTGAGTATGTTACTACCCCATTTTGGCGGGATGTCTTATTACGAGCATTTCTTTGCCGTTATCTTGCGGAATTGCCCAGAGTTCGAGAGTTACTAATTTCTTGTCCTACATTTTCTGATCAGTAGTTAATGTTGATTCCGTCCTTGGTTTCGTTTCTCGTGATGTCATCGTTAAGCGAAGTTACATTGCTCATAGCGTAACCGTGGAGATGGTAGGGATGAGGATCCTCCCGACCAGCCTTCATTGGCAGAGTTTATGTTAGAGATGGAGAGAAGCAAGCGTGAGTCTAACCGCTTGTTGGCACGTATCGAGGAGAACACCGCGCAGCAGTTCAAAGGGTTTGCAACCATTCATGACTTCATTCGCTTGCACCCACCTACCTTTCATCATTCCATCGAGCCACTCGATGCAGATGACTGGCTCCGTAGTATCACACGCAAGCTCCGTTCTGCGGACGTAGCTGAAAGTGACAAGGTCACCTATGCGTGCATACCACAGGAAGGTCCTGCTAGTCTTTGGTGGCAGAACTATGAGGCTATGCTTCCAGCCTGGCGATTCCTACGGAGAGATTTCACCGAGGCTTTTCGCGAGCATCACATTTCAAGCCCTCATCGATCGCAAGAGAGAAGAGTTCTGTAGTTTCATCCAGGGTAAGATGGCTGTTGATGCTTATAGTAGAGAGTTTGAGAACCTCGCCCGCTATGCTACAGAAGAAGTGTCCACGGACGCCAAGAAGCAGGCTAGGTTCCGGAAGGGTCTCAACCCCAAGTTGCGTCGTGATCTCCACTTGCACCATTGCAATACATTCCAGGCTCTTGTGAACAAGGCCATTAATGCAGAGACAGCTCAGCTCACTTACGAGGAGTCTCGTAAGCACACCCGTGATTTGGGATCTTCTTCCGGATCTGGTTCTCAGAAGCGCCGGATTTGGATTCCGAACTCCGCTCTTCCTCCCGGTTATACACCGAGGCCATCTTGTGTGGCGCCTCACCCGATTCAAAGAAGATGCCCCACCCGAGCCTATTGGTAGACCGCTTGTCAATGCGGGTCCACGTCCAACTTCGGGGACTTGCTTCACTGCGGGAAGCCATGACACTATGCACGTGGCGCTCTCGGGCGATTATGCTCCACCCGGCCGAGAAGACTGTTGGCTGTGTTAAGCCATCACGGAAGATGATCGATGTCAAGTCGGCTCCCACCGAGCGTGGGCGTGTGCATCACGTCTCAGCTAAAGACGCTCATGATGATCCGGATGTCGTTCTTGGTACACTCCTTGTCAAGCGCCATCCCGCCTCGGTTCTATTCGATACTAGAGCATCTCATTCCTTCATTTCGAAAGCTATGCTAACTTGCACAACATATCATTTTGTGATATGCCCTCTCCACTAGTCATTCAAACCCCACGGATCCAAATGGCAAACTTCTAGTGTAAGCCATGGTAATGAAATCCTTGTTGATAGACTTGTATTCCTTGCCTCACTTATAGCCCTCAAGTCCACAGATATTAACATCATCTTGGGTATGGACTGGATGACAGCTCATCATGCCAAGATTGATTGTTACACCAGATCTGTTCAGCTTACACACCCATCTGGCAAGATAGTCACTGTCTCCACTAGAGTTGCAAAGCGTCAACTCTATTCTCTTAATGCCAGCCCTCTTTCAGACCTTGAAGATATCCCGATAGTCCGTGATTTTCCGGATGTCTTTCGGAAGGAACTGCCGGTGTTCCACACAGCGAGAGATGTAGAGTTAAATCATAGATCTTATCCCAGAACCGCTCCAATCTCTAGGAGACCTTACAAGATGGCACCCTTAGAACTAGCCGAGCTTAAGAAACAACTTGATGAGTCCTTGCAAAAGGGTTTCATCCGTCCTAGTTCTTCTCCTTGGGCTTGCCCCGTCCTCTTCGTCAAGAAGAAGGATGGTACAGACCGGATGGTTGTAGATTATCGTCCCGTTAATTTGGTCACGATAAAGAACAAATATCCGATTCCCAGGATCAACGACACTGTATGATCATTCGGCTGGATCCTCGATCTTCTCCAAGATGGATTTGAGGTTAGGCTACCACCAAATCAAGATCAGAAACGGGGACATCCCCAAGACAGCCTTTGTCACTCGTTATGGCCAGTACGAGTACACCGTCATGTCCTTTGGTCTAACCAATGCTCCAGCTACCTTCTCTCGCTTGATGAACTCGATCTTCATGGAGTACTTAGAAAAATTCGTCGTGGTTTATCTCGATGATATACTTATTTACTCGAAGAACGAGGAAGAGCATGCCGAACATCTTAGACTTGTGCTAGAAAAACTCAGAGAGCACCGCCTTTATGCCAAGTTCTCCAAGTGTGAATTTTGGTTGCGGTGACCTATCTCGGCCACGTGATCTCTGGTAAGGGCATTGCTGTCAATCCCGAGAGAGTTTAGGCCGTTCTTGATTGGACTCCACCTGAAACAGTTAAACAAGTTAGGAGTTTCCTTGGTCTAGCCAGCTATTGTCGCCGCTTTGTTGAAAACTTCTCCAAAGTAGCCAAACCCCTCACGGAACTTCACAAGAAAGATAAAAAAGTTTGAGTGGTCCCCACAGTGTGAGTACAGTTTTGAGGCGAAAAAGGCGCTGACTTCTGCTCCCATACTTGTGCCACCGGATTTCACTAAAGACTTTGTTATCTACTGCGACGCCTCACGACAGGGACTAGGTTGCATTCTTATGCAGGATCGTCATGTGATTGCCTATGCATCTCGTCAGTTGCTTCCACACGAGGAGAATTATCCTACACATGATCTAGAGCTTGCAGCCGTAGTCTATGCACTTAAGACACAGCGACACTACCTTCTTGGTAAACGTTGCGAGATCTACACCGATCACCGTAGTCTCAAGTATATCTTCACCCAACCAGATTTGAACCTTAGGCAAAGGCGATGGTTGGAGTTGATCTCAGATTATGATCTAGGGATTACCTACACCCCGTGCAAAGCCAATGTCATGGCTGATGCGCTAAGTCGTAAATCCTATTGCAACAATCTCATGTTGCGTGAGGGCCAACCTTTTCTCCATGAGGAATTTTGTAGGCTTAACCTTCACATTGCTCCTCACGGATTCCTTTCTACCTTGGTGGCAAAACCTGATCTTGAGGATCGGATTATCGCCGCTCAAAAGCAGGACACGGGAATTTCCCGGATCAAGAGAAACATTAAGAAGGGAATTGGTGGATGTTTCTCTATGGATGATCGAGGTGTTGTTTTCTTTGAAAACCGCTTGGTGGTTCCCAAGAATCAGCATCTGCGAAAATTGATTCTTAAGGAGGCGCATGAATCTCCTCTCACGATTCATCCGGTAGTACTAAGATGTATCAGACCTACACCGTAAGTTACGGTGGACTAGGATGAAGAGAGAAATTGCTGAGTTCATTGCTAATCGTGGCGCTTTGTCGTCGCATTAAGGCAGAAAGCATCGTGAGACCTGTTGGCACCCTTCAGCCTTTAGCTATTCCTGAATGGAAATGGGATAAAGTTGGTATGGACTTCATCACCGGCTTTCCCAGGACCAAGAAAGGGAATAATGCTATCTTCGTAGTCGTTGATCGTCTTTCCAAAGTGGCTCACTTCCTTCCTGTTCGAGAGAGTATCACTGCTAGTCAGCTCGCTGACTTATATATCTCTCGAATAGTGTCACTTCATGGTGTTCCACTAGAGATCAATTCAGACCGTGGCAGTCTTTTCACTTCTCATTTCTGGGAGAGTTTCCAAACTGCTATGGGCACCCATCTTTCCTTCAGTACCGCTTTCCACCCTCAGTCAAGTGGTGAGGTGGAAAGGGTCAACCAAATTCTCGAAGACATGCTTAGAGCTTGCGTTATCTCATTCGGTATGGATTGGGAGGAATGTCTTCCTTTCGCCGAGTTTGCTTATAACAACAGCTATCAATCCGATCTCAAGAAAGCTCCTTTTGAGATTCTCTATGGACGAAGTTGTCGAACACCCTTGAACTGGTCGAAACCGTGAAAGACAATTCTTTGGACCGTACATGATCCAGAGGCAGAAGAGCAAGTTCACATCATTCGTGAGAATTTGAAAACAGCCCAATCTCGTCAAAAGAGCCAGTATGACCGTCGCCATAAGGAAGTGGCTTATGAAGTTGGCGACAAGGCTTACCTTCAGGTTACTCCTCTAAAGGGTACCCATCGTTTCGGTATCAAGGGCAAGTTGGCTCCTATTTACATTGGTCCCTTTCGCATTCTCGCTAAACGAGGAGAGGTTGCCTACCAATTGGAACTACCCCCACATCTTTCTCGAGTTCATGATGTCTTCCACGTCTCTCAACTCAGGCGTTGCTTCTCGGATCCCATCCGTGGAGTGGACCACGAAACGCTTGATCTCCAAGATAACCTCACATACCGAGAGTACCCGGTTCACATTCTTCCTCAAGCGAGGCGTGTTACTCGACGTCGAACATCAAGTTTCTCAAGGTTCAAAGGGTCTCATCATTCCGAGAGAGAAGCTACTTGGGAGCGAGAAGATCGTCTTGGTGGAGTACCCGCTTTCTTTCCGTCGACCCACAGATCTCGGGACGAGATTCTTTCAAGTGGGGGCGAGTTGTCACATCCCTAGTTCTGGTATGACCTAGACTAGCTAGTCATGTGTGCATCATGTTTAAATTCCATTTAAGTTTGAAATGAGGATTTGGGAAACCCTCAGAATCATTTCTGGAAATGACCCGTATAAAAATTGCTTCAATTTGGCCCAAGAAAATGTTCCTGTTTTCTCTAAAAATATTGGTCAGAGGTAAAATTCCAACCAATATTTTTGGGAGCTCAGAAGTATTTATTTTTGGCCATTTGGAATTAATGCATAATTATTGGCATTGGATATATAAATGTTATATATATATATTATATGTTCAAAAAATTATGCTAGTTGATGAGGAGCTCTGGAATAATACCACTAGCCCCTACAAAAATTGGCATAAGAAAATAAAATTGTTTGGTATTTTTATTAAACCAAACAAATGTCAGAAAAATAGAAAAGAAAACAAAAAGGGAAAAACCTACCCGGGCCACTTACCTGTGCAGCCCACCAGCACCGTCGTCCTCCTGGCGCCAGTCGGCCAGGCGTGTGGCCGACGCGCGCGCACGGCCGTGCCGCCACACCACTTGCCTGCCTGTCCTCCCTCTCGACGCCTGGACGTCCGGAACATCGCCACGCGCTGCCCCGCACCGCTCTCACTCCCTCTCGCTCCTCCTCCTCCCTGGTTCTCTCTTCCCCGAGCGCACCCGAGCGCCACCATCGCTGCCGCACGCCATTGCCGCGGCCACCACCTCCCCCTCGCCCTCTCTTCGAGTCTGGAAGCTCCGCCACGTCGTCCACCACCTCTCCGTCAAGCCACGCGCCTCGGGAGGCCCTGGAGCGCCTCCATCGACGCCGTCTTCATCTCCGGTCGCCGGAGATCGCCTTCGCCGCCTCGCTGGTTCCAGCCCCTCCCCGAGCTCGCCGACCGCCTCGTCCGAACCGCCGTAAGCTCTACTTCATTTCCCCTCCTCCCCGTGCTAGTTGCCCCGCCTAGCTAGCTCAGTGCAGCGCCGAGACCTCATCACCGCCCGGCCATGGCGCCCGTGGCGAGCCCAAGCCAGCCGTTCCCAGCAGCGTCGGCGTGCTCCCTGGTGACGCCAGAGACCGTAGATGCCCTCCGCAGCTCTGTCAGGTGCCACATGCTCGCTCCCGCTCGAAGCCGAACTCCGGCCGCCCGCCCGCTCCGGCTCGTGAGCTCGGCGCCCGAGCCCCGGCTCCCACAGTTGCGACGACGACGGGCTACACCCGGGGTCTTCAGCGACAGACGCCGCTTAGCGCGCAAGTCCGGCAAGTCGCCGCGCTATTGGTCGCCGCCGGCGTAACTCCGGCGGTGGCGTGGTTTTTTAATTAGGCACTAACCCCACCTCATCGACATCGACGGTGGGCGGCGCCCACTAATCTGATTAGACCAAATAACCCCCACGTTAACTAATCGAGTCACCGACGTGTGGACCCCACACGTCAGTTTGACCGGTCAGCCACGTTGATCGCCGACGCAGATGTTGACCATAATCGACGCAATAAATGATTTACGGAATTAAAATAAATCAGGAAATTCGTAAAATAGCCAAAACTTCAAAAATTCATATAAATTCAACCGTAGCTCGGATTGAAATAATTTATATATGAAAAATTATCAGAAAAATGCAATTTATCCATCTGTACCAGTTTCATGCATGATAAAACAACTTATACCTGCTATATAGGTGAAAACACATGAATGGCATTTATAAGAGCTTATTTTGGAGTTGCATTTGAACCTTTGGTTCAAATGGACTTCAACCTAATGAATGCTAGTTACATTAGCTCAAACAGCATCACATCTTCATGCCATGTTCATGCATCATATTGTTGCATATGCTTGTGTATTGATTGTTGGCACAGTTCCTTCTAGATAGATCCTGCTCAGGAGACCGTTCTGAGTACTGTCTGTGAAGCGGTGCCTCCCTTGTTGATTTACCGGGCAAGCAAACCCCTTGTTCATTCCGATACAATCCTACTCTCTCGCTCCTGCTCTCGGTTATTGCATTAGGACAACAACGATTCATCTGCTACTTTGTCTTTGCGGTAGTTGAACCCATTCCTCTGCATGACCTGTCTTTGCCACAGTAAATAGTTGAAACCCACTAGCATGTGTAGGAGTTGATTGAGCCATGTTGTGTTCCTACCATGCTATGCCTGCTATTGCTTAGAGTTGTGTCAGGTCTGATTCATTGGGAATGAATTGGAGTGTTATGATATGTTCTGATGCTGAGAGTGAAGTGTGTGAACACGATTTGGTAAAGGTAGCGGTGAGAAGCCATGTAGGAGTACATGGTGGGTTGTCTCACTGGAACCGTCCTTAAGCACTGAGTTCTATGTATGTCGTCCAATGACTCAATACTACCACACATTGGGCTCCGGGCGCTCCAAGCTCTCTCGACTTATTAACTAACTTGATCTCTGTCCAGGAGTCGCAACTAGTTTCTGGTGTTTGTAGGTAGTGTTATTTTTTTACCGAGTGGCACCCGGCAGGGTGGTCTTGGGACAGACTAGGCACAGGTGGCACGGTGTACCAAGTGGCACCCGGATGGTGGGCTTGGGAACCCTGCTCACATCGTTTGGGGCCGTGAGCGACACCCCAGCCAGATCTCCTTGCGGATGGAACCCGAATAGGCGATAAACCTGGACTAGAGTCTTGTGTGGTTAGTCAGGTCGTGGCCGACACCCTCGCCAGGCTTCCGCTTGATGGTTGCCGAGGTACATGACGTGTACATGGTGATAAGTGGTGAGAGCATGTGTGAAGAAGTACACCCCTGCAGGGTTAACATGATCTATTCGAATAGCCGGGTCCGCGGTTATGGACTTCTTGGATGCTTACGTGGTACATAGACAACTTGAAGTGGATACTATAAAATGCTCAAGACAAGTGTGAGTGCTATGGATGGCCTTCTCGTATGGAGACGGGGATGAATCCATAGTAGTGTATTGTGTGGTGACTAGTGGACCTGCAGCGCCATATCACCTCAAAGAAGTTCTCGTGAGTCGAGAACATGATAGCCACAGAGTCAAAGCTGGCTTCTTTGCAACTAAACCCCACATTACCCTCTTGATACAAATGCATGTATAATAGGAACTGATGTAAGTCTTCTTGAGTACCTTTGTACTCACGTTGGTTTATTTATGTTTTTGCAGCGGAGATTTCGGTCTTACTAGTAGTTCCGCTTGGACTTCGACGAGTAGCTTGTTACCTCAGCTACGATCTTGTACCCTTGGGAGGGTCTCGTAGATAGTCAGGCTTCTCAGTCTTTTTCTTTTGTAGTTATGCGTACTTTCGGACATGTAATGCTTCCGCTTGTTGCTTGTATGCTCTGAATGATGGGTCATGTGACCCCTGTTTGTATTTAATGCTATGTGGCTCTTCTGGGCCTTTATCTATATGAGTTTGCGTTATGTTGTGATGCCATGTTGTACAACACATACTTGCATGTTACGCGTACGTGTAACGTGTATTGCTATGTGTGGGATCGGACAACCTAGTTGTCTATCCTTGGTAGCCTCTCTTATGGGGAAATGTAGTCTAGTGCTTCCACCGAGCCATAGTAGTCCGCTACAGCCCGGTTTACCGGAGTCCTGCTAGCCCAGCACTACTGCTCCGGAACACTTGACTGGCCGGCATGTGATTCACTTCGTTCACGTGGTCATCGCCTTCGGGAAATGTCACGCGGTGACATCCGAGTCCTGCCTAGCCTGCTACAGCCGGGTTACGGAGTCCTGTTAGCCCAGTGCTACAGCCCGGATTCGCACGTCAATCGACATGCTCGATGTTGATTCATGTATGCCTGTCCCCATAGGTTAGTGCCACTTTGGGTTCACGACTAGTCATGTCAGCTCGGGTTCTCTGTCATATGGATGCTAGCGACACTATCATATACGTGAGCCAAAAGGCGCAAACGGTCCTGGGCCATGGTAAGGCGACACCCGTGGGAATACCGTGCGTGAGGCCGCAAAGTGATATGATGTGTTACATGCTAGATCGGTGTGACTTAGGATCGGGGTCCTGACAAAGAGCCCCCAAGTGACTTGGGTAAAAGAATGATTGCATGTACCAAAGTACATATATATCATATCTATGTTCAACCGAACTTTAAACGCGTCTTAACCGACCGTCGGCTTCTCCCTCTTGGGTCAAGGACCGAAAAGTGTTATGTACTCCACCTGTCGAGAATATCGACGGTGTTCCCAATAACCAGGCAATCAGGCCATAAGGCTGTAACAGACAAAGCGCGCTCAGGGAACTTATGCTATATTACTGCGAAGTGTAAGAAGCATCTTCGAAGAAAATAGTACCCCCACCGATACCTTTCTTCGGTGCTCATTGTTATTATGAGACTTGTGCAATAGATTTTTTGTACTCATGAGTTCCGTTGTGTGCTGACCATCATTGAAAACTATAAGAGCGCTAGCTTTCGGCTTCACCCAGTCTGAGGTCCGGCTCGGATGACCCGATCATGACAATCGCAGAGGTGCTCCCTTTACTCCCTAGCCGAACAATCGGGAACGTAGGGGTAAACACAGGAGCGAGGCAACCCAGCTTGCAAATCGCTTAAGTCAATATGGTGCATATTATGGCGTAATACACGAACAAGGAACGAAGCCGTACAAGTATAATCATATGCAAGAAGAAAAGCTCCAGCAAGGGAGCCCCCAAATAAATTGGGTATTTGAATTTATGCGTCACAAACAAAGTTTGGACAATTTTTTTTACAAGCAACATTTTTCCAAAAAGTATAATGCTTGGTCGAACCGAACACAAGTTAGAAATTAAAGCTTTGAGCATGAAAGCGACTTAGCTGGTTAATGTGTTCGGTATTGATGACGCGGTCGGAGCTTGATACGGGACAAGGTTCCATCCCCAAGCCGGGCCCGAGGTGGCGGAGCGGAGAGCTCGACACGCCGAAGTGGTGACATAGCACGGTCAATGCAGACCGGCAGAGTGACGCCGAAGTCCCCGGATCATTTTCATGTGCACAAAAAATGGTGCAAACCGGAGATAATAGTAATAATGATAATAAAAAAAATCGTTGCATAATAAATAATTTATGCAAAGTGAGTAATAAAAGAAATATGGCCTGGCGCCGAAGTCAATGTCGATGCAGGGCGTCGGCGTGATGCGGTAAGGGCGTGGCAAAGCCTGAATTCATAGGTCGGTCCGAGCTCCGGATGCGGCGTTCGCCGGACTATGTACGGAAACTGGTCGAACCATCATGCGACTGTCGTTAATGCAGCCACCATTTGATAGACCTGTGTACATATGATGGACAAACCAGAGGAATAATTTCTTGGGAAAAATGAACCCAAACAAGCAAAAAATACTGGGATTAATAGCACCTGGTTTATTTGTTGTAGCAATCCGAAGGAAGGTGATTCCCAAAATTGGGACTCGATCCGCGCACCCATTGCCTGATGGGCGATAAAACAACGGCATGGCAATGCTGGCAAAGGTTGGCTCGCCGAGGCAAAGCCCTCGGTCCAGCTAACATGACGGAGCTGGTCGGCTAGCGACGCCGAAGTGTCCGGAGTAGGTTGATGAAGAGATGGCGAAACCCCCATCCAGCCGAGATGTCGAAGTAGGTCGGCGTGATGGACACCAGCTTGAAGAAGCAATAGTGCGGCCATGCCGATGCAGGTCGTGACGTGGTCGATGCCGGCTTGATGAAGCGACCGTGCGGCGATGCCGGACTCTTGTTCGGCTTGCTGAGATGATGATCCAAAGAAGTTGAGCTCGGCTCAACAAAGTGACGACATATCTAGCGCAGGTCGGCAGCCGTGGAGCAATATTGACGGACTGGTTTGACACCAGCATGATATTGAAGATCATGTTCAAAAGATTTTAAAGTTAGTGGGATGTGTTCGGGAACAAAACACGATACCCCATACAAAACTTCCTTCAAAAGGATGTCCGAAATCCCGTTAAGTAAAAAGGGCGAACTCGGGTCGGATTTGTTTTCAGCAGAAAACAGATCTGAAAAGTGATGCATTAATCGGAAGGTTCCCGGAGTTTGGACGGTCGGATCGAGCTGAAATTTTGAGGGGTGGTAGATATAGGAATTCCGCAGTCGATCAACGGTTGAATCTTCCAAAGGAGGTCCAAGATAGAAGCTGGACACCACGCCGTAAACTCGTCCAGATTCTCGTCCAGATTTGACAGGGCTCCGGTATATCGTAGATTGTCGGAGATTCCTCCATCGGAACTCGACGAAATTTAGCGTGGCTGTTATAGACGTAATTCTGCACTATTCCACCGAAGCAATCGTCAAACCGACGCTCGAGGAGGCGGTGACGGCGGATACAAGTTTGCTGTCCAGAAAAACAGCACGGTTGCCCGAGGGCAATGTTGACGTTGAGCCCCCGGGCTCCATGGATGATTCCTCCATGATCTTGATAGAGATCGGAGCTGATGTTGATGAAGGCCCTCATCCGAACATGACGATCGAAGGTAGGGCGCAGTCTTTGGTCGAACCAAGGTGACCAATGAGCTGGTGATGAAGATGCGAAGTCATGATTGATCTGCAGCGAGCCATCGACCTTTTGCCAAACACACAAGATAACTCTCAATGAAAGCACCAATGTCGATTGTCAAAACCGGCGGATCTCGGGTAGGGGGTCCCGAACTGCGTCTAGGCGGATGGTAACAGGAGACAAGGGACACGATGTTTTACCCAGGTTCGGGCCCTCTCGATGGAGGTAAAACCCTACTCCTGCTTGATTAATATTGATGATATGGGTAATACAAGAGTAGATCTACCACGAGATCAGAGAGGCTAAACCCTAGAAGCTAGCCCATGGTATGATTGTTGTATATCTCTATCGACTAGCCTGGCCTCGGTTTATATAATGCACCAGAGGCCTAGGATAACAAGAGTCCTAGCCGAATACACCGGTGGGCGAGGAGTCCTTGTCTTGATCGCCAAGTCTTGCGGAATCTTCCTTGTATGCGGCAGCTGTCCGGACTGGCCCATGAGTATACGGCCATGGGGATCCTCGGCCCAATCTAACAGATCGGGAGATGACGTGGTGAGTACCCCCTAGTCCAGGACACCGTCAACCTCTCTAGCCCCATCACCACTAGCCTTAAAAAATAGCAGGCTGTCATCAGCAAAAAGCAAATGGTTAATCGCTGGAGCCAATGGTGCCACCTTCAACCTGCTCAAGCTGGACGACTCATCAAAAGATTTCAGGAGGCACGAGAGGCCCTCTGCTGCTATTAAGAAGAGGTATGGCGAGATTGGATCTCCCTGTCGAATTCCCCGTGAAGGACTGAACTCATCATGTTTCTTCCCATTGAAAAGGACTGAGAATCTTACTGTTCTGACCATTCCCATCACAATATTCACCCATCTTTCTATGAAACCCAGCTTTAACATGATTGCTTGCAGATAATCCCATTCGACTCTGTCATAAGCCTTCATCATGTCAAGTTTTAACGCACAATGACTATTTCTCTTTGCCCTATTCCCCTTCATAAAATGAATTCATTTATAGGCTGCAATAATGTTGTTAGTGATAAATCTGCCTGGTACAAACGCCGATTGCTCCTCTGATATGATTTCAGGTAGCACCAACTTCAACATGTTGGATATTAATTTGGAGGCAATTTTGTATAGGACATTGCATAATGAAATAGGCCGGAATAGTGTAAGCATCATGGTTTTCTTTTACCTTTGGTATTAAAATAAAGATAGTCTCATTTATGCACTCCGTCGTTTCAGTTCCGTCTATGATCCGCAACACAGCCCTTGTGACATCTTCTCCACAGACCTCCCAGTGGCATTGAAAAAAATGCGCAGGAAACCCATCAGGTCCCGGTGCCTTTGTTAGGAACATTTGAAATAGAGCGTGTTTGGTTTATTCTTGGGATTACTCCTTGTTCAACATCTCATTCATGTCCGCGGTGACCTTGCATGGCACATGAGCTAGCACCTGTTGCATGTTGTGGACTCCTTTAGATGTGTAAAGCTATTTATAAAAATTAGTAGCCATCTCCTCCATTACAGCCCCGTCCTCAGTTAGCACCCTGCTGGGCAACTGAAGGGCCTTAATTTGATTCTTTTTACATCTCCTACTCGCCCGCAGGTGGAAGAAATATGTGTTTTTATCTCCAAGTGATAACCACTCAATTCTAGCTCTTTGTCTCCATAAAATTTCCTCTCTATTAAATAGCTCCACCAGTCTGTCACATACCTTGCTTTCTGTGTGAGACGACCCCGTCCTCCCTGGGATCACACGCAGGTCTGCAAGTTCCTTTTGCAGGCATAGGATTTCACGCCGGACATTGCCAAACACATCCCTGTCCCAGGTTCTGAGATCACCGGACAGAGAGTGCAGCTTTTCCTTTACCTCCTGGACCGTTGTCTACTGCCCGCTGCCCAGCTGTTTCCAATCACTGCATTCAGTCCCTCACGTGTCTCCCACATTAGTTCATATTTAAATGCTCGGGGCCCACCCTTGCATGCATGCACGTCGCTCACATTCAGCACTAGCGGGCTGTGATCGGATGACGCTGCTGTGTGATGCTCCAATTGAGCTGTTTGGTAGTTCAGGCACCATTCTGCCGTCGCCACACACCGATCAAGTCTGACTCCGGTGAAAGATCCCCCCGCCACTTTCTTTTCAAAAGTCCAATGAAGGTCGCCAAACCCTTAAATGCTCGGTCCTCTGTTGCGTGCGTTGGGGGTTGATTTGGGCCGGACATTGATCTGGGCTGGGCCGGCCCTGCAGTATGTAGAGATGAAGTAGGGAACTATCTTGGGGCCTCGGCGCTGGTTATTGAGGGTGTCACGGACCCAGCGTCACTGGAAGCATTAGTGTGCCGCGAGGCGCTGTGCTTGGCGGATGACTTGAATGTCCAAAACTATGTTATTGCATCAGACTGCAAACAGGTAGTGGCAGATATTGATCGAAGCGCTAGAGGGAGATATGGAGCTATAATCAGCGAGATCAACCTTAAAGCTGTCACTGTTTAATGTAAATTTACTTTTGAGTGTCGTGCTGTGAATTATGAAGCACATAATCTAGCGAAAATTTCACTTTCTAGAGGTCCTGGTCGCCATGTCTGGTTTGGCGTTCCTTACAACCATAACCGTATCCCACTTCATGTGGCTTTTGATGAACAAAATTGTTTTCACCCCTCAAAAAAGGGTGTGTCTAGGACACATCTAAGTTTTCTTCATCATATATATTTCTATCCCAAAACTTGTTTTTTTGTTTGTTTGTTTTGTGTTTTGAGGTTGTCAGTCTGATCGATCGACGGCCCACGTACATAGAAGAGCAATGTGCTACCACCACAGAATTCGCGCGCGTGCATCATCTGCTCCTCCCAGTCACTAACAAACCTAAAAGAGCTGCCATTATCATTGATTTTAATTAGCGCTAGTGTATACTAGCAATGTCAGCACACGTGCGTGCTTCCAAAATTACAACAAACACACACCCCTAGTGAGCCAATGGTCAACATGCAATTGGGGACTCTTCACAAACACACGCATCCCTAGCTGTGAGTCGATGATCGATATGCAACTGGGGATCCTCGACAAACACACACACCCCTAGTTGCAAGTTGTTAGTTGACATGCAACTGGGGACCCTCGACAAACACACACACGCACCAGTAGTTGCGAGTCGATGGCCGGGTTGCAACTGGAGGCCACGACAAAACACACACTTCCCTAGTTGCGAGTCGATAGTTAACATGCAACTGGGGACCCTCGACAAACACACACACACACACCCCTAGTTGTGAGTCGATGGTAGGCATGCAACTAGGGACCCTCAACAAAAATGCACACCCTAGTTGCAAGTCGATGGTCGGGTTGCAACTGGGGGGCAGGACAAACACACACCCCTAGTTGTGAGTCGATGGTCGGCATGCAACTAGGGACCCTCGACAAACACACATACATACACACACACACACACATAGTTGCGAATCGATGGTCGACATGCAACTGGGACCCTACACACACATACACTAGTGCGCGTCGGTCCTAAACAAACGGTTTTTAACCCCTTTCCGCGACGGCATTCGGAACCGTCGCCAAGTGAGTGTGGGCGATAGGGGGTCCTTCCCACACAACCCACAAACCGTTGGGGATATGCCCTTCTGGCACACACGCTCGGCAAAATGAGGTTGTGTGCGACCGACGAGCACTCAAATACAGAAATACGTACAATAGTGCTAAAAAATACGATTATACAGGTGAAATCATTTCCGGTCGTAAGTACATCCCACACGGTCAGTCACCACTAAACGTTTCCGTTCATATATACATCCCACACAGTCACTACAAGGAAAACATTTGCGCAAGGTGGCGTAACGCAAACAGTTTTGAAGAGAATGTCGTGTGTGATTGTTTATTGATCCAACACAGTTTATTCCTAGAAACTATGTGCGTTGCCTGAGGTCATCGCCCACGGTGGTTTCTCATTAACCGTCTGCAATAGGAAACCCAATTAGCAAGATAATTGGCCAATTAGCGGGCTAATTGCCTTATTATTAATAATCCATTTACTAATATAATTGACATTCATATTAAGCACATAATATATTCCATTTCCATATTAAGGAAGCAGGATTTCATAATTGAAATACATCGGAGTATAACATGATATAGCTTCAAAGACTCGGTACCCCATTACACAATCGCACTGAAAGCAAGTTTCACATGCAACATCTAGAACCTTTCGAAATTAGCATCATAAATGGTACATAGAGAGATGCATCTCATCTGGAAAACTGCTGAAGGGGAAGGCAAATATTGAGCCTTCATTCATGTTAAAGGTCTTTGCAACTTTAGACCAGTGCCTATGAATGATTGACCGTCCATCCTTCGACCTCTTCAAGAACACTTCAATATTGAACCGTGGGTCTTGTATGAGAACTTTCCTCGCCTCCTGACCACAGAGGTGGTTTGGGAGGTAATCATTAGTGAAGCCTGAAAACAAGGATGTGCATAAATATCTTCTCTATATTGGAAATGGGGCAAAGGAATACAAAAAGGCAAGGTATAATAGTTAGTACCAACTTGTAAACCTCAGTGCTTCCCATTGTTTCCCTGCAACACATATAAGGTAGTTAGTCATCAGGTTAAGTAAGGGTTCACATGCTATCAGTAAAATATGTTGATGATAAATAAGCACATTGCAGATTCATCAGATTAATTCAAGCCACATAGAAAACCCATTTTTCCAAACCAAGCATGATTAAGAACTAGGAAATATAGCACTTGTATATGTTTCTCATGTATTAAGTGCAGCCAAATTCGATTTATTCCTCACATGGTATACAATAAGAGAATGCAGCCACAACAATTGAACATCGCATTGCAGAATTGAACCATGCTTTTAACTAAACACAACAACAAATGAACCAAAAGTTAACTGAGCACCACATTGCACAATATAACATACTCCTAATAGAAGATCAGACAGTTAACCAAACCAAGCATGCTTAACAACTTGAAAATATAGCAATTGTATTTGTTTCTCATGTATTTAGTACAACCAAATTCGATTTATTCCTCACATGGTATAAAATAAGAGAATGCAGCCACAACAATTGAACATCGCATTGCAGAATTGAACCAATCAGTTAACTAAACACCACAACAAGTGAACCAAGCCACAACAAATGAACCAAGAAATTAAGTAAAAACCAAATGAACAATATAAAATACTCCTAATAGAAGATCAGGCAGTTAACCAAACCAAGCATGCTTAACAACTTGGAAATATTGCACCCTGAAGAATTGAACATCACATTTGCAGAATTGAACCAAGCAGTTAATTGAACACCACATTGCAAGACATATAGAACATATACACTATAGCAGAAGATTGGATGGTGAAAGTAGATAGCACAATTCACTAGAATTTGTTAAGGAAAGGCAGTAGCTAGCAAACTGAACATGGATCCTTATAGTGAGCTAATAAGACAAGCTACTCCTCATTGTCGGAGATATCGATGATGATTGGCTCCTTGGACATGGAAGAGGGCGAGGCCTCCGCATCATGGGTGCCCTTGTTGTAGTGGTGAGTTGCCTGAGCCGCTCCGGGCACCAACCTACTGGCTCTCGAGATGAGGTAAGCACGTGCACGCTGAGAAAACACCTCGTAGTCTTCGTCGAAGGCACCGACGGTGGCCTCGAGAAAACGCCACAAACTGTCATTTAAAGTAGCCAATCGTGTCGCGGCGTCGGCGCGCGAGGCGTCAACGGTGGCCTTGACGGCGAGGTGCTCCTCCAAGATCTGGGGGTCGACACGAATGGCAGCCATCGCGACCTCATCCGCGCGTGCGGCCGTGATTTGCTTCTCCACTGCCAAATGCTCCTTGAGGTCCTGGCTATACTGCGTGCACCATGGCTTAGGCCGGCGCTTATTTGGTGGAGGGGCCGGTGATTTGGGTGGAAGGTGACGCGCCGCGCCGACGGTCGGGGGTGAGTTTTCAATGCGTTTATGTGCATAATTCAAATTTGAACTACATGCGCATGCTCCAGTGCATATAAATTGGTTGAAAAATCAAAGCTGTGTCCTTTGGTGCACGCTTAGGTCCCATGCAAGAAATGAGAATGAATTTCAAACACCATGGCACCGTTGATTGCCGGCAAAACATTGAGATGCCTCGTTTTTAAATTCTAGTAAATCCAAAACTCGTCTGAAATTCATGAAACTTGGCATGCTATCATGGAGCAGCATCAACATACCGTGGTACAAATTTTGCCCCATTTGGGGCAGGTTTGGGTATATGCTTCTCACAAACTGGAGCTTCTCACAACAAGCATGATGGTTTTCGGTAGGGAACGTCCCACCTTTGGGGACGAAACGATATCCATTGCCTCTTATTGCTTTCAATTTTTTTTTCTCATGTCAACATAGAACAACAGGAGTGTTGTGTGAATTTTTGCGATTTTTCGGGGTTCGTTTGGACATTTTTATGCATTAACTGAGTTTTCAATGCATTTATGTGCATAATTCAAATTTGAACTACATGCGCATGCTCCAGTGCATATAAATTGGTTGAAAAATCAAATATGTGTCCTTTGGTGCATGCTCAGGTCCCATGCAAGAAATGGGAATGAATTTCAAACACGAGGGCGCCATTGATTGCCGGCAAAACATTGAGATGCCTGGTTTTTAAATTCTATTAAATCCAAAACTCGTCCTGAATTCATGAAACTTGGCATGCTATCATGGAGCGGCATCAACATGCCGTGGTACAATTTTTTTCCCATTTGGGGCAGGTTTGGGTATATGCTTCTCACAAACCGGATCTTCTCACAACAAGCATGATGGTTTTCGGTAGGGAACGTCCCAGCTTTGGGGACGAAACGATATCCACTGCCTCTTATTGCTTTTAATTTTTTTTGTGTCAACATAGAACAACAGGAGTGTTGTGCGATTTTTTGTGATTTTTCGGAGTTTGTTTGGAAATTTTTATGCATTAACTGAGTTTTCAATGCATTTATGTGCATAATTCAGATTTGAACTACATGCGCATGCTCCAGTGCATATAAATTGGTTGAAAAATCAAATATGTGTCCTTGGGTGCATGCTTAGGTCCCATGCAAGAAATGTGAATGAATTTCAAACACCAGGGCACCGTTGATTGCCGGCAAAACATTGAGATGCCTGGTTTTTGAATTCTATTAAATCCAAAACTCGTCTGAAATTCATGAAACTTGACATGCTATCATGGAGCGGCATCAACATGCCGTGGTACAATTTTTGTCCCATTTGGGGCAGGTTTGGGTATATGCTTCTCACAAACAGGAGCTTCTCACAACAAGCATGATGGTTTTCGGTAGGGAATGTCCCACCTTTGGGGACGAAACGATATCCATTGCCTCTTATTGCCTTCAAGTTTTTTTCTCGTGTCAATATAGAACAACATGAGTGTTGTGTGATTTTTTTGTGATTTTTCGGGGTTCGTTTGGACATTTTTATGCATTAACTGAGTTTTCAATGCATTTATGTGCATAATTAAAATTTGAACTACATGCGCATGCTCCAGTGCATATAAATTGGTTGAAAAATCAAATATGTGTCCTTGGGTGCATGCTTAGGTCCCATGCAAGAAATGGGAATGAATTTCAAACACCAGGGCACCGTTGATTGCCGGCAAAACATTGAGATGCCTGGTTTTTAAATTCTATTAAATCCAAAACTCGTCTAAAATTCATGAAACTTGGCATGCTATCATGGAAGGGCACCCGCATGCCGTGGTGCAAATTTGTCCCATTTGGGGCAGGTTTGGGTATATGCTTCTCACAAACCAGAGCTTCTCACAACAAGCATGATGATTTTCGGTAGGGAACGTCCCACCTTTGGGGACGAAATGATATCCATTGCCTCTTATTGCTTTAATTTTTTTTTCTCGTGTCAACACAGAACAACAGGAGTGTTGTGTCAATTTTTGCGATTTTTCGGGGTTCGTTTGGACATTTTTATGCATTAACTGAGTTTTCAATGCATTTATGTGCATAATTCAAATTTGAACTACATGTGCATGCTCCAGTGACTATAAGTTGGTTGAAAAATCAAATATGTGTCCTTATGTGCATGCTTAGGTCCCATGCAAGAAATGAGAATAAATTTCTAACACCAGGGCACTGTTGATTGCCGGCAAAAAAAATTAGATGCCTGGTTTTTAAATTCTAGTAAATCCAAAACTCGTCCAGTGCGCAGGTTGATCGGGAAGCGCGCGAGATGTTCAACGCAGGATTTGTGCATCTCTTCAACGCAAACGGTTTAGTGGAGCAGTAAAGCGGCAGAAAATAAACCAAAAAATATCGTCTTTGCCACACGCCTGTGTCGTCTTGGCGGCGTGAGTTGACGGGACGCATGCGAGCAGTCCGTCGCGCAGGCATACCGAGAGGCATGCGTGCAGGTGTGTCTATTGACGGGGAGGCGTGCGAGTAGCTGTGTGAAATGATGGTAGGAATGGCAGACGTCCGCCGCGCAGGCTCACCGGGAGGCGAGACAACTTTTGACCGCAGCCTGCCTCGCTCCCACTGGTCCGTATTAATTGCGCGCCCGAGCCGCCGGCCATAATAGGCGGCCGCACCCCCGGTCCACAGTGGTCACCGACGTCTGGACTCCGGAGTGTATGACGATGCCGCCGAAGCGCACCATCGGAGGGAGTGGCGACGCCGGGGCTGGTGAAGCACCCGCACAACGCGTCAAGCTGGCCACAGAGGTTTCCGTCGCCGCCGACGAGGTCTCGCGCGGGCAGCAGCACGACCTTGAATTCGTCGGTGCCGTCGTGCCCCCCCAGCTGGAGCCGGAGGTCAACAGCAACTCCGGCAACAACTGCGACTCCGATGGAAAACCGGCTAGTCACCTACATAGATGTTTGTGCCTTTTTTCTTTCTGATCTTGGGAATTGATTTCGAATATCCTACATGTTATGCCATTTTTTTCTTTTAGATTAGTATGAACATAGATGAGGCTCCGACCAGCGCCGCCGCCGGATGTAGATCTTCGACCCGGCTGTGCGGCCAGAAGCGCCCCCTGGACCCGAGGAACCAGTAGAATCTCCGGCGGACCGCATCAGCGATCTCCCGGACGGAATCCTTGGGGAGATCATCTCCTTTCTCCCCACCAGGGATGGCTGCCGCACACAAGTCCTCGCATCGGTGACACACTCTATGGTGCACCGCGCCTCTTAATCTCGACTGTCGTCAGCTATCTGTCGATGATGATTCTGAACTCCCCGGAGCCATCATCCCCTCCCATGGGGGCTCTGTTAAACGCATCTGCATCCCGGCATGCTACCTGCTAGACATACCCTGCATGGTGGCCGCCTGCCTGACATCCCGTCATTTCGATAAACTCTAGCAGCTTGAGTTCTACCATTGCAGCGATAGGTCCACCAAGAGTTGCATCTGTGCCCTCACCACCGATGCCCATCTCATGGTTTTCCTCCTCTCTCCACACCACTACCTTGACCCGGTGCCATCTAGCAGACTATCTGGTACAAATGCTTCGACTGCCAGTGCTGAAAAAACTTGCGCTTGTGTTGGTTGATCTGTCGGTGGCCTCACTTCATAGCATCATCCACTCTAGTTGTCCTGCACTGCAGCGTTTGGTGCTTGTTTTTGGAATAGGAATCCATATCCCTTGTCTCAAAATAAAGTCGTCTCACCTTGTAAGCATTGGAATTCATTTTGAAGGACAAGAGCTCATCATTGAAGACGCCCCTTCACTTCAAAGGTTGCTCCTTAATTGTTGTTATAAACCTTCACAAATAACTGTGGTCTCTGTGCCTAAAATGGAGACCTTGGGTGCAATTAGTGATCCGTTTGAATGGTTCGAGATGGTGTTTGCCTCCACTATTGTATATTATTCACGTACACTTTCGTAATTTGCATTTTTCATTTGTGCGCATAAGTTAAGTATCATCTTGGAGTACACTTTCAGTGCTAATATTATGTTCTATGCTCAATGAAGCGCTTGTCCATCCTATCAGTGGTGGTGGATTCTGTCAAAACCTTATATATCACTATGTGGCGTTTTGATCTCAACATCATTATTGCCTTGTTGCAATGCTTTCCTTGTCTGGAGAATTTGTATATGAAGGTGATGATTTCACGCACATTGAAAGCCCATATATAATGTACTATAATTAATCGTTCAGCTATCACTCTTTCAACATAATCTTTTTTAGACATTAACTGTTTTCAATCTTCATCTCTATTTAGGCACTAACACATGGAAAAAAGGCATAACCAATCGATGGTTCAAGAAGGACCGGGATTTTCTCAGATATCACGACATTCGTTTGAAGACAGTAACACTGGAAGGACATGCATCCAACAATGCAAACACTAGCTTTGTCACATTCTTCATGTTGAATGCGAGGGCACTATTGTCCGTGAGGATTAAGTTTTTCAACAAGAAAATTCTTAGGGCTGCAGGTGTTGAACAACATAAAAAGAAGTTGCATGTGGACCTAAGTGCTTCTGATCGTGCTCGGCTTCTATTTACAACAACTTGTTATCATGGACCAGTAGAATTTCTGGCCGTTGATCTTGATTTTATGGATCAAACCGGTCCATTTGATTGTGACTGTCGAAAACTTTGGTTGAGTTAGATGCCATTGTCCTGTTCAATCTGGATTTTGTCTAAACCTGATGAGCAATTAATCCTCGTGCTTTTGTATTGTTTGTTAGCTGGAGTTAGATATTGTTGCCCTTTTCAACTCGGCTTTGACCCATATTTTCTTTCATACTGGGCCAATGGCTTGCCATTTCTTTAGTTAAGACATAAATATTATAAGCATTCACAATATAGGCAAAGAACATCACTCTCGCGGGATCCTTGAGATCTTTGTTCATTACAGAACCACAAGTTTTTAGTGCCCACCAGCACCCACAAACTTATTTTCAGCTTGCACACCAAGGGCTGTAATTCTTAATAAGAAAAGCTGCATGGTAGTCACATATTTGGATTTATCATTTGGGACCCACCAGGAAAAAGCCTATCTAGGGCGGTGCCGACTCGACAGTAAACATTGAGAAACCTGGTTTTAAAATTACTGTAAATCCAAAACTCGCCTCAAAATCATGAAACTTGGCATGGTGTTATGTCATAGCACCAACATGTTGTGGTAAAAAACTAGTCCAATTTGGGTCAAGTTTTGGTACAATCTTCTTACAAACCAGAGCCATTCTAACTATTGTGGTAATTTCTAGCTTATTTCTCTTTTTATTGGTTAACCCGTCAAATACTTTTTATATATAATAAATGTGTGTGCCCGTCTAGCGCACACACGTTGATCTATCTAACTGTTTCAGTTGTTGTGGCTAATCGCAAACAGTTCATCCATGTAAAATGTATGCCATCAATCGCAGACACCTTGATTTGGCTGACCGGTTTCTGTTCTGTTGCCTAATCGCAAATAGTTAATCCTTCAGAAGCTTATGCCCTCAATCACACACACCTTGATCTGGCTGACCGTTTCTTTTGTGTTGCCTAATCACAAACAGTTCATCCGAGTGAACCGTATGCTCTATATCGCACACGCCTTCATCAGGCTGCCTTTTTCTTTTGTTCCGCCTCATCGCAAACAGTTTATTGGACTGGACCGTATGCCCTGGGTCGCACACGCAACTAAAATCTGAACTGTGTTTGATGACTCTGCCATCGCAAACGTTTTGCACCTTTTTTGACAGTTCTTTTACACCACCGTTTGCGATTATTTCATCGCACATAGTTTCGTCGAAGGGTCTCTGATCGTAGCGTCGCATTAGCAGCATCCTGTAGTAGTGACACATAGTTGCGATTCAATGGTCGGCATGCAACTCGGGACCCTCGACAAACACACACACACATGAAGGAAATATGCCCTAGAGGCAATAATAAAGTTGTTATTTATATTTCCTTATATCATGATGAATGTTTATTATTCATGCTAGAATTTTATTAACCGGAAACTTAGTATATGTGTGAATACATAGACAAACAGAGTGTCCCTAGTATGCCTCTACTAGACTAGCTCGTTAATCAAAGATGGTTAAGTTTCCTAGCCATAGACATGTGTTTTTATTTGATGAACGGGATCACATCATTAGAGAATGATGTGATGGACAAGACCCATCTGTTAGCTTAGCACTATGATCGTTTATTTTATTGCTATTGCTTCCTTCATGACTTATACATGTTCCTATGACTATGAGATTATGCAACTCCCGAATACCGTAGGAACACTTAGTGTGCTATCAAACGTCACAACGTAACTGGGTGATTATAAAGATGCTCTATAGGTGTCTCCGGTGGTCTTTGTTGAGTTGGCATAGATCGAGATTAGGATTTGTCACTCCGATTGTCGGAGAGGTATCTCTGGGCCCTCTCGGTAATGCACATCACTATAAGCCTTGCAAGCAATGTGACTAATGAGTTAGTCACAGGATGATGCATTACAGAATGAGTAAAGAGACTTTTTGGTAACGAGATTGAACTAGGTATAATGATACCGACGATTGAATCTCGGGCAAGTAACATACCGATGACAAAGGGAACAATGTATGTTGTTATGCGGTTTGACCGATAAAGATCTTTGTAGAAAGCCAATATGAGCATCCAGGATCCGCAATTGGTTATTGACCGGAGATGTGTCTCGGTCATGTCTACATAGTTCTCGAAACCGTAGGGTCCGCACGCTTAAGTTTCGATAACGATTTGTATTATGAGTTATGTGTTTTGGTGACCGAAGTTTGTTCGGACTCCCGGATGAGATCACGGACATGACGAGGAGTCTCGAAATGGTCGAGAGATAAAGATTCATATATAGGACGATAGTATTCGGACACCGGAAGTGTTCTGGGGGTACCGGGTACGTATCAGGTCACCGGAAGGGGTTCCGCGCACCCCCCGGCAAAGATATGGGCCTTATTGGGCCAAGGGCAGGACAGACCAACCCCTAGTGGGCTGGTGCGCCCCATATATGCCAAATAGGAGGAGAAGGAAGGAGGGGAAGAGAGAAAGGAAAGGGGAGGATTCAGCCTCCCCTTCCCTTCTCTCCCCCCTCTCTTTCCTTCCCCCTCCAACACTTTTGGAAGGGGGGGGGGGCGAATTGGACAAGGCCCCAAGTAGGATTCCTCCTACTTGGGCGCACCCTTTCTGCTCCCCTCCCCCTCCCACCTATATATACGTGGGGAGGGGGCGCCTAGAAGACACACCAATAAACTGTTAGCCGTGTGCGGCGCCCCCCTTCACAGTTTACGCCTCTGGTCATATTCACATAGTGCTTAGGTGAAGCCTTGAGCGGATCACTTCACCATCACCGTCACCACGCTGTCGTGCTGACGGAACTCTCCCTCGACACTTTGCTGGATAAAGAGTTCGAGGAACGTCATCGAGCTGAACGTGTGCAGAACTCGGAGGTGTCGTACGTTCGGTACTTGATCGGTTGGATCGTGAAGACGTTCGACTACATCAACCGCATTACTAAACGCTTCCGCTTTCGGTCTACGAGGGTATGTGGACACACTCTCCCCACTCGTTGCAATGCTTCTCCTACATAGATCTTGCGTGATCGTAGGATTTTTTTGAAATACTACGTTCCCCAACAGTGGCATCCGAGCCAGGTCTATGCGTAGATGTTATATGCACGAGTAGAACACAAAGAGTTATGGGCGATAATAGTCATACTGCTTACCAGCATGTCATACTTTGATTAGGCGGTATTGTTGGATGAAGCGGCCCAAACCGACATTACATGACCACGTTCATGAGACTGGTTCTACCGCCGTGCTTCGCATTACCGTGGCTAGTGGGTGTCTGTTTCTCCAACTTTAGTTGAATCGAGTGTGACTACGTCGGTCCTTGTTGAAGGTTAAAACAGCACACTTGATGAAAAATCGTTGTGGTTTTGATGCGTAGGTAAGAACGGTTCTTGCTAGAAGCCTGTAGCAGCCACGTAAAACTTGCAACAACAAACTAGATGACGTCTAACTTGTTTTTGCAGGGCTTGCTGTGATGTGATATGGTCAAGACGTGATGATATATAAATTGTTGTATGAGATGATCATGTTTTGTAACAGTTATCGGCAACTGGCAGGAGCCATATGGTTATCGCTTTATTGTATGGAATGCAATCGCCGTGTAATTGCTTTACTTTATCACTAAGCGGTAGCGATAGTCATAGAAGCAATAGTTGGTGAGACGACAATGATGCTTCGATGGAGATCAAGGTGTCAAGCCGGTGACAATGGTGATCATGATGGTGCTTTGGAGATGGAGATCAAAGGCACAAGATGATGATGGCCATATCATATCACTTATTTGATTGCATGTGATGTTTATCTTTTTATGCATCTTATTTTGCTTAGTACGGCGGTAGCATTATAAGATGATCTCTCACTAAATTTCAAGGTATAAGTGTTCTCCCTGAGTATGCACCGTTGCGACAGTTCGTTATGCCGAGACACCACGTGATGATCGGGTGTGATAAGCTCTACGTTGACATACAACGGGTGCAAGCCAGTTTTGCACACGCATAATACTCGGGTTAAACTTGACGAGCCTAGCATATGCAGATATGGCCTCGGAACACTGAGACCGAAAGGTCGAGCGTGAATCATATAGTAGATATGATCAACATAGTGATGTTCACCATTGAAAACTTCTCCATCTCACGTGATGATCGGACATGGTTTAGTTGATATGGATCACGTGATCATTTAGATGACTAGAGGGATGTCTATCTAAGTGGGAGTTTGATACGTCTCCAATGTATCTATAATTTTTTATTGTTCCATGCTATTATATTATCTGTTTTGGATGTTTATGGGCTTTATTAAACACTTTTATATTATTTTTGGGACTAACCTATTAACCGGAGGCCCAGACCAAATTATTGTTTTCTTGCCTATTTCAGTGTTCCGAAGGAAAGGAATATCAAACGGAGTCCAAACGGAATGAAACCTTCAGGAGTGTTATTTTTGGAACGAAAGCAATCCAGGAGACTTGGAGTAGACGTCAGGGAAGCTTCGAGGAAGCCACGAGGCAGGGAGGCGCGCCCTACCCCCTGGGCGCGCCCCCACCCTCGTGGGCCCTTTGTGGCTCCCCTGACCGACTTCTTTCGCCTATATATATACATATACCCTAAAAACATCGGGGAACAGAATAGATCGAGAGTTCCGCCGCAAGCCTCTCAGAGCCACCAAAACCAATCGGGACCCCTGTTCCAAGACCTGCCGGAGGGGGAACCCTCACCGGTGGCCATCTTCATCATCCCGACACTCTCCATGACGAGGAGGGAGTAGTTCACCCTCGGGGCTGAGGGTATCTACCAGTAGCTACGTGTTTGATCTCTCTCTCTCTCTCTCGTGTTCTTAAGATGGTACGATCTTGATGTATCGCGAGCTTTGGTATTATAGTTGGATCTTATGATGTTTCTCCCCCTCTACTCTCTTGTAATGGATTGAGTTTTCCCTTTGAAGTTATCTTATCGGATTGAGTCTTTAAGGATTTGAGAACACTTGATGTATGTTTTGGTGATCAACTTGCGGGTTACGTGACCTCGTGAACTTATGCATAGGAGTTGGCACACGTTTTCGTCTTGACTCTCCTGTAGAAACTTTGGGGGCACTCTTTGAAGTTCTTTCTGTTGGTTGAATAGATGAATCTGAGATTGTTTGATGCATATCGTATAATCATACCCACGGATACTTGAGGTGACATTGGAGTATCTAGCTGACATTAGGGTTTTGGTTGATTTGTGTCTTAAGGTGTTATTCTAGTACGAACTCTATGATAGATCGATCCTAAAGAATAACTTTGAGGTGGTTTCGTATCCTACAATAATCTCTTCGTTTGTTCTCCGCTATTAGTGACTTTGGAGTGACTCTTTGTTGCATGTTGAGGGATAGTTATATGATTCAATTATGTTATTATTGTCGAGAGAACTTGCACTAGTGAAAGTATGAACCCTAGGCCTTGTTTCGTAGCATCGCAATACCGTTTACGCTAACTTTTATCATTAGTTACCTTGCTGTTTTTATATTTTCAGATTACAAAAACCTATATCTACCATCCATATTGCACTTGTATCACCATCTCTTCACCGAACTAGTGCACCTATACAATTTACCATTGCATTGGGCGTGTTGGGGACATAAGAGACTCTTTGGTATTTGCTTCCAGGGTTGTTTGAGAGAGACCATCTTCATCCTACGCCTCCCACGGATTGATAAACCTTAGGTCATCCACTTGAGGGAAATTTGCTCTTGTCCTACAAACCTCTGCACTTGGAGGCCCAACAACGTCTACAAGAAGAAGGTTGCGTAGTAGACATCAAGCAGTTTCTGGCGCCATTGCCGGGGAGGCTAGGTAAGCGGCACTAACACCCCGTCAACTAAGCAGTTTCTGGCGCTGTTGTCGGGGAGGTTATTGCTTGAAGGTATATCTTTAGATCTTGCAATCGAATCTTTTAGTTTCTTGTTTTATAACTAGTTTAGTTTATAAAAGAAAACTACAAGAAATGGAATTGAGTTTGTCTCATATGCTTCATCTTTTCAATGTCTTCCGTGAAAATAAGGATTCCGATAATTGTGCTCAACTGCTAGAGGAAGAATGCATTAGAATGTTTGGCACTAAATATTTGAATGATGAGCATGATTGCAATGTTGTTAGTATGAATTCCTTGAATATCCATGATGCTAATGATATGCAAAGGCCCAAGCTTGGGGATGCTATGTTTGATGAGAATGACATGTTTGAGAATATATTTGCGGAAATTAATGTTTTTCCCAAGCTTGGGGAAGCTATGTTTGATGAAGATGATATTTTTTGTCCCCCAAGTTTTGATGAGCAAATTTATTATGATGAAAGCATGCCTCCTATTTATGATGATTATATTGATGAAAGTGGGTTTGGAAGAGTGTCAACTTTAGGAAGTAATGATCCCTCTATTTTGGAGGGTGTTGATTCTTATTGTGATAATTATGAAAGTGGATTTGGAAAGGTCATGACTTTATTTAGTGCTGAATCCACTATTTTGGAAGAGGTTCCAATTGATTATGAGAATAAAGTTGCTATCTATGATGATTATTGTGATGACATGTATGCTATAAATAATAATTATAACCATGAAAGTTGTCATCATGATTTTATTTTTCAATTGGATTATGCCTCACATGATAGTTATTTTGTTGAGTTTGCTCCCACTATTCCGAATGAGAAGAATTTTGCTTATGTGGAGAGTAATAAAATTTCTATGCTTGTGGCTCATGAAAAGAATGCTTTTGGTGCTGGTTATATTGTTGAATTCATCCATGATGCTACTGAAAATTATTATGAGGGAGGAATATATGCTTGTAGGAATTGCAATAATATCAAGTTTCCTCTCTATGTGCATAAAGTTTTGAAGTTATGCTTGTTTTGCCTTCCTATGCTAGTTGATTATTGTTCCCATAAGTTGTTTGCTCACAAAATCCTTATGCATAGGAAGTGGGTTAGACTTAAATGTGCTAGTCATATTCTTCATGATGCTCTCTTTATGTTTCAATTCTTATCTTTTATGTGAGCATCATTGAAATCATCATGCCTAGCTAGGGGCGTCAAACGATAGCGCTTGTTGGGAGGCAACCCAATTTTATTTTAGTTCCTTGCTTTTTGTTCCTGTTTAGAAATAAATAATTCATCTAGCCTATGGTTAGATGTGTTTTCATGTTTTAATTAGTGTTTGTGCCAATTAGAACCTTTGGGAAGACTTGGGTGAAGTCTTTATGATCATGCTGTAAAAAAACAGAAACTTTAGCGCTCACGAGATGTGCTGCCATTTTTTTACTGGAGAGTGATTTTAGGTTGATTCGTTTTGCAGATGATTAATAGACAAATTCCTCAGGTCCACCAATTTATTTCAGAATTTTTGGAGTTCCAGAAGTATACGTTTGATACAGATTACTACATACTATTCTGTTTTTGACAGATTCTGTTTCCACTATGTTGTTTGCTTATTTTGACGAATCTATGAGTAGTATCGGATGGTATGAACCATAGAGAAGTTGGAATACAATAGATATTACACCAATATGAATTTAGAATGAGTTCACAACAGTACCTAAGTGGTGATTTATTTTCTTATACTAACGGAGCTTATGAGTTTTCTGTTGAGTTTTGTGTTGTGAAGTTTTCAAGTTTTGGGTAAAGATTCGATGGACTATGGAATAAGGAGTGGCAAGAGCCTAAGCTTGGGGATGCCCAAGGCACCCCAAGGTAATATTCAAGGATAATCAAGAGTTTAAGCTTGGGGATGCCCGGATGGCATCCCTCTTTAAATCTTCGTTCATCTGTAACTTTACTTAGAGCTATATTTTTATTCACCACATGATATGTGTTTTGCTTGGAGCATCATTTTATTTTATTTTGTTTTGCTTGCTGTTTGAATAAAATACCAAGATCTGGAAGTCTTAAATGTTAGAGAGTTTTCACATAGTTGCATAATTATTCAACTACTCATTGATCTTCACTTATATCCTTATGAGTAGTTTGTCGTTTGCTCTAGTGCTTCACTTATATCCTTTTAGAGCACGACGGTGGATTTATTTTGAAGAAATAGATGAACTTTCTTGCTTCACTTATATTATTTTGAGAGTCCTAAACAACATGGTAATTTGCTTTGGTTATGAATTTAGTCCTAATATGATGGGCATCCAAGAGGGATATAATAAAAACTTTCATATAAAGTGCATTGAATACTATGTGAAGTTTGATTCCTTATGATTGTTTTGAGATATGAGGATGGTAATATTAGAGTCATGCTAGTCAGTAGTTGTGAATTTGAGAGATGCTTGTGTTAAAGTTTGTGATTCCCATAGCATGCACGTATGGTGAACCGTTTGTTGACATCAGATTTTGGCACGGCATAAAAAGAAAATGAGATGGCTTCAAGTGAAAGGGTTTTCAGCATGAAAAGTTTCACATCACCGAGTGGAACAACTTTGATGTTTAGGTTATCATCGTCCGACTCCATCTTAGGGGCCGAAATTGTATTCCGAGTGGAAGAATTCAATATTCCGAGTGGTTTTCGGCCGATCATGCCTTCATGACGACCTCGGATGGAGGAGCACTCTAAAGGAATTGTCTTCGTCTCGTCGAGGCAATCAATTTTGATATATAAATCATCTCAATCCGAGTTCATATGCAAAAGTTAAAGGCAATACACTGCAGACCGAAGTTGAATGGAAATATGGCGCGAAGTACTAGACACCCTGTCTGATGGGTCGTGCGAGCGATTCGGCCCTTAATAAGGACTTGAATCGAAAAAACTTCAACACTAGAAAGTTTACTCTCGTCGAGCCGATCGGTTTTCATATATAATTCGTCACAATTCGAGGTCGTATGAGACCTGAGGAGACAAATCAAGATCTAGCTATGTTTTCGGTCGAGTGAAAAGCTTGACGTCCGAGTGAAAATTTACTGGTCGAGTGAAAGCTTAACTTTCGAGTAAAAACTCACCGATCGAGTGAAAAAGCTTATCATCCGAGTGAAAATTTACCGGTCGAGTGAAAATCACCGGTCGAGTGGAAGTTTGCTGACCGGATGAACTTATTATTATCCGAATAAAAATATAGTCATCCGAGTGGAAATATAGTCATCCGAGTGAAAGATTGTTTTCCGAGTGAAAAAGTCCAGTCGGACGGTCCGAGTGAAAGTCTCTAATATCCGAGTGGATGAGCTCGAATCCGAGTGAAACTGAACATGTGCCCGAAAGTTTATCAAGATGACCTCAGATGAAGAAGTGTTCAATACAGAAGTTATGCATATAATCAAGACGGTAAACTTTGGTTTTGGAGTCATCATCATCAGAGATAGTATATGGCCTACAAATTCACTACGGGACTCGGATAATCCAGTCTACTGCAGGACCGAGTCCGACTGGAAGGTAAAGATGACCTCGAGAAGTATTCAAGATGGCCTTATTTGAAAAAGTAATCAACATGAGAGTTGTTCGTATCATCGAGGCGCACAAGTTTGATATTTGGGCCGTCTTGATCGGAGATCATATGCAAGCTCGGCGGCCCACGCAAGGAGGAAGATAGAAGTTGGGCCAGATTCAGACTGAATCCGAGCTGGAATAGAACTAGGACTCTAGGGCGTGAATTGATGTAATTTCTTGTAAGGAAAGCCTAGATGAATCCTTTACTTGTACGGGAAGTCCAGCCGCCTCTTATATATATTGGGGGTGATGGCCGATTGAACAACACATAATCAAACAATCAATATACTACTTTTTCATCTACGTTTTTTCTCTCCACCGTTTTTTTCTCTCGTTCTTCGCTGTTCTTCGTGTTTGAGAGCTGCGAATATCGAGGCTCTAGGGGCGAGCGAATCGACCTAGGGCAGCCCATAGCCGCCACACTCCCTGACGGGGTCCCTCCCGGGGGTGTGGGGTTTTCGGGTCTGCAAAAGCGTCCATCGACTGTCTTGCATATCGCGCTGTTGGTCGGGTCTCCTTCGACGTGAGCTGCGGTGCATCACCCCCGGCGTCGAGGGTACACGTGACGTGTTCGTGTGTCAACACACTTTTGGCGACTCATTTGAGAACGAAGATCAATCATAATCATCCACCATATCCGATCTTCCCAAGCCATCTGAGGTAGACGCCGATAACATCATTAAGCCCAGTCTTGACGAGATATCGGCCGATCATCGCCAAGTCTATGAGGAGTACAAGAAGGTGCACGAAGAGAAGGACTTGCAGGAGTTCCTTGCAAAATTCAAGAAGGATCGCCAAGGCAACATCACTCCGATTGAAGAAATCAAGTTCCCTCCTCTTCAAGCCGAGCGGTGTTAAACCCTCTGTGAGTACTACCTTTTCTCCTGAGCAATGGGATGAGATTGAGAGTCGTATTGCTGATGGTAACAATCTGGTCTATCAAACTTTCATAGAAAATACTAATGCTCAGAAGAATATATCTCAATCGTCTAGTGGTAATGATGGTGTAGCTGCTAGTGTGCAAAACCCTAATCTAGCTTTACCTATTTCATCGGCGTCTCCCATGCCGATGACTTATTATCCTACCCAAACAAATCAGATTGTGACTGCACCCATCAACCCTATTATGAGCATGCCAGGTTCGGTGGCAACGCCGAACCAAACCCTACCTACAGCTACAACCACTTGACCACTACCAAATTATGGGTCGACATACATGCCACAATGCCTACCTACATCTAGTAACCCTACTCCTCCTATGCCACTGCCACAAGCTTCATCGTCCACTATGGATGATGGTTTAGCTAACCTTAGAGAGGAGATGGCTAAGATGCTTCAAGAGAATTTAGGAGTTGAGTTACCTCGGAATCGGATTTACCAAAAGCCGTACCCCGAGTACTTTGATGCCATCCAGTGCCCTCCAGGATATAAGATTCCAGATTTGTTAAGTTCAATGGAGAGGGCACAAAAACCACATGGGAGCATGTTAGTCAATACTTAGCGCAACTAGGTGAAGCAGGCTCACTAAATGAGTTGAAAGTGCGTTTATTTCCTTTGTCATTAATCGTACTGCATTTTCATGGTTTTCTTCTTTACCACATGGTTCCATTCGGGTTTGGTCACAGCTAGAGCAGAAATTTCATGATCACTTTTATAGTGGTGACAATGAACTCAAGTTGTCACATCTAACATCGGTTAAACATAAGCATGATGAATCGGTCTCCGATTACGTCAAGAGATTCAGAGAAACAAAAAACCAGTGCTTTAGTTTGGTGATAACCGAGAGAGATTTGGCAGACCTAGTGCTAAGTGGTTTGAGAACTCCCATTAGAGAAAAGCTAGAAGGCTATGAGTTCTTAAATATCAACCAAGTTTTACAAAGGGCTTTGGCTCAGGAAAGCCGAAGGAAAGATCTCAAAGAATTGCATAGATACAAAGCCGATCGTCCAAAGATGAATATGGTGGAATATGATAGTGATCACTCGGACGATGAGGGTGATGTTTTTGCTACTGAATTTGTTTGGCCATCTAAGGCCAAACCCTTTACTTGCGATGATCTAAAACCGATTTGTAAGAATCATGATGAAGAGATGAAACTTACTTTTAACATTGCTAAGTGTGATAGAATATTTGATGCCTTGCTGCAGGCTAAGATTATCAGAATATCTCATACTTTACCGCCGTCTGAAGAGCTAAAATGGCGTGCTTATTGCAAGTATCATAATTCTTTTTCTCATGCTACTAACGATTGCAATGTTTTTCGATGACAGATACAATTGGCCATTAATGATGGACGATTGAACTTTTCTGAGATGCAAGTTGATAAACAACCTTTTCCAATGAATACCATGAATTTGGAGGGAAAGAAGCTACTCATTCGGCCGGAGGTAGCCGAATCTGCTAATAAAGCTAATGTCATTGTTGGTGAGCCCAGGAAAGATAAGGAGGGCGACAAGGTCTTGGGGAGGCAGATCGTGCTTGATAAACAACCCGATGGCAAGGAAGTGATCAAAATCACCATAAAAAATCCTACACTCGGGGGGCAGGCACAGGTACATCAAGACGCTCGAGTTAAATTTGTTAAACCCAAGAGTCCTGAAATTGGCAAGTGGAAGATGAATAAAGCTAAAGTGCACCGCAAACAAATCAGACCAACTTTTGATATGTTGTTGTCCAAATATGCTAATCAGTCGGCTGGTTCCAGCTCTAACCAGCCATCATACTTGAAACGACCAAGGTCACCATCAGATGATATGTTCAGTCAGTATATGAAACCGAGTGGACCAAGGGCGCAATTTTCAGAAGAGCAGAGGCAATCTGTGTGGGATCGACTTGATTACTCATATAATGGCCGACTGAACATCAGTGACTATCAGTCGGCTGGTCAAAATATGCGACCGAGTGGAAAATATCCTAGTGTAAGAATGCACCCAGGTGGAAGCTATCCAAGTGAAAAAATGTGGATGGGTAGATTTCATCCGAGTGAGTATCATCCGAGTGACATCAATCCGAGTGAATTCCATCCGAGTGGATTCAATCCGAGTGACATCCATCCGAGTGGATTCCATCGAGTAAAAAGATGCTTTGAGTGGAAATTTCATGCATCTGGAAAGTCAAAAAGAATGGCGTGTTAAATTGCCAAGTGTTGCAGCAGTTGAGTCGGGAAAAGGCAAGGAAACAATGGATGTCGACTCACTTATCTTGGGCACCAAAACATTCGCCATACAAAGAGCCGATCAGGCGTAATCGCCGACCGAGCCGATACTTATTATCGCGCCAAAACACTCGGATAATGACCATGAAGCAAGCACCAACCAAGTAAAGGTGAGAGATCCTAAATACACTCGACCAAAGTGGTGTCCTCGGGGCTAACAAAGACACAGAAGAGGAAACTACAGAGGTTAAGGAATCAAGAGATGGCAGAACAAGAGGCCGAGAAGCAAAGGGATAAGTTGTTCAATGACACTCGGCCTATGGTACCTACAAAACAAGTGTGGAGGCCCAAACAAATACAAGATGCAGTGGCTTCTACGCCTATCACAACAGCACCCACACTACCAAAAGAGGACGACGCAATCATTGCATCGTCTATGTTACCTATTGCTTCCTCTTCACTCGGACGAATTTTAGAATCGGTGGATGCACTCGAGGAGGAGGCTGATATGTTGCACTATGAATCTACACCGGTTCATGAAGGTATGGATATCAATATGGTGTATTACTTACCTGCTGAGTTTCGTGCTGTAGATGAGGAAAAGGAGGTGGCTCAATTTGGATTTTGGCCCTAAAAACGCAATATTCGAGAAGCCAAAAGAACCAAGAATACATTTGAAACGGTTGTATCTCGTGAGGTCATATCAATGGATCGCCACTCAATTGAATGCTTGTTGATGGTGGTGCTGTGGTAAATCTTATGCCCTATTCGGTCTTCAAGAAATTGGGTTTGCCGATGAAGAGCCGATGAAGACGAATATGGTGCTAAATGGATTTGAAGGCAAAGAAAAGCGAAGCCAAAGGTGTAATGTATGTGGAGCTTACAATCGGAAGCAAAACTTTGGCTACTGCATTCTTTGTCGCCGAGGTGCAAGGTAACTACAACGCCATACTAGGCCGTGATTGGGTTCATGCAAACCATGCGTGCCATCCACTATGCACCAGTTTTTGATTCAAAGGTTGATGATGAAGTGGAAGTCATTCATGCGGATAACTCGGCCTGTGTTGCTTTGGCCGATGCATCGTGGATTGGCAACATCCCAATGCTACTTGCTTGACGGGACGTGACTTATCAGAGTTTGATTTTCTCAGCGCGACCAAGAATGGTTTTGTGCCTGTCTCTTTAAAGCCGACTGAATGCAATCGGCTCCAAGGTATGATATGTTTAAATGGATTCTAACTCCGAGTGGTTACAAAAACGTCTTGTAAAGTATCGGTCCAGTGAGAACGATATGTATGAGTCTATAGAGGAGTTGGATGACATGGATAAACTTGGACAAGGTTTTACATCGGCCGATCCATTAGAAGAGGTAGATATTCGAGATGGTTCAGTCACTCGACCGACGTTTGTAAACAAAAATTTGAGAGCCGATTGTAAATCTAAGTTAATCGAGCTATTGAAAGAGTATGTTTGTTGCTTTGCATGGGAATATCATGAGATGCCGGGGTTAAGCCGAGAGCTAGTGGAGCATCGGTTGCCTATAAAGGCCGGTTTTAGACCATATAAACAATGGGCGTAAAATTTAAACTGAAAACATATGACCGGATCAAGGAAGATATCGATTCGATCGCTTGAAGCTAATTTCATTCGACCTTGCGGGTATGCCGAGTGGATTTCTAACATTGTCCCAAAGGAGAAGAAGGGATCCGGCAAGTTGAGGGTGTGCATTGACTTCAGAGATTTGAATAGGGCTACACCCAAAGATGACTATCCCATGCCAATAGCCGATATGCTTATTAATGATGCTTCTGGACATAAGGTTATTAGCTTTCTAGATGGTAATGCGGATACAATCAAATTTTTATGGTCAAGAGGACATGTACAAAACGGCTTTCCGATGTCCTGGTTTCCTTGGTTTATTCGAGTGGGACAAGATGATGACATTCGGATTAAAAAATGCTGGAGCCACATATCAACGGGCTATGAATTTGATTTTTCATGATTTACTCGGTATCATACTTGAAGTTTATATTGATGATATTGTTGTCAAGTCGGATGCTTTTGAATCTCACTTGGCCGATTTGCATTTAGCTTTTGAAAGAATGAAAAAATATGGACTGAAGATGAATCCTTTGAAGTGTGCTTTTCATGTCACCGGCAAGTTTTTGGGTTTCATTATTCATGAAGATGGTATAGAGATTGATCCCAAAAGATAGAGGCTATACAAAAGTGGAGGCTCCAACATGCAAGAGAGATATGCAAAAGTTCCTTGGCAAGGTCAATTATTTGAGAAGGTTCATAGCTAATCTATCAGGGAAAGTTGATGCATTTACTCCTATCCTTCGGTTGAAGAATGACGCTGATTTCACTTGGGGGGAAAAACAACAAGAAGCATTTGATATGATCAAGAATTATTTGTGCACTCCTCCGGTAATGAAAGCACCCAAGCATAGAGAGCCCTTCAAGCTTTATATTGCAGCAGAAGAAGGTGTTATTGGTGTTGTTTTAACTCAAGAAACCGAGGGAAAAGAGCATGCTATTACATATTTGATCAGACATTTATTGGACGCCGAGACAAGGTATACATTTGTTGAGAAATTATGTCTATGCTTATATTATGCTTGCACAAAACTGAGACATTATTTAGTGCCGAGTGCTTGTATAGTAGCTTGTCAAACCGATGTTGTTAAATACATGTTGCATTGGCCAATTCTTAGTGGTAGAATTGGCAAGTGGGCTTATGCTTTGATTGAATATGATTTGGCTTATGAATCTCTAAAATCCATGAAAGGCCAAATTGTTGCTAATTTCATTGTTGAACATCGGATTAATGACAAGCATGATGTTGATATGAACCTTGTTTCATTAGTACCATGGAGATTATACTTTGATGGTTCAGTTTGTAGCAATGGCCAAGGTGTTGGTATTGTTTATATATCTCCTCATGGTGCTATTTTTGAAGCCTCATGCCGCTTAGAATATTTTTGCACAAATAATCAAGCCGAATATGAAGCATTGTTATTCGGTTTAGAGATGTTGCTTGCTATAGGTGTTACACATATTGAGGCTTACGGTGATTCGCTACTAGTAGTGCAGCAAGTATCCCAAGTTTTTCGGTGTTTGGATGAATCACTTAATGTCTATCTTGATAAATGTCTAGATATAATTTCTACAATGGATTGTTTTAGCATTGCTCATATATCTAGGCATGACAATTGGAAAGCAAATGAGTTGGCCCAACAAGCATCTGGATATCATGTTGATCATGGCATGTTTCATATTTCTCAAAAGCCGATGTCTTGTCTTGCCAATATGGGAGAGGCCGAACATGTACCCACTGATTCGGCCATTAACAAAAAATCTAGTGCAAGTGACAATCCCGACTGGAAGAAGCCCATTGTTGATTACCTGCGCAATCCGAGTGAAAGGGTGGACAGGGCTGTTCGGCGTATGGCTTTCAAGTATACAATGAGAGATGATGGTCTTTATCACCGAACAGTCGATGATGTTCTTCTAAAGTGTTTGGATGAGGACCAGGAAAGAGTTTCTATGGGAGAAGTACATGAAGGTATTTGTGGCACTCACCAGTCGGCTCCCAAGATGAAATGGTTATTGCGATGTGCTGGGTTTTATTGGCCGACTATGATTAATGATTGCTTTAGATATTATAAAGGGTGTGAAGCTTGTCAAAAGTTTGGTGATATTCAATTGGCTCCTGCTGCTATGTTACATCCTATTATCAAGCCGTGGCCTTTCAGAGGATGGGGTTTAGACTTTATTGGGCAAATTCATCCATCTTCCTCAAAGGCATCGGTTCGTATTGGTGGCAACTGATTATTTCACTAAATGGTCTGAGGCAGTACCTCTCAAGAACATGACACATACTGAGGTAATTCAATTCATAACCGAGCACATTATTCATAGATTCGGTATTCCTCAAACATTAACTACAGATCAAGGTTCATCTTTCATGTCACACCAAGTCAGAGAGTTTGCCGAATCCTATAACATAAAGTTGCTCAATTCCTCTCCATATTATGCCCAAGCTAATGGACAAGCCGAGTCTAGCAATAAAATTTTAATCAAACTCATCAAGAAGAAGATTGAGAATAATCCGAGAAGATGGCATGAGTTGTTGTCTGAAGCTTTATGGGCTCATAGAATCTCAAGGCATGGTGCTACGAAGGTGACTCCATATGAGCTAGTATATGGTCAAGAGGCTGTTTTACCAGTGGAGGTAAATTTGAATGCTTTGAGAATAGCCAAACAAAATAATTTATCGGCAGTAGACTTTTATAACTTAATGATGGACAATATTGATGAGGTTGCCGATAAACGTTTGGCTGCTTTAAAGGCCATAGAGAGAGACAAGTTGAGGGTGGCAAGAGCTTACAATAAGAAAGTCAAATTGAAGAATTTTCAAGTTGGCGATCTCGTCCGGAAAGTGATTCTACCGATTGGTTCAAGGGATAGAAGATTCGGAAGTGGTCTCCAAGTTGGGAAGGTCCTTTTAGGATTACAAGAATAGTTCCTGGAAACTCATATTTGGTGGAATCCGTAGAAGGAACAGTGTTACCTAGAGCTCTCAATGGGAAATACTTAAAGAAATACCACCCGAGTGTGTGGCAAGAAGCCTAGGTAGGCAATGGCCGATATACGATTATCACTCTTAGAACAAACATGGCCGATACATAATTATCGCCCTAAGAAAAATAAATGGCCGATGGAGTATTGACATCGTCCTTAGAACAAACACCGTGCATATTATTTTTCGGCATGCAAGCTTTCTTAGAAAAAACAGGGGGGCATGTGTTGACATCAGATTTTGGCACGGCATAAAAAGAAAATGAGATGGCTTCAAGTGAAAGGGTTTTAAGCATGAAAAGTTTCACATCACCGAGTGGAACAACTTTGATGTTTAGGTTATCATCGTCCGACTCCATCTTAGGGGCCGAAATTGTATTCCGAGTGGCAGAATTCAATATTCCGAGTGGTTTTCGGCCGATCATGCCTTCAAGACGACCTCGGATGGAGGAGCACTCTAAAGGAATTGTCTTCGTATCATCGAGGCAATCGATTTTGATATATAAATCATCTCAATCCAAGTTCATATGCAAAAGTTAAAGGCAATACACTGCAGACCGAAGTTGAATGAAAATATGGCGTGAAGTACCAAACACCCTGTCTGATGGGTCGCGCGAGCGATTCGGCCCTTAAGAAGGCCTTGAATCGAAAAAACTTCAACACGAGAAAGTTTCATCTCGTCGAGCCGATCGGTTTTCATATATATTTTGTCACAATCCAAGGTCGTATGAGACCTGAGGAGACAAATCAAGATCTGGCTATGTTTTTGGTCGAGTGAAAAGCTTGACGTCCGAGTGAAAATTTACCGATCGAGTGAAAGCTTAACTTTCGAGTAAAAACTCACTAATCGAGTGAAAAAGCTTATCATCCGAGTGAAAATTTACCGGTCGAGTGAAAATCACCGGTCGAGTGGAAGTTTGCTGACCGGATGAACTTATTATTATCCGAATAAAAATATAGTCATCTGAGTGGAAATATAGTCATCCGAGTGAAAGATTGTTTTCCGAGTGAAAAAGTCCAGTCGGACGGTCCGAGTGAAAGTCTCTTATATCCGAGTGGATGAGCTCGAATCCGAGTAAAACTGAACATGTGCCCGAAAGTTTATCAAGATGACCTCAGATGAAGAAGTGTTCAATACAGAAGTTATGCGTATAATCAAGAGAGTAAACTTTGGTTTTGGAGTCATCATCATCAGAGATATTATATGGCCTACAAATTCACTACGGGACTCGGATAATCCAGTCTACTGCAGGACCGAGTCCGACTGGAAGGTAAAGATGACCTCGAGAAGTATTCAAGATGGCCTTATTTGAAAAAGTAATCAACATGAGAGTTGTTCGTATCATCGAGGTGCACAAGTTTGATATTTGGGCCGTCTTGATCGGAGATCATATGGAAGCTCGGCGGCCCGCGCAAGGAGGAAGACAGAAGTTGGGCCAGATTCAGACTGAATCCAAGCTGGAATAGAACTAGGACTCTAGGGCGTGAATTGATGTAATTTCTTGTAAGGAAAGCCTAGTAGAATCCTTTACTTGTACGGGAAGTCCAGCCGCCTCTTATATATATTGGGGGTGACGGCCGATTGAACAACACACAATCGAACAAATCAATATACTACTTTTTCATCTACGTTTTTTCTCTCCACTGTTTTTCTCTGTCGTTCTTCGCTGTTCTTCGTGTTTGAGAGCTACGAATCTCAAGGCTCTAGGGGCGAGCGAATCGACCTAGGGCAGTCCATAGCCGCCGCACTCCCTGACGGGGTCCCTCCCGGGGGTGTGGTGTTTTCGGGTCTGCAAAAGCGTCCGTCGACTGTCTTGCGTATCGCGCTGTTGGTCGGGTCTCCTTCGACGTGAGCTGCGGTGCATCACCCCCGAAGTCGGAGCATGATTTATTTATTGATTGCCTTCCTTATGAGTGGCGGTCGGGGACGAGCGATGGTCTTTTCCTACCAATCTATCCCCCTAGGAGCATGCGCGTAGTACTTTGTTTTGATAACTAATAGATTTTTGCAATAAGTATGTGAGTTCTTTATGACTAATGTTGAGTCCATGGATCATACGCAATCTCACCCTTCCACCATTGCTAGCCTCTCTAATACCGCGCACCTTTCGCCGGTATCATACACCCACCATATACCTTCCTCAAAACAGCCACCATACCTACCTATTATGGAATTTCCATAGCCATTCCGAGATATATTGCCATGCAACTTTCCACCATACCGTTTATTATGACACGCTCCATCATTGTCATATTGCTTTGCATGATCATGTAGTTGACATCGTATTTGTGGCAAAGCCATCGTTCATAATTCTTTCATACATGTCACTCTTGATTCATTGCACATCCCGGTACACCACCGGAGGCATTCATATAGAGTCATACTTTTGTTCTAAGTATCGAGTTGTAATCCTTGAGTTGTAAGTAAATAAAAGTGTGATGATCATCATTATTAGAGCATTGTCCTAGTGAGGAAAGGATGATGGAGACTATGATTCCCCCACAAGTCGGGATGAGACTCCGGACGAAAAAAATAATAAATAAAAGAGGCCAAAGAAGCCCAAATAAAAAAAGAGGCAAAAAAAGGCCCAAACAACAAAAATGAGAAAAAAAGAGAGAAGGGACAATGCTACTATCCTTTTACCGCACTTGTGCTTCAAAGTAGCACCATGATCTTCATGATAGAGAGTCTCCTATGTTGTCACTTTCATATACTAGTGGGAATTTTACATTATAGAACTTGGCTTGTATATTCCAATGACGGGCTTCCTCAAAATGCCCTAGGTCTTCATGAGCAAGCGAGTTGGATGCACACCCACTTAGTTTATTTTTGAGCTTTCATACACTTATAGCTCTAGTGCATCCGTTGCATGGCATTCCCTACTCACTTACATTGATATCTATTGATGGGCATCTCCATAGCCCGTTGATACGCCTAGTTGATGTGAGACTATCTTCTCCTTTTTGTCTTCTCCACAACCACCATTCTATTCCACCTATAGTGCTATGTCCATGGCTCATGCTCATGTATTGCGTGAAGATTGAAAACGTTTGAGAACATCAAAAGTATGAAACAATTGCTTGGCTTGTCATTGGGGTTGTGCATGATTAAATACTTTGTGTGATGAAGATAGAGCATAGCCAGACTATATGATTTTTTAGGGATAACTTTCTTTGGCCATGTTATTTTGACAAGACATGATTGCTTTGTTACTATGCTTGAAGTATTATTATTTTCATGTCCATATTAAACTTTTGTCTTGAATCTTATGGATCTGAATATTCATGCCACAATAAAGAAAATTACATTGAGAAGTATGCTAGGTAGCATTCCACAATAAAGACATGATTGCTTTATCATTTACCTACTCGAGGACGAGCAGGAATTAAGCTTGGGGATGCTTGATACGTCTTCAACGTATCTATAATTTTTTATTGTTCCATGCTATTATATTATCTGTTTTGGATGTTTATGTGCTTTATTAAACACTTTTATATTATTTTTTGGACTAACCTATTAACCGGAGGCCCAGCCCAAATTGTTGTTTTCTTGCCTATTTCAGTGTTTTGAAGGAAAGGAATATCAAATGGAGTCCAAACTGAATGAAACCTTCGGGAGAGTTATTTTTGGAATGGAAGCAATAAAGGAGACTTGGAATAGACGTCAGGGAAGCTGCGAGGAAGCCACGAGGCAGGGAGGCGCTCCCTACCCCCCTGGGAGCGCCCCCACCCTCGTGGGCCCCTCGTGGCTCCCCTGACCGACTTCTTTCGCCTATATATATACATATACCCTAAAAACATCGGGGAACAGAATAGATTGGGAGTTCCGCCGCAAGCCTCTCAGAGCCACCAAAACCAATCGGGACCTGTTCAAGACCTCACGAGGGGGGGAACCCTCACCGTGGCCATCTTCATCATCCCGGCGCTCTCCATGACGAGAGGAGGAGTAGTTCACCCTCGGGGCTGAGGGTATGTACTAGTAGCTATGTGTTTGATCTCTCTCTCTCTCTCGTTCTTGAGATGGTACGATCTTGATGTATCGCGAGCTTTGCTATTATAGTTGGATCTTATGATGTTTCTCCCCCTCTACTCTCTTGTAATGGATTGAGTTTTCCCTTTGAAGTTATCTTATCGGATTGAGTCTTTAAGGATTTGAGAACACTTGATGTATGTTTTGGTGATCAACTTGCGGGTTACATGACCTCGTGAACTTATGCATAGGGGTTGGCACATGTTTTCGTCTTGACTCTCCGGTAGAAACTTTGGGGCACTCTTTGAAGTTCTTTGTGTTGGTTGAATAGATGAATCTGAGATTGTTTGATGCATATCGTATAATCATACCCACGGATACTTGAGGTGACATTGGAGTATCTAGCTGACATTAGGGTTTTGGTTGATTTGTGTCTTAAGGTGTTATTCTAGTACGAACTCTATGATAGATCGATCCGAAAGAATAACTTTGAGGTGGTTTCGTACCCTACAATAATCTCTTCGCTTGTTCTCCGCTATTAGTGACTTTGGAGTGACTCTTTGTTGCATGTTGAGGGATAGTTATATGATCCAATTATGTTATTATTGTTGAGAGAACCTGCACTAGTGAAAGTATGAACCCTAGGCCTTGTTTCCTAGCATTGCAATACCGTTTACGCTCACTTTTATCATTAGTTACCTTGCTGTTTTTATATTTTCAGATTACAAAAACCTATATCTACCATTCATATTGCACTTGTATCACCATCTCTTCGCCAAACTAGTGCACCTATACAATTTACCGTTGTATTGGGTGTGTTGGGGACACAAGAGACTCTTTGTTATTTGGTTGCAGGGTTGTTTGAGAGAGACCATCTTCATCCTACGGCTCCCACGGATTGATAAACCTTAGGTCATCCACTTGAGGGAAATTTGCTACTGTCCTACAAACCTCTGCACTTGGAGGCTCAACAACGTCTACAAGAAGAAGGTTGCATAGTAGACATCAGAGTTCTTAAGTAAGATGATTAATTGAACTTTAATTTATCACGAACTTAGTCCTGATAGTATTTGCATAACTATGTTGTAGATCAATAGCTCGCGATGTAGCTCCCCGTTTATTTTTTGATATGTTCCTAGAGAAAAATAAGTTGAAAGATGGTAGTAGCAATGATGCGGGCTAGATCCGTGATCTGAGGATTATCCTCGTTGCTGCACAGAAGAATTATGTCCTTGATGCACCGCAAAGTGACGGACCTACCGCAGGAGCAAATGCAGACGTTATGAACACTTGGCAAGCTCGGTATGATAACTACTTGATAGTTTAGTGCGCCATGCTTTACGGCTTAGAACCGGGACTTCAAAAACGTTTTGAACGCCACAAAGCATATAAGATATTGCAAGAGCTGAAATAGGTGTTTCAGACTCATACCCGAGTTGAGAGGTATGAGACCTCTGACAAGTACTCTGCCTACAAGATGGAGGAGAATATCTCAACCAGTCAGCATGTGCTCAGATTGTTTGAGTACTACAATCGCTTGAATCAAGTGGGAGTTAATCTTTGAGATAAAATAGTGATTGACAGAGTTCTCTAGTCATTATCACCAAGTTACTGGAACTTCGTGATGAACTGTAATATGCAAGGGATGACGAAAACAATTCTCGAGCTCTTCGTAATGCTGAATCGACGAAGGTAGAAATCAAGAAAAGCATCAAATGTTGATGGTTGACAAAACCACTAGTTTCAAGTAAAAGGGCAAGGGAAAGAAAGGGAACTTCAAGAAGAATGGCAAGCAAGTTGCCACTCCCATGAAGAAGCCCAAAGCTAGACCCAAATCTGAAACTGAGTGCTTCTACTGCGAACGAAATGGTCACTGGAAGCGGAACTGCCCCAAATACTTGGCGGATAAGAAGGATGGCAAAGTGAACAAAAGTATATATGATATACATGTTATTGGTGTGTACTTTACTAGTGTTCATAGTAGCCCCTGGGTATTTGATACTGGTTAAGTTGCTATGATTAGTAACTTGAAATAGGAGTTACAAAATGAAAACAGACTAGTTGAGGGCAAGGTGACAATGTGTGTTGGAAGTGATTCCAAGGTTGATAAAGATCACCATCGCACACTCCCTTTACCTTCGGGATTGGTGTTGAACCTAACATAAATGTTATTTGGTGTTTGCGTTGAGCATAATATGATTGGATCATGTTTATTGCAATACAGTTATTCGTTTAAGTCAAAGAATAATTGTTATTCTGTTTACATGAGTAAAACCTTCTGTGGTCATACACCCAAGGTGAATGGTTTATTGAATATCGATCGTAGTGATACACATATTCATAATATTGATGCCAAAAGATGCAAAGTTGATAATGATAGTGCAACATATTTATGGCACTGCCGTTTAGGTCATATTGGTGTAAAGCGCATGAAGAAACTCCATGCTGATGGGCTTTTGGAATCACTTGATGCTTGTGAACCATGCCTCATGGGCAAGATGACTAAGACTCCATTCTCTGGAACAATGAAGTGAGCAACTGACTTACTGGAAATAATGCATACTGATGTATGCGATCCGATGAGTGTTAAGGCTCGCGGCGGGTATCGTTATTTTCTGACCTTCATAGATGATTTGAGCAGATATGGGTATATCTACTTGATGAAACATAAGTCTGAAACATTTGAAAAGTCCAAAGAATTTCAGTAACAAGAAAACATAAGTATGAAACATTTGGAAAATCATTGTAACAAGAAGATAAAGCTTCTACGATCTGATCGCGAAGATGAATATTTGAGTTATGAGTTTGATCTTTATTTGAAACGATGTGAAATAGTTTTGTAACTCACGCCACCTGGAACAGCACAGCGTAATGGTGTGTCCGAACGTCATAACCGTACTTTATTAGATATGGTGCGATCTATGATGTCTCTTACCAATTTATCACTATCATTTTGGGGTTATGTATTAGAGACAACTGCATTCACGTTAAATAGGGCACCATCTAAATCCGTTGAGGCGACACCATATGAACTGTGGTTTGGCAAGAAACCTAAGCTGTCATTTCTTAAAGTTTGGGGCTGCGATGCTTATGTGAAAAAGCTTCAACCTGATAAGCTCAAACCCAAATCGGAGAAGGGCGTCTTCATAGGATACCCAAAAGAAACTGTTGGGTACACCTTCTATCACGCATCCAAAGGCAAGATCTTTGTTGCTAAGAATGGATCCTTTCTAGAGAAGGAGTTTCTCTCAAAGAAGTGAGTGGGAGGAAAGTAGAACTTGATGAGGTAGTTGTACCTTCTCTCGAATTAGAAAGTAGCTCATCACTGAAATCAGTTCCAGTGATGACTACACCAATTAGTGAGGAAGTTAATGATGATGATCATGAAACTTCAGATCAAGTTACTACCAAACCTCGTAGGTCAACCAGAGTACGATCCACACCAGAGTGGTACGGTAATCCTGTTCTGGAAGTCATGTTGCTGGACCATGATGAACCTACGAACTATGAGGAAGCGATGATGAGCCCAGATTCCGCAAAATGGCTTGAGGCCATGAAATCTGAGATGGGATCCATGCATGAGAACAAAGTATGGACTTTGATTGACTTGCTCGATGATCAGCAAGCCATTGAGAATAAATGGATCTCCAAGAGGAAGACGGACGCTAATAGTAGTGTTACTATCTACAAAGCTCGAATTTTCGCAAAAGGTTATCGACAAGTTCAAGGTGTTGACTACGATGAGATTTTCTCACTCGTATCGATGCTTAAGTCTGTCCGAATCATGTTAGCGATTGCCATATTTTATGAAATCTGGCAAATGGAAGTCAAAAACTGCATTCCTTAATGGATTTCTTAAAGAAGAGTTGTATATGATGCAACCAGAAGGTTTTGTCGATCCAAAAGGTGCTAACAAAGTGTGCAAGCTCCGCATCCATTTATGGACTGGTGCAAGCATCTCGGAGTTGGAATATACGCTTTGATAGTGTGATCAAAGCATATGGTTTTATATAGACTTTTGGAGAAGCCTGTATTTACAAGAAAGTGAGTGGGAGATCTGTAGCATTTCTGATATTATATGTGGATGACATATTGTTGATCGGAAATGGTACTGAATTTCTGAATAGCATAGAAGGATACTTGAATAAGGATTTTTTCAATAAGAGACCTAGGTGAAGCTGCTTACATATTGGGCATCAAAATCTATAAAGATAGATCAAGACGCTTGATAAGAGTTTCGATGAATACATACCTTGATAAGATTTTAGAGGAGTTCAAAATGGATCAGTCAAAGAAGGAGTTCTTGCCTGAGTTGTAAGGTGTGAATTTGAGTAAAGACTCAAAACCCGACCACGACAGAAAATAGAAAGAGAATGAAAAGGCTTTCCCTATGCCTCAGTCATAGGTTCTATAAAGTATGCTATGTTGTGTACCAGACCTATTGTGTACCTCGCCATGAGTTTGGCAAGAGGGTACAATAGTGATCCAGGAGTGGATCACTGGACAACGGTCAAAATTATCCTTATTAAAATAAGGATATGTTTCTCGGTTATGGAGGTGGCAAAGAGTTCGTCGTAAAGAGTTATGTCGATGCAAGCTTTGACACTGATCTAGATGACTCTAAGTCTCGATCTAGATACATATTGAAAGTGGGAGCAATTAGCTAGAGTAGCTCCGTGCAGAGTATTGTAGACATAGAAATTTGTAAAATACATACGGATCTGAATGTTGCAGACGCATAGACTAAAACTTATCTCACAAGCAGAACATGATCACACCTTAATGTTCTTGGGTGTTAATCACATAGCGATGTGAACTAGATTATTGACTCTAGTAAACCCTTTGAGTGTTGGTCACATGGCGATGTGAACTATGGGTGTTAATCACATGGTGATGTGAACTATTGGTGTTAAATCACATAACGATGTGAACTAGATTACTGACTCTAGTGCAAGTGGGAGACTGAAGGAAATATGCCCTAGAGGCAATAATAAAGTTGTTATTTATATTTCCTTATATCACACTACAAAAAAAGACACATCCGTGACATTTTGGGCCGAACGAATTTTTTTCTGTCATACATATGACACTTCTATGACGATAATTGTGAAAAAACCCGATATCATCATAGATGTGGTGGGATCCTACTTCTATGACAAAAAATCATGATGTAAAATGGGCTTTTCGTCTGGGCGGGCCGAGACGCAGCTGCATGACATTCTTTGGGCCGTCCATGACGGAAAAACCGTGGTAGAAGCGAGGGGAGGAAAATTTCAGGAGTTCTGCTACGGTGGGAGGTCGGGGCCGAGCGATGTGCTTCTCTCGTATTAACGTAAGCGCTGCAGGTGCGAGGCGCTATTCTAATCAATCCGAAGCGAGGCGTTGGGCTCTAATCGAACCAAGCGATTGCACCGCAGGCTACGCTACATCGAACCCGAGTGATCAATCGATGGTCGTTAATCGAACCCGATCGAGCGATTCTTCGCCATCGCCGCTAATCAAGCCGATCGATGCCGCCTGGGATGAACAAAGTGAGCATTGCGGGGGGTTGGATGAACAGTGAGCGGTGGCGTTTGCCTCTGGATGAACAGGATCCCGTGGTGTGGAGGGCTGGATGAACAGTAGGCAGTGGAGCACTACAAAAAAAAGACATCCGTGACATTTTCGGCCGAACGAAAAAAATTTCTGTCATACATATGACACTTCTATGACGATAATTGTGACAAAACCCGGTATCATCATAGATGTGGTGGGCTCCTACTTCTATGACAAAAAATCATGACAGAAAATGGGCTTTTCGTCCCGGCGGGCCGGAGACGCAGCTGCATGACATTCTTTGGGCCGTCCATGAAGGAAAAACCGTGGTAGAAGCGAGGGGAGGAAAATTTTGGGGAGTTGCCGTTACGGTGGTAGGTCAGGCCGAGCGATGCGCTGCTTTCTCTCGTGACACGACGCTGCGTGTGTGCGAGGCATTGGCTCTAATCGAACCCGGCGAGGCGTTGGGCTCTAATCGAACTCCGAGCGATTGCACCGCAGTTACGTTATCGAACCCGAGCGATCGATCGATGGCTGTTAATCAACCCGATCGAAGCGATTCTTCGCCATCGCCGCTAACTAAAGCCGATCGATGCTGCCTCTGGGATGAACAGTGAGCGTTGCAGGGGGTTTGGATGAACAGTGAGCGGTGGCGTTGCCTCTGGATGAACAGGACCCTGTGGTGTGGTGGAGGGCTGGATGAACAGTAGACGGTGGAGGGGTGCCCGTGGAGGGGTGGTTGAACAGGACCCCGTGGTGTGGAGGGCTGGATGAACAGTAGACGGTGGAGGGGTGCCCGTGGAGGGGTGGTTGAACAGGACCCCATGGTGTGGAGGGCTGGATGAACAATAGACAGTGGAGGGGTGGTTGAACAGTAGCCGGTGAGTAGCGCACGGTGGAGGCTGGATGAACAGGAGCCCGTGGAGGCTCGAGGAGGTCGACAGTAGCCCGTGGAGGCTGGAGGAGGTCGACGGTGGAGATGAACAGTATCCCGTGGAGTCCCATTTTGCGGTACGCCACACCCCTCCCGGCGAACAGACCCCGTTTCACCATAGCGCCCAACACAAGTCCGTTTCGTTTGTTTTGCGGTACGCCACACCCCTCCCGATCAACAGGACCCCCGTTTCGATCGTAGGAGGTCCGTTTTATCCGTTTTGCGGTACGCCACACTCCTCCCGATCAACAGGACCCCCGTTTCAACCGTAGGAGGTCTGTTTCCTCCGTTTTGCGGTACGCCACACCCCTCCCGATCAACAGGACCCCGTTCCGAACGTAGGAGGTCCGTTTACTCCGTTGTGAAGTACGCTAGGCCTCGTTTCCATCGCTTGTTCCGTCCAAGCCCTCCCGATGAACACGATCACGCATTCCGTTCCGACCCAGCCGTTTGGCTCCCACACGTTCCGTTGCCTCCCGATGAACATGACGCATTCCGTTGCCTCCCCATGAACACGACGCACTCCATTGCCTCCCCATGAACATGACGACGACGCTGTTTCTCCGTTCCGACCCAGCCATGTACACGAGCCCTGGCCGTACGTATGCGCGAGTAGGCGTTCGAGACCCGCCAGATGTACACATATGTGGTCAGATTTTCTTTCTTGCACCCTGACCGCTGTACGTACGTGTACATGCTACGTGCGCGCCTCTACTACGACATGTGCGCGCCTCTACAACGACCAGTATGTACGTACACGTTTGCGACCAGAATGACAACGCTACATACGCTTCGACCAGGTGGGTCCCGACTGTCAGACACTTCCTTGCATGCGAAAATGTAGCTGGTGGGTCCCAGCAGTTAGGGGGCCAACAGTCAGGGGGCGAATCATTTTTTTTGCCTGGACGCACTTCCCTGCGTGCGAAGGTGTAGCTGGTGGGTCCCAGCAGTCAGGGGGGCGAATCGTTTTGGTTTTTTTGCCTGGACGCACTTCCTTGCATGCGGAGGTGTAGCTGCTGGGTCCCAGCAGTCAGGGGGGCGAATCATTTTTTTTGCCCGGACGCACTTCCTTGCGTGCGATGGTGTAGCAGGTGGGTCCCAGCAGTCGGGGCGAATCGTTTTTTTCCGGATGCACCTCCTTGCGTGCGAAGATGTAGCTGGTGAGTCCCAACAGTCAGGGGGCGAATCGTTTTTTTCGGACGCACTTCCTTGCGTGCGAAGATGTAGCTCGTGGGTCCCAGCAGTCAGGGGGCGAATCATTTTTTTCGCGAAATACGGTGGCCCGTCCGGTGGGTCCCCGCTGTCAGGTGGAGGAATAACTATTTTGCGTGTAATAAGGAGGCATTTCCTTGCGGCTGCCATGGACCCAGCTGTCAGCCTCTCCATGTACAGTCCACGTCCGATGGAAGTCATTCCTTGACCACGTTGACCACGCCGCGCCGAGAGCACCACGGCGGTGGACGACGGCGAGACCTAGGAAGGGGACGACGCGGAGCCGGGGAAGACGCGACAGTGGATGCACACGCGGAGAGGAGTACGAGGGTTCACTGGTTCGGCTACGCTGCCGTTGCTGCAGAATAACAGGGGGTGTGGGTGAGTGGAGGGATGGCCTGGCCAGCGGTGGGAGTAGTAGGAGGCGGTGAGGCCTCCGCGGCAGCAAAGCCGCCACGGAGGCGAGGAGCAAAGCGGCACGACCCAAGACCGCTTTGCGGCCGGAGCAAGAAGACCAGAGTATGAAGAAGCACGACGGCCGTTGGATGGACATCGTGACGGTCACCGCAAAGAAGAATCGTTTATATTGACTAAGTTGACAAATCCTTGGTACGTCAACTTAGTAGGCCCACGTGTCAGCTTCCTAAACGGTGCGCCCAGATGTCGTGGGAGGAATCATTTTTGGGTGGGTGAAGCTAGACTATCCGAGATTGAAGAAGAAGACGACATCCGCTGGATGGACATCCAACGCCACCGCCGCTAGAACCGTGTGTTGACTATAAGTTGACAAAGCCTTGCATACGCGCCAACTCTGCTTTTTTTAGGGACGCGTCAACTTAGTAAGGCCGTAAGTGTGTGGCGTAGAACTTATAGCCCATTTGAGATTTGTAAGAATGTGTATCCCATTTTTGAATTCTAATGGAATTTACTACAACCCATTTACAATTTGTTAAAAGTACAGCCCATTTCAACCAACCGTTCAAAACAGAATTCAATAAAATTTCCCACATTTTGATGGGATCCGAAATATATTTATCCCAAAATTTCTAGTCAGATTAAATACAATTTCAATATAAATTTATATACGTAAAAATCCAACGAATCATTAAGCGCCAAGAACAATTAATGAAATTAAAATTTTCAAGATCCAAAAATAATAATTTATAAAATAATCACGTGTTTGGTGCATTTTTTATAGTTAATGCCCGATTTTACAATTACATCCCATTTATTATTTCTTAAAGCCCATTTTCTTGTTAAGCCTAATACATCCCTCCTAGGAAAGATTTGCAGCCCAGCGGGGCGGAGAATAACAACTTGACCTGGCCTGGGTATTCCTAAAAAAAAAAGTTTAGCCGGGCTAGCCATTTTCAGCTTGAAAAAAATTAATATATGGGCTGGATATCTGGCCTGGGCTAGAAGGGCCACAACCCGCCAAGTTAATACCTGCAGCGATGTTTTCGTTGTTGTTCAGAGGATAAAAATTAATATCTGGGCTAAACATCGAAAAACTCTGCAAAAATACTGCTCGAGCTGCTTGGTCCCACTGCCGGCCGCTTGTGCAATTCTCTCGCTTATTGACTACTCCAGAGGTTGACAATGGTGTGGGACCATGATGTCGTGAAACCAGGAGGAAGAAAATAAATTATAGTTATATATATATATATATATATATATATATATATATATATATAATAAGGAGGCACTTGCGTACGTGAGGCTATGGACCTGGTGGGTCCCCATTGTCATCCTCTCCAAGTAAAGTCATCTCCTCGCCCGCGCGCGCTTTCCGCCTGAAACAGTCAGCGCCGCCTGCCCCGCTTCCCGGTGCAGGCGATTGCTCCGCCTTCAAACGACACAAGTGTCATCCGTCCGTCCTGCCGCCCAGATTAATGATACGCTGTTGCCGAGGCGGCTACTCCGCGCCACACGTCCGTCCCTCCGCCCGCCCACCATTGCTATATAAACCGCCATACCGCCATAGCCACGCCATCCGCATCCGCTCCTTTCTCCTGCCCACATCACTATCGCCCACCATGGCTTCCTCGCTCAGCGCTCTTCGACGGGCGGACGACGGACCACAAGGAGATGGCAGCCATTGCCGACCGGGTCAGCCGGCAGTACCGGAGGACGACGACGTCCCAATGGAGAACATGGTAGTCGATGATCCAGCACCAATCCCCTCCTCCGCGCCATCCTCGCCGGTGCATTGCACCATGACCATCGGCGAGCCCCGTGCCCAATATATGGACAGGGTGAGGCAGATGCGTGAGGAGCAGTTCCGGAAGGCGCAGGCTGACGCCGCCTACAACCACCATCTCCTCCAGGAGCATCTGCAGGCGGGGGAGCAGATCGCCGCGGAGCGGGCGGAGCAGGAGGCGCTGCTCGACTCGTACCACTCCACCCGCAAGGGCCGCCTCGAGCGTTGGCGGTACCACTTGCGGGTGGCGGAGGCTGCGGCCGCCTATAAAGAGGCTAGCAAAGAGGGCGATGAAGCGGGCGAGGCGTTGTTTGGCGAGACCGAGGACGAGGCAGAGCACGATGCTGGCTCCGACGAGTCCCCGCTCCACTGGCGTCGAAGAGGCAGAGGACATCGCCGGCTCAGCCGAGGCCCCACCCTATCGGCAACGTGGGGGAGGATTTCCACCGCTCCGCTGAGGCGCCGCCCGCCGGCAACGAGACAGAGGACATCGCCGGCTCCGCCGAGGCCCCTCCCCGCTGCCAACAAGGCTGCGCCACATAGAAAACGAGGAAGAGTCTCGCTGGTTACAGATAGCTCCTTAGAGGAGGATTCAGAGACAGATGACCAGTCCTATTCCCCCCGAGGTGTATGCTCTAACTTGGCAGGGTTATGTTGCTCATATCGTGCGTATGGTGTCTCGCATTGCTATGTCATTTGATTAGTTTAGACATGCTTTGTGTGAATGCCTCCTGTTCAGTGTCTAATTACCACATATGTGAATTATGCATTGCCATCTTGTTGCAAGACATTATATATGTGAATTATTCAATGCTATCTTGTTGCAAAGGCATTATATATGTGAATTATGCAATGCCGTGCTGTTTAGCCAATCATCATGTATGTGAAGTATATCATGCTATCATTTTTTGTATGACATGTTCCATTTGTCGACGACGTTTGTATATTCAACTACTCTTCCTGTGCATCAGCCATTTATGATGGAAGTATCTGGAGTGAAAACAAGGTATTCAGAGCGGAACAATGCTACTCAAGCAGACATCTTGCTGGTTACAGAGAGCTCCTCGAGGAGGATTCAGAGACTGATGACCAGTCCTATTTCCCCCCTGAGGTCGATTCTCAAACTTGGCAGGGTTATATTACCCATGTCATGCATGTTGTCTTGCATTGCTTAGTTTTTACATCATATATGGATTGCCATCTGCTTACTTGCTTAAAATATAAATCATATATTTGAATTATATCATGCCATCATGTTTACATAGTACATACACATCATCTATCTGAATTATGGCATGGCAATCCATTTAATAAAGACATCATATAGTTATATCATCTCATCCTGTTTAGTGTTTACAGTCATCATATTTTGAATTATGGCATTATATCTGTGAATGTATGTGAATTATGGCATGCCAACCTATTTAATAAACACATTATATAGTTATGTCATGTCATCCTGTTTACATAGTCTCATATTTTGAACTATGTCTTTCCATCTTTTTTAGTTAGCCATCATAATGTGAAATTGTGTCATGCTATCCTGTTTAGTTAGCCATCATATATGTGAAATTGTGTCATGCTATCCTGTTTGGTTAGACAACATAAATATGAATTATTTCATGCCCTCTTTTATTCCCCACTATCCATTGCACCTGTCTATCATACAATGTCTATACTTTCAATTACTTTTCTTGTTTATCAGCCATTTGAATTGGAGAGTGTGATGGCGAGATCTAAGGGAGTAACAACACGGTCTTCGTAAAAGATAGTGCTACCAGTTGATGCAGATAGAACCACGGTTGTACTTGCCCAAGGACCAGATCCACCACACATAACCAGACTCGCAGATTGTACCCCTACCCAGCTTGGACAGAGAACCAGCTACACCCCTTCTAACCCCAACCCCGGTAGATAGTAACCCAGCCCAGCTTGACACAAGACCGTCTCCACCACAAAGCACCCAAACACGAAAGCGCTAGTAAGGGAACTGCAGTGCTCAAAGCACGAGGACCACCACTCGAATCCCAACTCAATGCTTAAAGGAGAAGAAGATTTGTTCTCGTGTCAGGTTCAGAGCTATGGTTCATACTCCTTTCTTGTTGCATTATCACATTTACTCATAGCAACTATTTTCAAATTTGAAGGATGGAATTGAAACTCCAATGGCGCAATAGGTATGTTTTAAACCTGTTTCTTTAACTGGTTTGCTGTTGTAACCTGCTCTATGTTGATTTTAGTTTTAATTGAATAAACAATTATGTTCTCATGTCATGCACATTACAAGTGTTGTTATTGTTCTATAGTTACCCACACTTATATTCTGTCTATTCTGCTTTGTCTTGAACAAATATTATTTGAACTGTGTCTCTATCTTGATTTGGCAACAAAAACTAGAATGATATAGACCATAAAGTGACCATGGTACATAGATATATGTTTGTTTCATGTCTTTGTTATCCTCGTCCACTTTACTACCGAACTCATTTACCAAAATGAGTTTCATATACAACATGGTAAACATGTGATGTGTCCGCTTCTTCCTCTTTTAGAATGCGGACAAAATATTGGAGAACAAAGACTGCGTTATCCAATGGTAAAGGAAGTAATGCAGATAAGGTTCAAGATAGTGAGACATCCCTGTTGGTCTCCAAGAAAGCTGATAAAAACCTTTTGATGACAGTGAGGGAACCCAAAAGTCCTGTCTTGATGTAGTGTTCGAAGTTATCGCCACTACTGGCTGCACAAGCTCTTCGAACTCGCTGCTGAATCAGTTCGTCTTCTTGAGTCTCAACTTCAAGTTGAAAGACATCGATCGGATGTGCTACGACAGAAGTCAAGGACCGAGGAAGTCCTCGCAGAATTCAGATGCATATTTTCTGGTGCAACAACAAGCTACCGGAGGATTTAAGCGCCAAACAAGAGAAAGTTAAAAAGCTTGCTAAGCATCTTGCCGATTATGGGTACCTGTGATATTGTTTCTTGAGATCTTCGAAGTGGTTTCAGTTTTGGATTTGTTTTGTCATGCGGCGTTTATTTGCGCTTAGTCGCCAACTTTGACAACCAAAGGTATATGATATGCTGCTTTGTTCCCTATATTTGCACTGGTGGCGAACTTTGATGCCCAATGGATGTAATATGTGTAATAGCTGTGATAGCCTAGCGTTAGTTGCTTGCTTATTTATTTCCTTGTTGTCTTATTTATTTGTTTGCTTGTAGTCTTCCGCGGTTTGCTAGTGGCTGCAATAACCTATTTTTTAAAACTAGGCCACAATAACCATGGGCTAATATTTACTGTAGTGACACTGGGCCTCCTACCGGCCGTAGAAACAGTGGGCCTTCTATGGGCCATAGAAACAATGGGCCTTCTACGGGCTGTAGAAACAATGGGCTTTCTGCGGGCCGTATCATCAATGGGCCTTATACGGGCCGTATGATCAATTGGCCAAACATGGGCCAAACAGATCGCATTATGGCCGTAAACGGGCTAGAGTTGGAATCGTCCGTTCATGGGCCGACCATAACGGGCCATCGTTAATAGGCCGTATTTGATGATGCTATGAAAACGGCCCAGCGTATTAACGGACCACAAACGGGCCGACTGTAACCACGGGTTGAATTTGGCCCACAAGAAGAAAATGACAGTAACGGGCCGTAAGTAAACGAATGCTAGAAATGAGCCCAAGAATAAATGGGCTCTGAGAAGGCCGAAAGATAACATGGGCTAGAAATGGCCCAACGGAATAACGGGCCGTTAATGGGTATAAAGTGATACACTGTTCATTACGGGCCAGTTTCACCACGAGTCGTTAACGGGTGTAAAGTGATACACTGTTCATTACGGGCCAGTTTCACCACCGGCCGTTAATAGGCCAAGAGTTACATAGGGCCTCATATGGGCCGAAAGATGTCATGGGACATACATGGGCCAGAAGTGAAAACGGTGTCGTTGTCAAAACCGCGGATCTCGGGTAGGGGTCCCGAATCGGCGTCTAGGCGGATGGTAACAGGAGACAAGGGACACGATGTTTTTACCTGTGTTCGGGCCCTCTCGATGGAGGTAAAACCCTACTCCTGCTTGATTAATATTGATGATATGGGTAGTACAAGAGTAGATCTACCACGAGATCACAGAGGCTAAACCCTAGAAGCTAGCCTATGGTATGATAGTTGTTCGTCCTACGGAATAAAACCCTCTGGTTTATATAGACACCGAATAGGGTTAGGGTTACACAGAGTCGGTTACAATGGTAGGAGATCTAAATATACGTATAGCCAAGCATTCCATCCACGCCAAGGAAAATACCAAACGGACACGGGACGAAGTCATCAAACATGTATCTTAATAGTACAGGAGTCCGCCAAAGGCTATAGTCCGCTATCCGGACACCCCTAATCCAGACTCCTCAAGAGCTCCTCGAACCAGGCTTCAATGATGACGAGTCCGGCGTGCATATTGTCTTCGCATTGCAAGGCGGGTTCCTCCTCCGAATACTTCATAGAAGATTTTGAACACAAGGATAGTGTCCGCTCGCAAAATAAGTTCCACATACCACCGTAGAGAGAATAATATTTACACAAGTTCAATCTGCTGACGTATTCCGCAGTGTGACATCACACCACAGCCAAGCCTTTATTCGAATCATTTTTACTGTCCAACCTCAGTACGTTTAGCGAGGCGGTTTCCGTGGCACGTCTTGTCAAAGCAGAGATCGTGTCCCCTTATTCTGGGACTCTCATCAATATGGGTGTGGGTAACCCAATCGTGCCCGTTGGCACACCTCCTCTGTCAAAGGACAGTCCCGAACGGTCATGGGGAGGGCTCCTGGTATACAACCTCTTTATAAAGAGACCAAGGCCCCGCTCCTTTTTCTCAATATCCATCGAATCCGCCCCTCGCTTCGAGTTCCAACACCCAAAGCTCCAGATTCAGCGCTTGGACCTTCGATGATGTCCGGCTCCGACCTCCAAGGCCGGTGGATGCCTTCCTCCATCACAGAAGAAGACGCCCTAAAGCTAAGAGATGCCAGGTATCTAACCGGCGAAATCTCGCATAGGCTGCCTGCTCAAGGGCAGGTTATTCCCACTCCCAAGCCCGGTGAAAGCGTGGTGTTCGCGTCTCACTTCCTTCGGGGGCTAAGTTTCTCGATGGACCCCTTCGTGAGGGGGCTCATGTTTTATTACGGGCTGGAATTTCACGACTTGGATCCGGAGTCCATCCTCCACATCTCATCGTTCATCGTTGTGTGTGAAGCCTTCCTTCAGATTACCCCTCACTTCGGATTATGGCTCAAGACCTTCAAGGTGGAGCCAAGATGATCAAGGGGCAACAGTGAGTGCGGAGGGGCTGTTATAAGCAAGAATGCCGACGCCCATGGCCCGAGGGCTCTTTTCAAGAGGAGCTCAGCCTATGGCAACAAGAGTGGTTTTATATCATAGCTCCTGTGGGCACCAAATGGGTGGCGCCACCGCCTTTGCTCAGGTCCTCCACCGTGGCTGGCGTCATGGGTCAATAAAGGGCTTGACTGGGGGCCGTCCAAGGACGTGCCCTTGTTGCAGGGTCGTATTCGAGATCTCCTAGAGAGAGATCAATCTGGTCATAGTAACGCAAGTCATGCTGATTCGTCGCATCCTGCCCTGCAAATGTCGCCCCCTCCGCCTGTGGGAGTTCAATCCGGAGGGTCCATGAGCTCTCCAACATTTTATGGGCGCAACGCCCGTGGAGATGTACAAAACTGTTCTTCGGATCACAAGCAATGTGTCCGGACTTGACCGAGGACGCAGGTCTGAGCTGCAATCGCCCGGATGCTCAAGTAAGTAGTCCCGTACCTGGACACGCTATCCGTATATTTATCATAAACTTGCCATTAAAAGAGATGTCCCCTAAACATGAGTGGATAGCGAAAGCAAAACTGATCAGGTGTCCGGCCCCCTCCCTGAGACCACGCCGGATCCCGTGTTAACCAAGATGCTGGAGGCTGCGCCTTTAGAAGAAGGCGAAGGGGGGAACAAGGAAGTTACTGTCTCCACGAGGGAGGTTATCATGCAAGGAGGGATCGAGAGTCCCTCCATCCAAGGGGAGAAGAGGACCGCCTCTAAAGATCCGGAGACCAAGGCCTCAAAGAGCGGGAAGAAATCCTCGCCAGAGGGTCCTGCGCCGGAAGATGCCCCGGCCGCATTATTTCCCCAAGGAGATCAGCCCTCCAGCGAGCCGTAAGTAGAGAGGGGAGTTTTTCCTAAAATAAGAGACATCCCTGTTTTATCTCTGAAGATGACCGAAATTTTACATTGTAGTTCGGATCTCAGTCCTTCTCAGCAGAGCTCGTCTTCGGGGGATCTTCGTCCGGAGATGATGGAGAGCGGAACGCCTCCCCCTGCCGTACTGCCTAGCAAGGCGGGTGATCCTGAGGTGTCGTCACGGAGGGTTTCCCCAAATCCGGCAGGGGTGGAGGGCGGTCGTAGGGCCCCCCAGAGCCCTCCGTGTCCGGCCTTCGAAAAAGGCCATCGGACGAGTCCGACACCTCATAGTGCACGGTCGGAGGGGTTGAAGGGTCTGCTCGGGCGAGTGTCTATCTCAGAGGATCATCGTGCATTGACGGTACGGTGATCGAAAAGATTTCATCCGTGGAAAGCGGGTTGTACAAGGCTGCCAGAAGTTTACTGACAGTTTTTGAGGTATGTGCAATGATGTACCTTTTGACGGTTCCGCATATATAAGATGCGTCATGTGTAGATAGTAGCCCCTGAGACTCGGTGCGTTTGTCAAAAATGACAGCGTGCCGTCCCAGGTTATAATATGTCTCCCTTCATATGTAGGTGGCGGAGCGTCCGGTGGCTAGCTGGACTGAGGATCTTGCCGAACTAAAGCGGCAACTTGACGCGGCGGATGCCGACATCGCGCTTGTCAATAAGCGGCTTGACGAGTCACAAGGTATGCGGTTTCTCTGCGGACACCTGGTAAGGGAGCTTCATGCCCGTGCCTTACAACATGTATGCTTTATGCAGATGGTGCCACTGCCATGGAGAACCTTCGGGCGAAGCTTGCCCGAGCCAAGGAGCAGGCCAGAAAAAGTGATGCGACTGCCTTAAAGGCGGCCGAAGAGCTAAAAGCCGAACAGGCTGCCATCGCCGGGTTAAAGGAAATGGCCAAAATGGCCGTGAAGTTAAAGAATGCTACCGACCGCTGCGAGCTTCTTGAAAAAGAAGGTCGAGCGGAGCAAGAGGACCTGAAGAAGGCCACCACCGAGGCCAAGGATGCTCGCTCTGCGATGAGAACTATGAAGGAGGAGCTACGTCAGGCCGGAGATATCGCGGATGGAAAGCCTTTTCTGCTGCGGAGGAAGTTCACAGATCCTAGATATGCTTAGTTGGACCGGCTGTGGAGTAGTGAGGATGCTTATCTAGACTTGGCGGCGAGTGCCGCGGACGCGGCCGAACACTTCGGAGATCAAAAGGATCACGAGATGGAAGAGCTTTTTTGGTCGCAGCTCAGAGTCCGTGAGCGTCCACTTCCATTAACCGATCGTTTGGCCGAATGGGCGGAGCTGAATAGGTTGTCCGGACTTGCCATGAAGAATGTCGTGACTCATTTGTGGCCGAAAGGGCCCGAGCCGAAGAGTTATTTTGGCTTGGTGCAGCAGTTCCTTGGTGCGGTGCCGCATATCAAAGCAATGAGGCGGTCAACATGCATAGAGGGTGCGCGGATGGCTCTTGCCCGTGTCAAGACATACTGGGCGGAGATGAAGGCCACCGATGTTGCATCCCAAGATTCGGACGGAAGCCGAGTACCTGTCGAGCACTATTTTCAGGAAGTTATGCGAGTATTTCGTTTAATGGAGACACAAAGGTTTCGAAGGATATTATGTTCAATAACATGTATTATTGTGAAACAATGTTTCATGAAAATGGAAAAGCTTTTTATACTTGTGCCTTCAAGAATGAAAAAATACCTCCTGTCTTGCCGTTAATGTATATGTGTATATAACTCGAAGATGGCAGTCTTTGGCTTCAGCCCCCACGCATATAATGCGGGGGTGTTTGCAGAAAACACATTTCACACTTGATCCAACGTCTTGGTCCTACAAAGGAGGTGATAGTGCAGCAAACTAGGCAACCGGACTATAATGCTTTATCACTTTCACTTAGCCATAGGAGTTCGACAGTGGGGCTACTATATAGCCCCTGGGGGCACCGCGCTCACCCGAGTTCGGGCGCCAGATGTGCTGGCCGAAACGGCCCTTCGTCAATGCGGAGGAATTCTAAAGATTCCAGCGGGTCATCGAGTGGTTGACGAGTCTCACGCTATATCATGACAATCATTTTTCGGCTTTCTCTACTGAGGTGCTCCCCTGGCCGAACCGGGGGCATAATCGCAGTAGTTCTCCTGGTGCTGCATTAGCCGATAGAGCGGAACGTAAGGCAACAAAACACAGGAGCTGGGCAAACCCAACATTTGACCAAAGACATGATTCGGAGCTGATGCATATAAGGCCTAACTCGAGACGCCGAACACTCCCTAAGGTATTCGGTATTTATGAAAACGGGTCGAACAATCGCCCTTGGTAAAAGCCCCTGGTGTCCAGGTACGTGCAAAATTCTGACGTGGCCTATGCCAAAACGCCAGCCTCCTCCTCGGTTATAGCAAGAAACCGGGGGATGTGTATCAATAAGAGACAGTGAAAAAGGTTTATGCAGGGTCTTAATCTGAAAAGAATCCTTGCAACGGTCCCTACCGCACGCTCAAGGCCGTGTCTCTCAATGCCGTATCCTGGACGGGTGTAGCATGGTGTTCATCTGTAAAAGAGAGGAACTTAGTTGAAAAAGATAATGCGAAAATGTACGTTATATTAAATAAACAAAGTACAATTCAAAGAATGACCAAAATCGAGCTTTATTGTCTCTTGTTGTGGATGCACGGAGCCCCTTGTACGGGGGTATGCGTCTAGCGAGCCCTTGTATGTTTAAGCCGGACTCGTCCAGCCGTGTCCGGGGTCTGGACGACCTGTCTAAGTGCTTGTATTGGTGAAGCCGGTTTATTGTGGGGCTGTCAAGGCATCTGCACAATTTTCCGGACTCGAGGAACCCTCGATGTTTCCCTTTAATGAGATGATGCCGCGTGGACCGGGCATTTTAAGTGTAAGAGATGCATAATGCGGTATTGCGTTAAAGTGGGCGAAAGCTTCGCGTCCCAATAGTGCTTGATATCTACTTGTAAATGGGGCGAGGTGGAAGGTTAACTTTTCATGGCGGAAGTTGTCGGATGAGCCGAACACAACTTCTAGCAGTAGAGAGCCCGTACAATGGGAATATGGGCCTGGCATTACCCCTTGAAAGGAAGTGTTGGTATGGAGAAATTTGGTTAGGTCTATCCCCATTTTGCGGATTGTGTCCTGATATAGCAGGTTTAGATCACTGCCGCCGTCCATTAGGACTTGTGAAAATTGGAGTCCGCCAATTATCAGATCTAATATCAAGGCAGTCCAACCTGCGTTCCGTATACTTCTAGAGTAATCCCGATGGTCGAAGGTGATTGGTTTTAACAACCAGTGGCAGGACTCCTCCGGGATAGGCCGTCTAGCGCGTACCTCTATGGGCGCCGCTCTATATTTCCCTTTTGTCACGTGAAGTGAGTTCACTGTTTTGATGTCTTGTGGGAAATTCTTTTGTTTTCCGGTGCTCTGCTTTTGGGGTTCGTCATCGTCCTCGCTTGGTGTGTCGAGCCCCTAATTCGGCGTTGAGTTTGCCGGCCTGCTTGAAGACCCAACAATCTCTGTGGGTGTGGTTTGCAGGCTTCCCGGGAGTACTGTGGATTTGGCATATCTTGTACAAGATTTTGTTTAAGTTAGATAGCTCGTCCATGTTATCCTTAAGGGGAAGCTTTTTATGATTCTGTCGAGAGCTTTTGAATCCGGCATTGACTGTCGTGCTCTTCGGGCTGTTTCCCTTGGTCCGACGCTGGTCCTTGCTGCGTCGTGGTTTCCCGTTTCCATCCCTGAGTTCGGATGTACTTGGGTCACTGGTGCTGCATCTTGCTAGCCAGCTATCCTCTCCCGCGTAAAAGCGGGTCATGAGGCTTGTTAATGCGGCCATTGTTCTTGGCTTTTCTTGGCCGAGGTGTCTGGCGAGCCATTCGTCTCGGACGTTGTGTTTGAAAGCTGCTAAGGCTTCGGCGTCCGGACCGTCGACTATTTGGTTCTTTTTAGTAAGGAACATGTTCCAGAATTTCCGGGCTGACTCTCCGGGTTGTTGAGCTATGTGACTTAAATCGTCGGCATCCGGAGGTCGGACATAGGTCCCTTGAAAATTTGCCCGAAAAGCATCCTCGAGCTCCTCCCAACTTCCAATGGTGTTTTCAGGAAGACTTTTAAGCCAATGCCGGGCTGGCCCTTTGAGCTTGAGGGGTAAGTATTTTATGGTGTGGAGATCATCTCCTCTAGCCATGTGTATATGGAGGATGTAATCCTCAATCCAGACTCCAGGGTATGTTGTTCCGTCGTATGCATCTATGTTTACGGGCTTGAATCACCGAAATTCATGATCCAACACCTCATCGGTGAAACATAGGGGGTGTGCGGCACCCCTATATTTAGGTGTACCGTGATGTTCGGATACTTGATGTGTTGCCTTGCTTACTAGAGCTTGCTTTCTTGGCCCGTAGATAGATCTAACTGGGCCATCTTTTTGATGCGAATCCTTGTGCGGATAACGTGTCGACTTGTGTGTGGTGCCATTCGCCGCTCTCTGTTTGCCATGGGGTCGTCCATCCGACCGGGTGGCCTCCTTGTTTTTTGATTGTGGGGGCTCTATGGCCTCCTCATCAAATTCGGGCAGTAGTTTTCGCTTTGGGTAGCTCTTTTTTCGGCGACTGTTGCCGTATTCATCTTCCGCTGTTTTGAGCTTCCGCTTCTGCTTTTTCAGGCTATGTGCTGTGGCGACGAGGCTTTTGTGGAGGTTCTTCTGCTCCAGCAACTTGTCCGGCGTGAGATCGTCCGGACTGTTATCTTCGCCGGGGACGGGTTGTTTATCCAGATTGTCCTATTCGAACGGTTGCTCGATAGCATGTTCGTCGTCCACCGGTTCACCCTACTCTATAGCTGGGTCTGTATGGTTGTTGTCTTTGTCGAGGCGGGACTTTGAGTGGTGCTTACGTCGCCGTTTTGACTGCTTTTCGATGGAGCGATCCTTCGTAGCGTCTCATTGTTCCTCGTTGTCACTTCCTTTAGGTGTGTCCACCATGTATACATCGTGAGATGAGGTGGTTCTCCAGTGCCCTATAGGCGCTGGTTCATGCTCCTCTACATCGTCGTCCGTACCGTCGATGTCTTTGGAGTCGAAGTCGAGCACGTCGGTTAAATCATCGGCAGTGGCTACGAAGTGGGTGGTGGGTGGGCTTTGAATTTCTTCGTCATCCGCATCCCAACCTTCCTGACCATGATCCGGCCAGGGCTCTCCTGATAAAGAGAGAGACTTTAGTGAATTCAGGATGTCGCCAAAGGGCGAGTGCTGAAAGATGTCCGCAGCAGTGAATTCCATGATCGGTGCCCAATTGGATTTGATTAGCGGGGGCGCGGAAGGCTCGGAGCCCGGAGAGGAGTCCGGCACCTTGGAGTTACGAAGCCGCAGCGACGGGTAAACGTCGCCTCAATCGCCGTGAGATTGCAGCCCCGAGGCGGTGTCCAACCACCCGCCCTCGACAAGTGATCGGCTCCGTCTTTGAAAAGTCGGAGCGGACACTAGTGCGGCCTCCAGACACAGCCGTGGCAGAGCTAGATCATGCCCCTCATGACAAGGCGCGCTTGGCTGTGGCTCGAACCCGTCAAGATCAAGTCTCCGCGGACATCACCGTAGTTCAAACTTCCAAATCTGACACGTGGCCGGGCGTAGCTTTCAATCTGCTTCCAGATGGCCAGCTTAATTGCCCGCAGTGCAAAAGCCGCCCGAATACGAAGATCTGTCCGGGAGAAAAGTCTCACCCCGAGCGCATCGTTGTTGATGATCGGAGGAGCCATCGGGCCAAAAGATGACGACATACGTAGGAACTCTCAATGAAAGCACCAATGTCGGTGTCAAAACCGCAGATCGCGGGTAGGGGGTCCCGATCTGTGCGTCTAGGCGGATGGTAACAGGAGACAAGGGACACGATGTTTTTACCCAGGTTCGGGCCCTCTCGATGGAGGTAAAACCCTACTCCTGCTTGATTAATATTGATGATATGGGTAGTACAAGAGTAGATCTACCACGAGATCGTGAGAGGCTAAACCCTAGAAGCTAGCCTATGGTATGATTGTTGTTCGTCCTACGGACTAAAACCCTCCGGTTTATATAGAAACCGAATAGGGTTAGGGTTACACAGAGTCGGTTACAATGGTAGGAGATCTACATATCTGTATCGCTAAGCTTGCCCTCCACGCCAAGGAAAGTCCCATCCGGACACGGGACGAAGTCTTCAATCTTGTATCTTCAAAGTCCAGGAGTCCGGCCAAAGGCTATAGTCTGGCTATCCGGACACCCCCTAATCCAGGACTCCCTCAAACGGGCTAGAATCATATTGGATGGCCCAGATGACGCTACTGGGCCTAATTCGGATAGGGCGTAACAGGCCTTGGGTTAGCGGGCTGTAAATGGGCTATATGCGAACAGGCCGTTAACAGGCTTTCCATGGGCAGCCCCACACCTTTTGACCAAGTCAAACAGGCCGGCCTTTTCACAGGAATGGGCCTCTGTTGGGCCGTGCCACGTGTCGACGTATCATAGGATCCTTACGTCCAATGAATGGATGACATCTGTCCCAAAGATGAGCAGACACGTGTTTCCTCCAGCCAATGATAATTTTACACGTGGAAAATCCCCATTGGTCGGGGCTGTTAACGGGTTATCGGATCCAAAACCCGACCCGATAGCTTAACGGCGTTCCGTTACGGTGGATGCCATGTGTCGGTCACCCTTGACGAAAGCACTTCCGTGACGCGCGATTTATCGTCATGTAAGTGGACACTTCCGTGATGATAATTTTGGTAATGTCATGGAACACTTCTACGACAAAGACAGGTATGACTATCTTGATTCTGTCATAAAATCGTCATGGATGTACATGCATGACAGAAAACGCGACCTACTGTGACAAACACGTATCATCATGGAAGTGTATTTTTTTTGTAGTGGAGGGGTGCCCGTGGAGGGGTGGTTGAAAAGGACCCCGTGGTGTGGAGGGCTGGATGAACAATAGATGGTGGAGGGGTGGTTGAACAGTAGCCAGTGGAGTAGCGCGCGGTGGAGGCTATATGAACAGGAGCCTGTGAAGGCTGGAGGAGGTCGACGGTAGCCCGTGGAGGCTGGAGGAGGTCGACGGTGGAGATGAACAATATCCTGTGGAGTCCCGTTTTGCGGTACGCCACACCCCTCCCGATGAACAGGACCCCCGTTTCGACCGTAGCGCTCCAACACAAGTCTGTTTCGTCCGTTTTGCGGTACGCCACACCCTCCACCCCGTTTCGACCGTAGGAGGTCCGCTTCCTCCGCTTTTGCGGTCCGCCACACCCCCCCCGCTCAACACGACCCCCGTTTCGACCATAGGAGGTCCGTTTCCTCCGTTTTGCGGTACGCCACACCCCTCCTGATCAATAGGACCCCCGTTTCGACCATAGGAGGTCCGTTTCCTCCGTTTTGCGATATGCCACACCCCTCCCGATCAACAGGACCCCGTTCCGAACGTAGGAGGCCTGTTTCCTCCGTTGTGCGGTACGCCAGCCCTCATTTCCATCGCCTGTTCCGTCCAAGCCCTCCCGATGAACACGACCACGCATTCCGTTCCGACCCAGCCGGTTGGCTCCCACGCGTTCCGTTGCCTCCTGATGAACACGACGCATTCCGTTGCCTCCCCATGAACACGACGCACTCTGTTGCCTCCCCATGAACACGACGACGACGTTGTTTCTCCGTTCGACCGAGCCATGTACACGAGCCACGGCCGTGCACGATGCGCGAGTAGGCGTTTGAGACCCCGCCCGTATGTACACGTACGTGGCCGTATTTTCTTTCTTGCACCCTGGCCGTTGTACGTACGTGTACATGCTATGTGCGCCCCTCTACTACGACACGTGCGCGCCTCTACAACAACCAGTATGTACATACATGTTCGCAACCAGAATGACAACGCTACGTATGCTTCGACCAGGTGGGTCCCTACTGTCAGGCACTTCCTTGCGTGTGAAGATGTAGCTGGTGTGTTGGGGATATAACTACTGAGTGTGAACCGCCCCGGGAGGGCCGGTTCACGCTCGTTCATGATCCAGGCCCATGTGGACGCCTGGAGCCCAGAGACGAATTAAGGTCCATGTATGTAAACCGCCTTAGCGTTATAGCTTGCGTTGCAAGACAGGAAAGGAGAGATCAAGCCGGACTCTTGTATGAGCCGGATTGGGACTCTCAGAAACCGACCGGCGTCCATCCGTGTATATAAGGGGACGACCCGCGCGAAGTTAGAGACAGAGATTTCGAGGCTAAGGCAAAGCTATTGCTCCCTAGTCGCCGAAACCATATCAATCACATCACAATCGGGCGTAGGTTTTTACCTTCATTGAAGGGCGAACCAGTATAATTCCCGTGTCTTGTGTCCGCTTTAACCCCTCTAGGTAAACCCGTACGATGGCCCTACGACTAAGTCCTTTCATGAGGACATCTGCCGTGACAAGTCCACGACAGTTGGCGCCCACCGTGGGGCTATCGCACGATGGTTTGATGATCTTAGAGGGCAAGTTCGAAGGACTCGAAGGCTATGCAGTGGGCCGGATGAATAAGAGTCGTCGCGGCAAGCTCTACATCGACGATGCGGACTGGGGCCCCGAGGCCGGCTCGGTTGAGTACGGGTACCGGGTCCCCTTTGGCGGCATACACGTGTTTATCGGCAAGATCGGCGAGCGAGCCTGGGCGGACGTCTGCCCGACCTCGTCGAGACGGCTCAACGGGCGAAGAAGAGTCCTGCCACAGCTAAACCGGCGGTCAAGCATGTTTTCGTGGGAGTCGCCCACGGAGACTACGAGGACGGATCAGCATCTCGGTGACGAACTGTTGTCTACTCTGGCGGCAGAATCGTCGGCCGGAGAAACCGAGTCTCTATACCAGCTACGAGATGGCCAGATCGGGGTTGTTCCAACGGAGAGTATTCCGGACCCTTCGATCTACCCCACCGGTTGGGATCTTCATGGCGACGCAGCGGCGCTTCACTCTTCGGACCAAGGCGCCCCGGTCGCCGGCTCAACAGCGGTGATGGCAGCCGGGAAGGAGGCCTGTCGCCCCGCCGGCTCAAGTTTTGTCAGAGCTCTTCGACGCGTTAGCTGTGCTCTTGGCGGAAGCTAATCCGCCGAATCAGGACCTGCACAACGCGGAGATTGCAAAGGTGAGGGAACAGATCACTAATGCTAAAGCGGACCTGGCAGCCGCGGACGAAAGGATGGCAGCGGAACGGGCCGCTTTGGATGCGTGAGCTTATAGGCTCAGGCTGGACCAGAGCGCGTCACAGGAAGTCATGAAAAGGAAGTACAGGTCCCGTTTACCTTCCGTTTTCGAGGGAAGGGAGCTTTTCAACACCCCAGGGGCAGGAACCAGTAATCCGCCGCCATTGGTAAGCCGGCCGGAAGCACCTGGGACGGCCGCACCGGTTCAGCCCCGTATGATAGATCTATCTCGCCATCATACCGGTGCGCCCCAGACCGTGCAGACACCTCCGGGTCACTACTCCAACCCGATGGATAACCTCGTGGCGGCTGCGGCACGGTTGGAGGCGATTCCAATTGAAGGCGATTCACCACAGGCGGTGGAGACACGCCGGGTTAAGGAGCTCCTCAGGACGGCCTTGGCTCAGCAAGAAGCGTACTCGTACAGTCGAGATCGGATCCACTCCACCCCCGCCGAGCCGGAGCTACAAATGACGCGGCCGATGAACCGGTATGTCGAGCAATGCGCGGCGTGGTCCGCCTCGCGGCAACAATCCGGCAGCGGCTTTGAAGATGCTCAAGTGGTAGTGGACCGCGCCAGGCACGTGGGGAGGCCGAGTTAGTAGCACAAGCGGAGGATCATCCGCCCAGCGCCCGGTTCGACCGACCACCTTCGAACCGGGGGTCACGTCCGGCTCTTTGGGGTGCCTTGCCTTGTCCCGCTTTGCGCAACGTCACGATTGCCCAAGGACTTCAAGGGGCCACGCAAGGTGCCGAATTATACTGCCGACTTGGCTCCAGAGGCGTGGATAGAAAGCTACGAGATGGCCATGGAGATGCTGGACGTGGATGAAGCCGCATGTGCGAAGTACTTCACAATGATGCTGGAAGGTACGGCCCGGACTTGGTTAAAAAACTTGCCGCCCAACTCCATCAGCTCGTGGACCCAGTTGCGGACCCGGTTCATCCAAAATTTCAAAGACACCTGTAAGCAGCCCATGTCGGTGGTGGATCCGCAGCTTGTGTCCGAGCGGAGGAGAGTCTACAACCCATTGGGTGCGCCGTTTCGCAGTTTTACATTCTTCGCACCGGATCAACCCTGATTCCGCGATCTTGACCTTGGAAGCCAATTGCGGTTCGAGCCATTGAAATTGAAGCTGGGCCGCATGAAGCGTTTTGCCATGACATGGGCACTCTAATGGGTGTGTTGGTAAAATACGCTGATTACGATAGTACCAAGGATCCCGAATCGATAATGATGAAGTGGGGAAGGGAAAACAGAACGGCAGCTCCGTGGTCCAGCAGCACCATTTGGCGTGCAATGGAGGGAACAAGCGCAGTTTAACGGCAACATGGGTTTCAGAGCCAACACCAATGCGCAGGACAAGGGTCGGCCTGCAGGGCAGGCAACAAACCGGGCGGTCACAATCCGGATCGTTTGAACTTCATATTAAATCAACCTTGTCCGAAGCACGGACGAAGGAGGTACCGCGAACCACCTTTGGAAGGATTGTTATATCATGCGGGAGTTTAAAAACTCCAACTCTTTCCGGTATGATCAAGGGACCGGGCGGCGGTTCCGGATCCGCTCCGATTACGATGGAGGAAATTCCGGCCCGGATTCGGTGGTAATCCGGGCGGCAAGGCAATCGTAATAATCAAGGTAATCGTAACAGTCGTAACCAAGGGGCTACAATCAACAAGAAGCAGCAGTCGGGTTATCGAGCAACCCAAAGCGCTTGAATGGGGCGATACCACGTCTTTACCACCAGTTTGGACCGACGGGACCGAAAACTTCGTGAGGCGGGCGGTCGGTGTTGTTGAACCGGCTGCGCCGCATTACCTCGCTGGTCTCGAAAGCAGCCGATTGTGTGGAGCAGAGGATCATCCTCCCGGGTTTACAATCCGGGTCGATTAGCCTATGGTGGTGGCACCCTGTAGGAGGGTACAAGTTTACCAAGGTTCTTATGGATGGAGGAAGCAGCATCAACATCCCGTACTACGAGACTTTCCGGCGTATGGGGTTATGATAGGCATCTTAGGCCGTCCAAGACGGTGTTCCACGGAGTGGTGCACAGTAAGTCAAGCGTGCCGGTCGGTAAGATAGTTCGAGGTGACCTTTGGGGACGAACATGACTCGAACGTAAACGTTGACGCTTGAGGTGGTAAAATTCAAAGCCCTTACCACGCCCTCTTTGGGCGGCCGGCTTATGCTAAATTTATGGCACGGCCCTGTTATGTTTACTTACAACTGAAAATGCCGGGTCACAAAGGAACGATAACGGTTCATGGGAGCCGCGGATCGCTCTAGAGTGCGAGGAAGGTGATGCGGCTTACGCTGAGTCGGTTTGTGCCACGGAAGAGTTAAAGTATTATAAAGATAATGTTGATCCGCGGATATGACCCCTTTGAAGAAGCCAACTACAGAGCATGATCCGGACTTGAAGTTCAAATCGGTGGTGAGACGAAGCTTGTTGATTTTGTGCCCGGCGATTCATCCAAACAGTTCACCATCAGTGCCAACCTGGATCCGAAATAGGAAAGCGCGCTCATCGAGTTCATCCGTGAGAATCGGGACATTTTTGCATGGAAGCCGTCTGACATGCCAGGTGTACCGAGGGAGCTCGCTGAGCACACTCTTAATGTTGACCCGAAATACAGACCGGTAAAACAGTTTCTTCGCCGGTTTAACGAGGAAAGGCGCAAGGCCATCGGAGAAGAAGTTGCTAGGCTGTTGGCAGCAGGGTTTATCATCGAAGTCTTTCATCCGAGTGGCTCGCCAATCCTGTTCTTGTCCTTTAAAAGAATGGCACTTGGCGCTTGTGCGTAGTTTTCTCAGTTCTTAACAATTCTTGTCATGCATATACTTTCGACCTACCCCTCATTGATCATATTATTGATGCGAAGGCGGGTTGTGATCGTTTGAGCTTTACGGATGCGTATTCCGGTTATCATCAGATTAAGATGGCGGTTAAGGACCAGGAGAAAGCGGCGTTTATCACCCTTTTGGAGCCTTCGCTATGTGTCCATGCCTTTTGGGCTCAAGAGCGCCCAGCAACTTATCGGCGTTGCATGCATTGTTTGCATAAACAGATCGGCCGTAATGTGCACGCTTACGTGGATGATATCGTGGTGAAATCAAGGCAGAAGGAAACATTGATTGAGGATTTAAGGGAAACCTTCGACAACTTGCGGGTGTACAAGATGATGCTCAACCCTGCCAAGTGCGTCTTTGGTGTTCCAATGAGCAAATTGTTGGGTTTTCGTGTCTAACCGGGGATTGAGGCTAATCCGGAGAAAATTACAGCTATCACCTCCTTAGCCAAGCCAAAATGCATCAACGATGTCCAACGCTTAGCAGGCGGATTGCTGCGCTAAGCCGGTTTATCGATCGCCTAGGAGAGAAGGCCATCCCTTTGTACCAGATCTTTGAAGAAGACGGATCAATTAAATGCGGAGTTCATTCTTGATGAGGCATTGGAGGACTTAAAGCGGCAGCTGGCCAACCCTTTGTTCTTGCTGCCCCTATTGACAGGGAGCCGCTCCTGTTATATGTTGCTGCTAATGCTAGGGCAGTGAGTGTGGTCATTGTGGTGGAGCGCAAGGAGGCAGGGAAGGAGTATCCGGTTCAGCGACCAGTTTACTACATCAGTGAGGTCCTCATTGAATCTAAGCAAAGATATCCACATTGGCAGAAGCTGGTATATGGGGTTTTTATGGCAAACCGAAGTCAAGCAATATTTCCAAGGGCACCCCATCACAAAGGGTCGATTCGGCTCCTTTAGGCGATATCATCTTGAACCGGAAGCAATCGGCGGATTGCTAAGTGGGCTATAGAGCTTGGGCCGCACGGTTTAAAGTATGTGCCCGGACGGCTATAAAGTCTCGTGCACTTGTGGATTTCATTAATGATTGGACGGAGTTGCAAGCACCGTAAGAGAAGCGGATCACACCCATCGGATCATCCATTTTGATGGATCCAGCAATTGGAGGGCTCGGGGCTGGAGTCGTATTAACTTCCCACGAGGTGATAAGTTCTGTTATGTTCTCCGCCTAATGTTCCCTTGTACTAACAATGCAGCTGAGTATGAGGCTTTGCTCCATGGCCTCCGGATGGCGGAAGAAATGAACCTCACCGGTTAAATGCTTTGGTGATTCGGACTTAGTGGCCCAACAGTATCCGGCACTTGGGACTCCAAAGATCCACTCATGGCTGCATATCGTCGGGAAGTGGACGTTGTTGCGGGACATTTTAAAGGGGTACCAGGTGGACCATGTGGATCGTCGGAAGAACGAGGCGGCCGATGCTTTGAGCCGGCTGGGTCCCAACAGAAACCGTCCCGCCTAACGCTTTCCTTGACGTCTTTGCATAAGCCGCCGCTAAGCCGCCTGATGAAATTGATTTGGCTATCCCGATCCGGAGGCTCAATTGGTGGCGGCCTTGCACATCATTCGGATTGGACGCTCCCTTATTTGGCGTACATGAATCGGGGCGAAGTTCTGGGAGGATGAGACGTTGGCCCGGCAGATAGTTCGGCGGTCTAAGTCTATGACCATGGTTAATGGCGAGTTGCACCGCCGCAGCGTGTCGTGCGTTTAGCGCCAGTGTCCCCCTCAAGAGGGCCGTGAGATATTGCGAGAGATTCATGAAGGGGATTGTGGTCACCACGCGGTTCAAAATCCTGGTGGCCAAAGCGTTCCGCCATGGCTTCTCTTGGTTGACCGCCCATGCCGATGCGGAGGATCTGGTCGACGGTGTGATGGTTGCCAAAAGTTCTCCAGCGTGCTCATGTGCCAGCCCAAGAATTGAGGATGATTCCAATTACTTGGCCGTTTGCGACTTGGGGCTGGATATGGTTGGACCTTTCAAACGATCCAAGGACAAAAAGACCCACCTGTTGGTAGCAGTGGATAAATTTACCAAGTGGGTCGAGGCGAGCACATTAGCAAGTGTGATGCGCCACGGCGGTTCAGTTCATCAAGCGGGTGATTTTCCGGTTTGGGTTTCCGCACAGTATCATCACGCATAATGGCACCAATTTGTCCAAAGGAGCGATGAAGGAATTTTGTGAACGGGAGCACATCCGGCTTGATGTTTCTTCCGTAGCCCACCCGCAATCCAATGGTCAAGCGGAACGAGCTAATCAGGAAATTTTGAAAGGTATCAAACCCGGCTTATGGTCCCTTTAGAAAGGACGCCGGGTGTTGGGTGGAAGAGCTACCATCGCTGATATGGAGTATAAATACTACCCCAACCGATCCACCGGATACACGCCGTTCTTTATGGTCTATGGAGCGGAGGCGGTCCTTCCCGATGATATCCGTCACGACTACCCGAGTAGCAGCGTATGTTGAGGCAGATAGCGAGGCAGCACGGCAAGATGATTTGGACCGATCGGACGAAGAGCGCGATATGGCAGCAGCTCGCTCGGCGGTTCTACCAACAGGACCTTCGCCGGTATCACACCGGCGGGTTAAAACCAGAACCTTTCGTGAAGGAGACTTGGTGCTGCGGCTCATTCAAGATCGTAAAGATATGCACAAGCTATCCCCACCTTGGGAAGGGCCTTTTGTGGTCGATGAAGGCTCTATACAACGGGTCCTACTATCTGATTGATGTTCGAGAGCGAAAAAGACTCACGCACGTCGAGAGGAGGAGACCAACGAGCCATGGAACATAGCTCATCTTGACCTTATTATACTTGAGCCATTGGCTCCACTTATGTACATGTCAAGACGATGTATATATTATGAATAAAGCAATAAACCGGATCCTCGGCTAAAGCGGGGTATCTGTTACGTACATAAAGGACCGGTTTGGGTACATGGAGATGATGTCGTAAAAGCGGCCTCCGGTTTAACCCTTGGCCTTGTTTTTAGAAATTTTTGTCATTTGGGGGCTTGGTCGTGTCCGAACCAATGCAACACCTCTTGGCAAAGCGAAAGCCACCAGATCATTTGGGGGCATGGTCACGCCTGAACCAGTCCACACCTCTTGGTCGGCCTAAGGCCATAGAATCACTTGGGGCTTTGGTCGAACCCGAACCATCGCAATGCCATTTGATCGGCGTCATGCCACGAGTTCGATTGGGGACTGGCTGACTTGAACCACCGCTACACCGTATAGGGGCTTGGTCATGTCCGACCATGGTAGCGCCATCCGATCCGCTCGGTGCAGCCTTTCCTTGCAAAGTGATTTTCCTCATTGATTTTGCTTCCATGGGGTCTTTATGCCTGTCATTTGGTTTTTGTTGGCCTTCTTAAACCGATGTAATTCTTTAAACCGGATTTATGTTCCACATTCAATACCTTTTTCAAGTCGGCGATTTTTTGTTCGGTTTGATTTTGCTGTTAACATCCCATTATGGAGTAACAGGGCTTATCATGTTCGGCCACGATTTACACGGTAAATCGGTTTTATACGCAGTATGACTGTTCTCCGTGATGTGATGGTTTATAAGGCCTTCACTTGGGTTTGACTAAAGCCAACTGTGTGCCTAATCTTTGGCGGTATGTTTGTATCACATAGCTTTGATCATATACCTCAGTATTATCTCATATCAATATATTGGTATCAGTTTGGCTAGCGGCGTAAACCGCCAAGGCGGTTTAAGAACTTGTGATTGCGGGCAAAATATGTTGCAGGATTTACTACGAAAGCCAACGGGTCCCGTACTGCCATGCAAAAGTTTACAGACTGAGATTGTACCGGCATTGTTCAACGAAAGACACTTGCTATCCTATTACAAAGCCTTTTTGAGGCCCGGTGTTTCACGCGAAGTTATGCCTTGAAAATTTGAATATGTCGCCCGGCTTGGCGGATTACGCTGCTTCACCGGGTTGGCGCGAGGTGGAGGGCACGGCGCCTGGCGTCGGTTCAGCTTCCTCTTCTTCTTCACCCAAAGCCCGAAGTCATTGGTGGACCAGTCAATCCGGTTAAGGCACGAAGACAGCTTCTTCACTTATCACCAGCGGATCAACGTCGGGCGTAAGTGTGCTTACGGATTGGAGGAATCAGGCTCTGCACTTCGGGATGACAAAATCCACCCGTTTGTTGCTTGCGTCATAAAAAGATCGGTGAACTTCCAGATTGGCTTCAGCCGCTGACTTCGCCAATGACGCATTTCCTTTGTAATCCGTTTGAGGCATCGTTATCGAAGGCTTCGCCGTTCTCTTGAGCGCTGGAAAACCTTTAGCTATGTCACCGGATCAAGATCCGCTATCCATGCCTTTGGCACGAAGTCGAAGCAGCCAGGCGCCAACACGGGCTGCGGATCGCTTCATCTCTTCAAGCTGTCCGGAATCATGGACAGCCGGTCCAAGATCTCTCTCGATCGAGGGACGGCGCCCGTGTTGTCATATGAAGTGGCGCATATGGCCCGGCTGGCGCCGTATATAGCTGTTCAATCAGGTGTACGAAGCCTTGAGCTTTTTTTCGCACGCCGTCGAGCCCGGATGAGCAATACGCTTGCTCGCACCAGGTTTAGACAGCCCAAGTTAAACGGCGGAAGCGTTAACGAGCATCTTCAAGATAAATTTCCTTACCAAAGACGGCAGTGGTCATGGCATGCACTTGACGTTTGAGTCCGGTAAGCTCTTCAGTCACCGGTTTAAGGGCTGCCTCCGCTTCCTCCGCCCGTTTTATTAAACCGGCTTTCTCGGCGTCCCAGTTGACCCGCTCGGAATTGTACCACTCCTTCAGCTGCTCCATGGTGGTCAGGGCGGTCTTTAGCTCATCCTTGGTTTTGGTGGCTTCTGCTATTTGGGTTTCCAGATTGGTTCGGAGGTCCTTGAGTTGCACAATTCTTTGGTGTATTTCATTCGATGACAAATAAAGCATGTTAGTGGTTTCATTATACAAGTCCCAAGCTTAATACAAGTATTCAACTTGGCACTTGGGGGCTAATGGCTAGTTGATCTCAATTTACTAAGGAGACGCAACTTAAGTCCCGGTTTAACTTTGCAAAATTAAACCGACCCTTGGGGGCTACTATGCAGTGAAAAGATGAGAAAGGTCAAATTATTACCTCATAGCGGTCCTTCATGCGATTTACTAGACCGGCTTCAAGGTCACGGCTTGTGTAAAGCCGGTTCGTAGCGGAATGAAGTTCTTAGGCGGAGAAATTGTCATAAGCGAGACATGTCGGTCTTCCCCTTGTCTTTCTTGATAGTAGTGGAACTTTCTTTGATGCTATGCTTGGCCAAAGCGACCGGTTGGCTAGGAGCGGTGTAGCGATACTGTCACAAGAACATCGTCATTTTCAGCGGTCTTGTTTGGGCTTGATGTCGTCTTGCTTTGGCTCGGCGGTTCAACGGTCACGATCCGCTCGGTGGGACGGGATTGGTGGAGCAGGCTGTGAGGTTTCCACTTGGACCTCCGGTTCAACTTCCGGGTCGCCAGATCATCCTTGTACAACTCGCCAGTAGCTTTCCTTGGCGGCTTCGTGGATTTTCATGTGGCTGTTCTGGGGTTTTTTCCGGATCACCATCCGAGTAGGATCAAGAGTTTTCGCTTTCTTGCTCAAAGCGAGCCTTGGTGCTGCAATATTCAGAGTTGGATCAAGACAAATTGACCAAATTAATAGGGAATCGAATTGACAGACAAGAATTACATACCCTGCGGCGATGTTTAGCGGAGGCGGTTGTGTGGTGGATGAACCGCCCCGAGTTGGAAGAGGCCTGATAATTCGAGTCGACGGATTGAGAGAACATCGGAAGAAACCTTTTAAGGGATAACGCTTTTCAGAGAGCAAGTCACCTCGGACGACGCTTCCGGATTAGGGTGTCTGGTAAACCGGCCGAGGTAACCTGTTGACCACCGTGCTGTGTTGTACGGCGCTCTTCATCTGCTGTGTCTTCAAGAAAAGATTTGGATTCAAATAAGCACAGAATGGTATTTTTTCACTTTCCGGACGGTATGACGAATTCTCTTAACAGCGCAAGCTCAGATTCGGAAGAAAGAAGGATTACCTCAACAGATCGGCATGACTGGCTTCAAAGATCATCACAGGAAGAAAAAGTGTCGGTAAAAAGAAGGTAAAGAGGCCAAGCATATGCAAGGAGAAATACAAAGCGGAAAGCCGGTTCATGGCGGCTCCCTCGTAAATGTCAAAGTTTTACCTCGGCTTCTGATTCTTCGTCCTCCGGCGGTTCAGAGGACTCGGTGGTCTTTTTCTTGCCAGTTTTCTTAGTGGCCTTGGACTTTGCACGTGGCGCCCGGACCGGTCTGGTGCGTTTCCAGAAGGAGCTTTCAGCCTGGGAAGCAGCAAGCATTAGCATATGTCAACAGTATTACGAGCCTGAAAGACAGTAAGAAGAGCTTACCGCCGGCGGTTTGTTGGCGGCACAAAATGGAGCCAACCCGGTAAGGCTGCAGACGGAGATTGGCTCATCGAGCATCTTCTTGACGATCTCGGTGGTCTCCTGTTCGGTTATGGGTAGCTCGTGACGCCTTTGAGGATCTTTGAGGCTGCCGGTGTACTCGTGCATCAATCCGGGCCGGCTCGGTGGCAACACGCCCCAAGAGACCCGACAACGCACAAGATCCACGCCGGTTAAGCCATTGGCCATTAGAGCCCGGAGCTTGATTATTTGTGGCGCGAAGTTTTTCCGTTCATGGCGGTTAAGCGTGAAGGCGATGGATGATGGTTCTTTGAGCGGTGAGGACGGTAGCCCGGCAAGGGGTTTTCGTTGGCGGTAGCGGTGTTACGGCGAGAGAACCAAGTTTGGTTCCAATCCTTTGGATGGCTGTGGTGCTTGGCGTGAGGGAAATCGGCTTCCTTCCTCTTCTGAATTGAAACGCCGCCCAGCTCCGTGTTGGGACCATCGTAAAATTCTGTGCGACGGTTCAAATGGAAAAAATCCGGAACAACTCCACGACGGTTCTTCTTGAAGATAGACTTCACGAAGACTTGAAAGTTGCATATGTTCAAAGCGGAATTGGGCCGATATCCTGCGGATGGAGTTGCAGACCGGCAAGGACGTCCGGAAAAACTTTGAACGGTAGGCGTAACCCCAGTCTAGGTGCTGCATAAACACAATTACTTCCCCGCCATGCTCGGGAGAAACTTCGCCCTCCGGAACACGCCAATGGAGGACGTCTTTTGGAGCCAAACCGCCCGGTGGTGGCGTAGCTGTTGAGCTGCGTCTCGGTGATTTTGGACGGACCCGATTGCAAGCAGCAAATTGAGGAGCCATTCCGGAAGATTAAGGCTGCGAAGAAAGGAAAAGCGGTTCACCATTGAACAGGTCAGAGTTACATAATGTTAAACCGGCAATCCGATGAACCGGAAATTCCGGCTTAACTGAGGACTAATGGAGTACGGATTAGATATTAGTAGTTAAACCGCCAAGGAGGCACAAATGAAAAAGTTGCTAAGTATAGATGTAAACAGGTTTCCCATGCAAAAGGAAATAATCTAGATCTACCGGGTTCAAGAAGGAAAATTTCTGCGACCTATGCAGACCTCCTACAACAGGAAGGTTCGGGCATGTTAAAGCGAAGGATCTGAACAAAGGGGAAGATGCCTAGAGTCGGGTAAACGCGAAGCAGCCGTTTGCATATGAGGAGCGGTACGGCTGAGCCGTACGGCCATGGTGGAACTGGTATGAAGAATCGGCATGAAACGCTCACGAGCTATGAGACGAACCGAGTTTCCAGATGAGATCTAGGGTTTAAAGAAAACCTTACCTGACGAGCGGGAACCACGGAGGAGCGCTAAAACTCTGGTAAGATCAGGTTGATGCAATGACCCGGCAGAAGCGTCGGTCGAAGGTTGAGGGCGACGGCAAGAGCTTCAGGTCGGTGGTCGCGAGGAAGAAGAAGAGAGGAAGAAGAAGAAGAGAATGGCCCGACCGGTCTATTTATAAGGGACCGGAGCAATCAACGGCGCGAGAATCGAGGAGTCAAAAGCGGCGGAAGGTGCAGCGGCCGCCTCGATTTCGGAATGGCATTAAATGCAGGGAATCTTCTTGTTTGGATTTCTTTATTAAGGATGACGTCGGGGCCTCGACGCGAATCGGAAGATGACGTCACGGCGGTTCAAGCAGCTGGCGGTTTACGAAAGGAGGAAAGAGCAAGAGTTTCTTGAGGGTGTGAAGATTAACATGAACCAGTTCAAGTCAATCTGGGGCCTAATGTTGGGGATATAACTACTGAGTGTGAACCGCCCCGGGAGGGCCGGTTCACGCTTCGTTCATGATCCAGCCCATGTGGACGCCTGGAGCCCGTAGACGCAATTAAGGTCCATGTATGTAAACCGCCTTAAGCGTTATAGCTATGCGTTGCAAGACAGAAAGGAGAGATCAAGCCGGACTCTTGTATGAGCCGGATTGGGACTCAGAAACCGGCCAAGGCGTCCATCCGTGTATATAAGGGGACGACCCGTGGCGAAGTTAGGGACAGAGATTTCGAGGATAAGTCAAAGCTATTGCTCCCTAGTAGCAGAAACAATATCAATCACATCAAAAAAGGACGTAGGTTTTTACCTTCATTGAAGGGGACGAACCAGTATAATTCCCGTGTCTTGTGTCCGCTTTAACCCCTCTAGGTAAACCCGTACGATGGCCCTACGACTAAGTCCTTTCATGAGGACATCTGCCGTGACAAGTCCACGACATGGTGGGTCCCAGCAGTCAGGGGGGTGAATCGTAGAGGAGTATGAGGGTTCACTCGTTCGGCTGCGGTGTGAGGCTGTGCTACGTCTTGAGCTTGCGTTGGTTTTCCCCGAAGAGGAGAGGATGATGCAACATAGTAGCGTAAGTATTTCCCTCAGTTTTTGAGAACCAAGGTATCAATCCAGTAGGAGGCCACACACAAGTCCCTCGTACCTGCACAAAACGATGGCTACTCGCAACAAACGCGATTAGGGGTTGTCAACCCCTTCACGGTCACTTACGAGAGTGAGATCTGATAGAGATAATATTTTTGGTATATAGATGCAAAGTAAAAATAAAAGAAAGTATTAAAAGTGATGGAGATTGATATGATGAGAATAGACCCGGGGGCCATAGGTTTCACTAGTGGCTTCTCTCAAGAGCATAGATATTCTACGGTGGGTGAATAAATTATTGTTGAGCAATTGACAGAATAGAGCATAGTTATGAGTATATCTAGGTATGATCATGTATATAGGCATCACGTCCATGACAAGTAGACCGAAATGATTCTGCATCTACTACTATTACTCCACTCATCGACCACTGTCCAGCATGCATCTAGAGTATTAAGTTAAGAACAGAGTAACGCCTTAAGAAAGATGACATGATGTAGAGGGATAAATTCATGCAATATGATAAAAACCCTATCTTGTTATCCTCGATGGCAACAATACAATACGTGCCTTGCAACCCTTTCTGTCACTGGGTAAGGACACCGCAAGATTGAACCCAAAGCCATGCACTACTCCCATTGCAAGAACTACCAATCTAGTTGGCCAAACCAAACGTATAATCGAAGAGACTTTCAAAGATAACTCAATCATACATAAAAGAATTCAGAGAAGATTCAAATATTATTCATAGATAAGCTGGATCATAAACCCACAATTCATCGGTCTCAACAAACACACCGCAAAAAGAAGATTACATCGAATAGATCTCCACGAGAGAGGGGAGAACATTGTATTGAGATCCAAAAGAGAGAAGAAGCCATCTAGCTACTAACTATGGACCCAAAGGTCTGAGGTAAACTACTCACACTTCATCGGAGAGGCTTTGATGATGATGTAGAAGCCCTCCGTGATGGATGCCCCCTCGTGAGCTCCGGAACAGGCCCCAAGATGGGATCTCGTGGATACAGGAAGTTGCGGCGGTGGAATTAGGTTTTTGGCTCCTGTTCTGATCGTTTGGGGGTACGTAGGTATATATATGAGGAAGGAGTACGTCGGTGGAGCAACAGGGGGCCCACGAGGCAGGGGGCGCACCCTAGGGGGCGCCCCCCACCCTCGTGACCGCCTCTGTTATCCCTTGGAGTAGGGTCCAAGTCTCCTGGATCACGTTCGGTGAGAAAATCACGTTTCCGAAGGTTTCATTCCGTTTGGACTCCGTTTGATATTCTGTTTCTTCGAAACACTGAAAAAGGCAAAAAAACAGCAATTCTGGGCCTCCGGTTAATAGGTTAGTCCCAAAAATAATATAAAAGTGGAAAATAAAGCCCAATATAGTCCAAAACAGTAGATAAAGTAGCATGGAGCAATAAAAAATTATAGATACGTTGGAGACGCATCAGGCTGGCGTCGCCGCAGAATAACAGGGGGTGTGGGTGCGTTGTCACGCCCAATATGCGACCCTATCCAAAAGGAACTCGAAGGTCCCACCAAGGATAGACCCGCATATTGAAACGCTTTTGCAAGGTGGATATCATTACATCAACATTACATAATAGTGGGGATACATACAAGACATACAATGTCACATGAATACAACAACATCTTACAAAAGATCAACATCCGACTACGGATGAAACATAAACAGAAACTCAAACAATATCCACCCTGCTATCCCAGGCTGCCGACCTGGAACCTATCCCCTGATCGAAGAAGAAGCAGAAGAAGAACTCTGAAACAAGTAAACATCGCTCTCACGTCATGATCATCGCACAACCGGTACCGCAATCGTTGTTGTAGTAATCTGTGAGCCACGTTGACTCAACTATCCCATTACCATGGGTATCAAGACTAGCAAAGCTTAATGGGAAAGGAAGGGGTAAAGTGGTGAGGTTGCAGCAGCGACTAAGCATGATATGGTGGATAACATACGCAAATGAGAGCGAGAAGAGAAACAAAGGAACGGTCGTCAACTAGTAATGATCAAGAAGTGATCCTGAACTCCTACTTACGTCAGACATAACCCAGAAACCGTGTTCTCCTCTCGATCAACCCCGAAAAGATACACTCACGGTTACGCACACGGTTGGTGTATTTTAGAAGAGTTTACTTCAAGTTTACTACAACCGGATATTAACAAATTCCCATCTGCCACATAACCGCTGGCACGGCTCTCGAAGTTTATACCTGCAGGGTGTCCCAACTTAGCCCATGATAAGCTCTCGCGATCAACGAAGGATATTCCTTCTCCCCGGGAAGACCCGATCAGTCTCGGAATCCCGACTACAAGACATTTCGACAGTAATAAAACAAGACCAGCAAGACCGCCCGATGCGCAGACAATCCCGATAGGAGCTGCACATATCTCGTTCTCAGGGCAACACCGGATGAGACATCCTACGAGTAAAACCAGACCTCGAGTTTCCCCGAGGGGGCCCCGCAGTCTACTCGGTTCGGGCCAACACTTAGACAAGCATTGGCCCGGGGCTAAATAAAGATGACCCTTGGGTTAATTACTCCCAAGGGAAAGGTAGGTAGTGGTGAGGCAAATGGTAAAACCAAGGTTGGGCCTTCTTTGGAGGAGTCTTATTCAAAGCGAACTGTCAAGGGGTCCCATAAATCACCCAACCGCGTTAGGGACGCAAAATCCAGAACATAATACCGATATGACGGAAACTAGGGCGGCAAGAGTGGAACAAAACACCAGGCATAAGGCCGAGCCTTCCACCCTTTACCAAATATATAGATGCATTAATTAAATAAGAGATATTGTGATATCCCAACATAAACATAATCCAACGTGGAGCAATCTTCATCTTCACCTGCAACTAGCAACTCTATAAGAGGGGCTGAGCAAAAGCGGTAACATAGCCAAACAACTGTTTGCTAGGAAGGGTGACAAAGGTTAGAGTTTCATGTAAATTAGGGAGGCTTGAGCAGCAAGTGATAGGTAGCGCAGCATAGCGAAAGAACGAAGCAACTAGCATAGCAATGATAGTAATGAGATCCAAGGTAGCGGTCATCTTGCCTGAAGTCCCGCAAGGAAGAAGAACGAGTCCATGAAGAAGATGAAGCCACGAAGACGAACCAAGCGTGAGCGAGCGAATCCTCACGATCGCATAGCGAAATGGGAACTATCGAGAAGAAGCACACAACATGGTAAACACACCACACATGAACAAGGCATGATGCACAACAAGCATGATGCATGACAAAGCTAGATGAGGCTACTCATAGCAAGAGATGATGCAAACAAGAACAACACATCAAGGCAAGTTTAAATGAGGCCGGAAACAACATAGAACAATTCCGGTAAGTCCTCATATGCAAATTTCGAAATTTGTCTAGATCTGAATAAATTTATGTTTAAGTTGTTAAACAGAAATTTAAAATGCACCAAGATGATCTGCACAAAATTCTAGTCAAGTTACATATAAAGTTCATTAAATTCGGAGCTACGGCCTAGAAGATATGAGCAAAACAAGTTGAGCATGACATTGATGCAAAATGCATCCAAACATCAAGCAAACACCTCAAAACAAGGATGCAACATGATAATATGAAACTACATGCAATTCTAAGCAAGTTTCATATAGAGCACACTCAAAACGGAGCAACGGTTCAACACATACACCCTATACAAGCCATAACAACAATCTGTCCAAAACAGCAACTAGGCATATTGCAAGCATCAAAACACTATGCTAAAGCATCTCAACGCGAAAACAAAAGGCATGGGCATGATTTACAGTTAATGCATAACAAAACATGAACACTGAGCTATCTCCAGAAATGATTAAAACATGCTCAAAAGGACATGACAAGATTGCAAATAATAACAGTTTCGGATTTAGCAGGAATAACATCAGGTTGCAATGTTTAGAGCTATCAAACAACATGTTACAGGAACTTAACATGGCAAACAAAGGCATGACATGAATCTAATAATAGCATATAACAAAAGTCCCTTACTGACCATGAGCTAAAAGGGCACAGAAAATATGATGGCACCCATGTAAACATGGCAAATGATATGACAGATTCATACATGGCAGGAACAACAATAAGTAGGCATGTTGGTGAGCTTGAAACACTCACCACAGAGCAATACATGGCATGACAAGGTAACCAACAGTAATAACACATGTTTATGAATCTACACATGGCAAGAGCAAGTTCATAGGATTCATGGATCACTAACAACAATCATGGCAACATTGAACTTAATGTTAACACGATGACAGCAACATTATTTAGCAACTTTGGAGCAAGATAATAACATGTTACAGCAGGCTATAAATACAACCAGGGGCATGGATGGATATAGCAAGACATGTTTAACAAAACATCCTTAGTGAACATCTCCAGATTATGCATAGAATGACTTGTAGCAGCAGGTTTACATAGCATCATTATATAACAGAATCAGCCTAGCGAAACAGCAACAGCAAGTAACCTACTTAACAAGCTCGATGCACTTAGCACATAACTCAGAAAAATACATGGATTTCACCACTGTGAAGATGGCATGACATAGCACAAAACACATGTAGAGCTCATGCTCATAAGATGCACACATCAAATGCAACAAAAATGACAAATCATCAAGTTATAACAGTTTCAGCAGGTTAACATCATATAGCACTCTTGCAATGAAGATTCAGGCCTCAAGTTGAACTCAAATGAATATGGCACAATGGAACGAAATGAAGAACTCGTTAAGGCGAACAATTTGAAATATTACACGCACCAAACAGAGTAGTGTGCAGCAAGTTATGATGCGATGAACATGGCGTAATGATGTCAAATAACAGGGACTTGGACGAAAATTTACCCTCCGAAAAGTCAACGCGGGACGGGACGTTGCGGGACGGAGGGATCCGGTTCGGGCGCGAGTCTTTTGGTTGGACGGAGTGGTGGATCTGGTCCACCTGACCAGATCCGGACGGCGGGGAATTCCGGCGAGCGCCGGCCGCTGGCGCGAGGCGCCGAGGCGGCGGCGAACGGAGGCGGCGGCCAGCGAAGCTCGGGCAGAGGCCGGCGAGACCACGGGCGGATCCGGCGGCCGAGCTAGGGAGGTGGCGCGATCGGGCCGGAGCCGGAGGACGCGGGCGGCAGGCGGCCCACGGCGGCGGCGCGGGATCCGGCGACGGGCGCGCGTACGGCGTGGTCGGCGAAGCCGGGAGGGCGCGCGGGCGCGCGCGCCGGACGGGCGGGCGGCGGGAGAGGCGCGAGGAGGCGGCGGAGTACGACGCCGGCGAGGCGGCGCGGCGAGATCGGGCGCGGAAGCGTGCCGGGCGAACGGCGGCGGAGCGCGCTGGCGGCGCGGGCGGCGGCGGCGGCGGTTGCCTCATGGGCTCATAGCTGGCCGCGCGGGCCGGCGGCGGAGGAGGGCGACGGCGGGGTGACATGGCAAGCCACGATTGGCTACGGGCGCGGGCGGACATGTCCGGCGGGGGCGGACGCGTCCGGTGGCTGCGGGAGGAGCTAGACTAGGGTTTTGGACCCGAAATTTCGGGGAGGGGCACATATTTATAGGTAGAGGGAGCTAGGAGAGTCCAAATGAGGCATGGTTTTCGCCCACACGATCGTGATCGAACGACCGAGAGCATGGAGGGGGTTAGGATGGGTTTTGGGCCGGTATGGAAGGGTGTTGGGCTGCAAAGAGAAGGAGGCTTTTGCGGTTACCTGGTTAACCGTTGGGGTATCAAACGACCTCCAAATGGCACGAAACTTGACAGGCGGTCTACCGGTGGTATACCAAGGCCGCTTGGCAAACCTCGGGCCATTCCGAGAAAGTTTAATGCCCGCACAAAAGAAGAGGCAAAGGGGCACCGGGAGACATAGGAGTGCCGGATTGCAAAACGGACAACGGGGAAAATGCTCGGATGCATAAAACGAACACGTATGCAAAATGAGATGCACATGATGACATGGCAAAATACAACACGCAAGCAAATGACATGGCAACAACGACGAATAACTGACGGACACCTGGCGCATCGAATCCGGGGCGTTACATGCGTAGAGGGATGGCCTGGCCAGCGGTGGGAGTAGTAGGGGGCGATGAGGCCTCCGCGGCATCATAGCCGGCCACGGGTGGCAGGAGCAGGCGGCACGACCGGCGCTGCTTTGGGCGGCTGGAGCAAGAAGACCCGAGGTTGAAGAAGCACTACGGCCGTTGGATGGACATCGTATGGTCACTGGAGCTAGAATCGTTCATATATTGACTAAAGTTGACAAAGGCATCTATCCCGGTCAACTTAGTAGCCCCACAAGTCAGCCTCCCACCAAGGTGGGTCCTAGCTAGCAAGGGGTATTCATTTTTTTGTGCGTAATAAGGAGGCACTTCCGGTGGGTCCGAGCTGACAGCGGGGGAACATTTTTTTCGCGAAATACGGTGGCCCGTCCTGTGGGTCCCAGCAGTCAGGGGCAAATGTTTTTTTCGCGAAATACCGGTGGCCCGTCCGGTGGGTCCCTACTGTCAGGTGGAGGAATAATTATTTTCCGCGTAATAGGGAGGCACTTCCTTGCGGATGTCGTGGACCCAGCTGTCAGCCTCTCCACGTACAGTACTCTTCTGATGGAAGTCGGTCATTGACCACATTGACCACGCTGTGCCGAGAGCACCACGACGGTGGACGACGGCGAGGCCTAGGAAGGGGACGACGCGGAGCCGGGGAAGACACGGCAGTGGAAGCCCGCGCGGAGAGGAGTACGAGGGTTCACCCGTTCTGCTGTGGTGTGAGGCTGTCGCCTCTGCAGAATAACATGGGGTGTGGGTGAGTAGAGGGATGCCCTGGCCAGCGGTGGGAGTAGTAGGGGGCGCTGAGGCTCATGGCATAACAGCCGCCACGGAGGCGGGAGCAGCGGTCCCGCCGCTGCTTTACGGCCGGAGCAAGGAGATCGTAGATTGAAGAAACACGACGGCCGTTGGATTGACATCCAATGGTTACGTCTGCTAGAAGCGTTGTTGACGTATATAAAAACTAAAAAATCATGCAAACGCATCAACTAAACAGGACCACAAGACATATCACTCCCTCAATATTTATTAATTTATATATAGCTCTTGTAATCTTCTTATGCAATTTATTGCAGTCGTTTTTTTTTGGTTGGCCAGGGCCAATTTCGCACATTTCTGTGGGTTCCAAACTATTTTTAATACCGAAATGTCGAGCCAGATTTAAAGTACTTTGAAGATATATTTAAATTAGGTTAATTCCAAGTGAAATAGGAATCTGAAAATGTGAAAAAAATCAGAAATTATAAAGTAATTGCCAATTTGTCATCTGTTTTATATTTACAACCCATTTCATATTACTTTCAAGATTTGCAGCGTCTTGAAAGAGTTGCAGCCCATCGTATGCGTAGGAAAATAAGTAGGCCTGGATTGGGTATTCTTGAGAAAAAAATAAACTGGGCTCATTTTCGCAAAGAAAAAATAGCTGGGATGGTCACATGGTGAATATAAAATATAAGCACAGGCTAGACGGGCCTGACCAGTTCAAACCCTGCTCCGTCTCAACAATACCAAATAAAAAAATACTGCTCGAGTAGCTACGTCCCAGGTGTCAGCCGATCTTGTGTTGTTCTCTTGTCTATTGACTATATACGCTCACAATGTCGTGGGTCCCAGATGTCAAGAAAACACTAGGAGGAAGCATTTTATTTTTCCATACGCTGACATGGTGGGCCCCTACTGTCATCCTCTCCACGTACTTCTGCCGATTCCTGTTGTTTGTTGACCATGTTGACAACGCGAGAGGGCGGCGCCGCAGCGAGCGCACCAAAGCGCGAGGAGGACGACGGCGTTAACGATTTAGGAGACGGTGGCGGCGAGCGCGCACCGAGGCGCAGCCACCGTGGAGGCGGAAGGTAAGGCTCACGCCAAGGCCGTTTGGTTTTAAGGCCGGAGGAAGACAGGATCAAGAAACACGACAGCATCAGAAAAGCAGCAGGAGTACTTAACAACCTTAATCAAACCAAAGCATGAGCACTTAACAACTAAAGCTGAAAGCAGTATGAATACTTATACAGTTCAACCGTACATAAAGCACGCCTCGAACAGTGCTACTTTGCCTCTGATTAACCAAGGGTGAGGCCGCCAAGCCCCGTGACAAGGCCCAGGCGCCACCCACGCATCCACAACCTTCGAAAGCGGCTTCATCTCGCAACATGGTCAATAAACAGGATATTCGCTTTAGAGTCATGGAAAAGCATGAACATAATCTTCTGTCCTATTCTCCAAGATGGGACGGGCCTTCATTATTTGAGACCACCCATGAATAAGTATCTTTTCACCTCCAAGGGAATTGAGTAGGTCGACATAAACATCATGTTGTGACCAAGCGCCAAGTCTGACCCGACCATGGTCGAGCATCTGTATAGGAACAATAGAACTTCGGCAGTTCTGTTTCAAGAAGATCACAGCTGTAAAACTGTGTATAAGCAATAGTTTATGAAGAACATATATAATAGAAAACAGCTCGTACCATAAGTTTCTCGACACAGTTGGACCTATTCAACGAGTGCAGCAGTGGCACACATATCCCACGTGGCCTTCCACCATTTAAACGCCCCACAAGGACCTCAAGACGATCAATAAAGTGTAGGAACTTGTGGATGTCGATCTAGTCAACTTCAGTGCCATTAGTAATAGCCGAGTTATTACAGAGTAACAAGCAAGCGGGCTTAACTCTGAAAAAACCTACATGTGCCACCAATTATAAGAAAATATTAGTTAGAAGTAGCATCTTCGTGAGAGATTCGTTGCTACTTCTAAAGTTAAATTGTGATTAGTTAGACAGAATAGGTGGATTAGGAAGTAATCGAGGCAACAAGCAAGAACCAGATACAAAACTAACATCGATGAACAATTGGAACGACGTCAGGGTGGAAGATCGCAGTGAAGATGAGACCAAGTTCTGCTATTTCCATCAACATTCGTGCGCCAACTTTCAGTCTGTAACACTTGAGAAAGTTTATCCAAGTTCTGCCATAAAAAAAGCAGCGATCTTCTTGGTTCATGAACCCAACTCGGAACTTATATCCATGGCTTGTCTTCACTGTGACCATTAAAGTAGTGTGTTCAGTTATGGCAAGGCCGAGCATCTTGAGTACATGTGTTCTGGCAGAGCAAATAATACACTGCAGGAAAAATAATATGAGAACACAACATGTTCAAAAAAAAACCACCCTCCCGGATAGAAAAGAGGATTCTAGGAACATACTGTGCGCGTTTCAAAATTTTGTGTTAGGATGAGAAGGAACAAGTGTGGCGTCTCGCCGAGGGCACAGAAACCTGTAGGGTACTCGCACTTTGGGCACTGCAAATGAAACACACTAGATTTAGTAGGAAGAAAAATGCATCAATGGCGGCGGCTGCCATCCAAGGATCGCCTGCGACCAAGGACTTGGATTTATCGGGGATGGATGAAGAATTCGTACCTGGTTCTCCATGAGAAAACCCTATGCAATCGCCGAGAGGGGGTTTTCTCTGAACAAGCAGACGAGGGAGAACGGGATTCAGGCCCAGTGAAATATTGCCGCTTCGTCCGTCCAGCTTACTGGTTAAGCTGGAAGGGCGGGTTGTGGTGGCTCATTGGGCATTACTGCGGCGCTACGACCGGGGTGTGTCTACCGTGAAGTTGTGCACTCTAATTTGTGCATATGGCATGTGGACCCCGTTGCCGGTTGCCCCACATATCAGTGAAAGGAAGTAGAAAGACAGGAGTAACTAGTTACACATAAATATATTTTTTGACAGAGAGATACTCCCTCTGTAAAGAAATATACAAATCTTTTATATCACAGGCTCACCTTGCCGAGAAATATACTCCCTCTGCAACGCACGGGAATTATGGGGTTCAGCTTTTTATGGGGGTTCATTTGAGAATATAATACTCGAGATAGGCTCATGTTCTGGACTTTGGGCATGAGCCGACCACATGTTTGGGGGCCCATGTGTTCTACCTCGGCGCTTTTCATATTGCAAGCGATCGGCATGGCGCTGGTTTTAGATCTTTATGCAAGGCGAATACACAAAATTGAATAAAGCACGGAAGCTGTTGGAATGAAATCGAACGACAGTTCCTAACCAGCTATCAGAGTTGCAATTCTATCAACGATATACCATGTGATAAATAATACTGTTGTACTACTTATACACACAGGACACTTGTTTCACCATGCCAGATTATTACATCAAAAACTCTCGGAGGATAGATCAGTTTCAAAGTTGCGTGCTGCTACTGAAGAATTTCAAAGTTGATTTGGATCAGCTCTCCTTGCCGAGAAAGTTCGATTTTGACATCATCCCCTACTGCAAGATATGATTTAGATTTGAACCTTGACCATCCTTTAGCATCAAACATCATGCGACCATCCTTTGCACTTACAGTATATTGAGCAGGTTCATTCACACCAAGGCTGCACATGGTAAGAGAAACTTGGCATGATGCGCCTGGATAGTTGAACGACTCCCTCGTTGCTCTAGGAATTCTCTGTTTGCAAACAAGAAGACATACCCAAACAGTTAGATCAACACAGTGAATCATGTGAAACAACATGGAAAGAAAAAAGAACGAAGCACTTGGGCGGCCAATGCTTACCAAGAAGGTGGACATGTAGGTTTTTGTAAGGACTTCGGTATATGATGTGCGAACTGCAGCCCGGTCTGTTGCCGGTGCAACTGCACGGGCCGGAGCAGATGCAAGTGCAAGTGTTGGTGCAGGTGCCGAAGTCGCTGCTGTTGCCGGAGATGGTGCTCCTTGTAGAGCTAGTGCCGGTGTCGGAGCAGGTGCCGGTGTCGGAGCAGGTGCCGGTGTCGATGCCCGACCCTCTGGTAGATCGGGATCGATTACCGACGCTGGTCGGTGCCCAATCCTCAGCTGGATCAGACTGAGTTGTTGCCGCTGTCAGTGCTAGAGCAACTGCCAGTGATCCATCTGTGCGAGACAGCGGCGATCCTGTCTGGTCTGTTATGATCAGCTTTCTAACTCGACTAGGATCCGTGACCATGATCCAGTTTTTTTCTTCATTTCTTTTAAACGCGAGAAGGACTAATTGTGGCGTTTTTGTTAAACCAAACTGCAATTCATCATAGGTATTCAGCTTGTACTCAGACAACAAACTGATCCAATTTTTTACAGTAATATAAGTGATGGACAGTGCCTTCGTTACTAACACGACATAAGAAGTGAAACCTGCAAAAATAGCCATCGTAGAGCAAAGCAAACGGTTTATTCTGTGATGTATGTCACATGGCAAAACCTGCATCTTAAAATTGCAGGAAAAGAAAGAAAACATGACATTAAATCAATAAGATTTAGACAGTAAATCAATAAGATTTACTTGATGTGACACGAGCGAATCCTTACCAGGAAATCACTATGTTGAAGTACTAAACAGAAGATTGATCGTCCAACTACGCGTGGCATGCAGGGGCCCCGCCTACTCGCTGAAGCAGGACAGTCCAAAGGTCGTGACAAATCGTATGGACCGAACATCCATGGGACTAGAAATCCTGGTGGTTGCGATAAACCCTGCAATGCATACAGATATTGGAGTGTAACCATAATTGATAAACCGTCCTCACAAAAAATATGACCTGGATACTTCAAAATATACAGACTGAATTGAGTGGACAGACATTAACATAGACCATTCTCAGATCGACCACACACCAAAAGTGGCAGTACTAATAAACAATACAGGTTCACAAACACAAATCAAGTAATCTTGAACAATAGTACTTACTACAGACAAGCAAAGTTGCACTAACTAAACTCTGCAGACTATTTCTTGCCACCGACCTACGGGAAGAAACCCGCATAACTGACTAGGCCATGGACTTCGTGTGAGATGTCTACATGCACCATCACCATCTTGTCAACCTTGGAGAACCTAATGAGTGGTCTTTCCACTCATAAACATGATGATGAAGACAGGACGCATCAGATTTGTGGGGAAGCTTTACAAGAACCACACCCTTCAGTGTCGAAGGCACAACCAGGAAATTGTTGTGGTCAAGTGCAGCCTCGAGAACACGCTGACAACAATGCTACAGGAAAACACTAGTTCGTGACACGTGGCGACAAGGACACAACAGCTGGATAGTTCAGAAGAGAACTCATCATCGTGTCTTCCAGTTCTACGGCATGACTTTGAGAACTTCATCTCCACCGCGGACCTGGTTCTAATTCAAAATGTAAACCATATTTTATTACTACCTCCTTTCAGAAATATAAGATGATTTTCGATATTATACTCCATATATGACTACATATACGCATAGAAATGAGTGAACAAAGACACTAGAACATGTCTTCAAAGGCATAAGAGCAGAGGTATTACATGCAATATCCATAACACAAGTTACTGAGGCAAATATACCCTCTTAAAAGGTAGCATTGATGTTCATAAAGTACTCCCTCCGTCCCAAAATTCTTGTCTTAGATTTGTCTAGATACGTATGTATCAAGTCACATTTTAGTATTATATACATCCGTATCTAGACAAATCTAAGATAAGAAATTTGGGATGAGGAGTAGTTGAAAGTAATCTATAAGAAATCGGTGTCAACCTCGAACATGTTTTGGTCAAAAGAGGAATTTAGAATCGCCATTTGGCACACTAAAATCACATGCAAGATCACCCAGAAAGTTGTACTACCGGTAGTAGTACTGAGTGTTAGATGAATAAACACGATCATGATCGAGAATAAGTTCATCAACAAGAGACATTTCCTGGACTTGCTTAATGAGGGATCCCGGAGAGGGGGGCTTGGACAGGGCGATGACTTTGAGCTTGTCTGGGGTAGTCTCGGCGGGGTGCTTGCGCTTCTTCGTACCATGAGCCTCGACGGTTTTGGCCAGAGCCATAGACATCACGTCGGCCGGTGCTCCGACATCCATCCAAGAGAGGAAGCTAAGAGAGAAGAGTGGAAGGAGGAACGAGATGAGAGAGAAGCAAAGCGAGTGGGGGTTTTCTTCAAGAGAGGAAGCTGAGAGAGAAGAGTGAAATGATCGTTGCTTGATCCATCCAACTTACTTCTTTGGAAAGGAGGGGTTTTGTGATTTGACGGTTCATTGGGCATTACTGCGGCGGTTCGGTCGGGGTAGTCTACCGTCACTCTACTACGGAGTAATTTAGTGCATGGCTAGTGGACCCAGGTGCTGGCTGTCCCACACGTTGGCGAAAGTGAGTAATTTAGTGCATGGCTGGAGGAGGATCCGCATGGTAGAGCATGTCCACTGTGTTTCATTCTGAAGAAAAAAATGATTACAACAAGCGTTTCCACTCTTACGAAGGAGGAGTGCGAAACACGGCAGCCACTTGAACATACATAGTGCTCCTACTACTAGGCATGTGTAGTGGTTCATATGTCAGTACTACACAATTTTGTTGCTAGTGTAGTAAGATATGACAATAACAAATGATGTTGTGCGCATGTCAACTACTCCTATATGTAACATAGTACCGCTTTTTTCGACTGTCCGGTCGAGAATGAACGGTGAGATCAATGTTAACAGAACTAGGTCCACAAAGCACGGAGAGTACGGTGCTACAAAGACTCCACGAAACATGAACCATATGAAGCACGAATAGTGTTAGGCGTGGTGTATGAAGGGTGCACGGATGGGAGCAAAAGTTCCCTTCTCGACCCACTTTTGGGTGTTTGGCGAGTGCATGAAGGGTGCAGGAGTCCACACTAGTAGGTTGACAAAAATACACGAAGAGGAAACAACTATATTGAGATGAGAATGCAACCAAACACACCCACACGCTTTGTGCTACAGTGACTGATCTTCACCGTCTGAGTTTGATCCAACGGTCATGTTGCGCCGAGACATGGACATGCCCATGCAGAGGGCGCCTAAACACCACCAAAGTCCCTCTGCTTCTTGAGGCGCACGAGGTTGGTGATGCAGGTGCAACCGCCGCAGAGCCCGCTCCCGGCCGACGAGCCAGCTCACAAAGACGGGCATCCAATGGCACGAATGGATTCCGTGACGGAGCCCTGAAAGGATTCGCCCGGCAACGGCGACGGCAGCCCGCCACCCTCCTTGTCCAGCTCAGCCCCCCACCATCGCTGGAGACGGCTCAGCTCCTCGGAGATATAGGTGAAGAAGGAGACCAGGTCGAAGCCGCAGCTCGTTGAAGTCGACCGGTGGTCGAACGGGTTTAGCCCGATGGTCGGCATCGCCGCTACCGGGCACGACGGTAGGCATCGAGCAACCGCAACACGCGTCGCGTGGCAACTTGGTTCACCAAGTGGCCGAGGCGATCTGGACCTCATCACGATCGGCCGCTCGGCGCTCCACCGGCTCCCCGACGGCCTATCGTATCTCCGCTTTCTGCAGCAACGCCGCCGACGCCTCGAGCATCTTTGTGGTGGACGCCTGCCGCTTTTGAAGCTCCGTGAACTCCCGCACATAACGGAGGAGCATGGCACTCCTCTCCTCCTTGAGCTCATGGAGCTCCATGTCCTTGGCCCTGAGCTCCGCATCCTTGGCATGAAGCTCCTGTGTCAGGCGCCTCACCTCGGACTCCGTGATCTGCTGCGCCGCCATGGCACCAGGTAGAAGCAATGGGGAGCGGAAGCAAAGGGGGCGAAACGGCTGAAAGGCAATGCAATCTACGGGAAGGCGGAGGGAGCGGGGAATTTTTTGGTTTTCATCACGGTAAAACACCAGTCGACGACTTCTCACATCAGGAAGCAGTGGGTTTTTACAGGCGGAGTCATCGTGACTAATTGCTGCCGCGCCTACTCCCGTCAATCAAAAAAATTAAAATCTTGTCGCGCCTACTCCCATCAATCAAAAAATTAAAAATCCTGCCGCACCCAAACACCAGAGCAACGCCGCAGTGGATATTTAAATTTACATGCCGACAAGTAGATAAAAAAGGGTGAAAAAACAAATGTGGGGGCGGCCTAGCTAATCGGTCGAACTAGCCCAACTAGCTAGCCACCGTGCTTCACTGATGTACTCGGCGGGAAAGGTGGTCTTTCGTGATTTGACGACTCATTTACTTGCTTCAGCGCTACGACCGAGGAGGACCCAGAAAACGCGCGGTAGGGCGTCCCACGTCAGGAAGAATATATGCGTGCACAACTTGGGAGGACCCCGAAACCGCGGTAGGGTGTGCCACGCCTCGCACGGAGGAAAAATGTGCGTGTAAAATATACTGCATCAGACGTAGTACCTATGGTTCGACCTCGGGACCCAGCCAGTCGGTCGAAAACACCCCACTAGCCACATAGCTTCATCATGCAAACGTGGCATGGAGGATAGATGTGGTTAGCTCCGTCTCGACCAGCAACAACGTCTCTTGTTCTAGGCGATTCTTCTATTTTCCAAGCTTTTTTTAGTTGTAATAACACCACGGCAAGCTAGCGCCGCTCTTCGTGTGTGCCCGCAAAGGTTAGACGATGGAGAGAAGAGAGATTGAGATTGCAGACTGGGACCCACCAAGAAGTGAGACAACGGTCATGCACGTCTTTGACGAGGCACTCCCTCTACTCTACTCAACGCAAGTACAGTATAAAATCAAGTTATGGCACAAAGCCAACAACCGCTCGCTTTTTTCAGGCTATCGACTTACGCTTTGTAGTCCATGTTGCCGCTCAATCTCGCCTTTCAGATTTGTTAGTTTTAGGTCCAAATTTGATTAGTGACAAGTGGGACCCCCGTGTGTTGTTCCGATATTTCAGTGTAGGATGGTTTTTTTGAACAAACACTTTGCGCGGTTAGACAAGTAACGGCACGAGTTACACGTATTTTGCAAGTTTATGAACAAAATGACAGCGGCATAGAATATCACATCCACCCTGCAGCTTAGATACTATGGTGATACGAGTTTTTACACCGTTGGAAGTGAGATCCAATGGCTTGGGAGTAATCTTTGTAATTATGCGCAATTTCCAAACTCTCCAAAGGTTTTTTTGCAAATAAAACATTCAGGCCTCGTGTGTGCCGCTGCATTTTCGATCCAACGGCTCCCTGGTGCTCATATTAGGTGCTCCCCGTAGCTTAATTACCCGCTACGGTGATATGAGCATCTAGGTCGTATGATCAGTGATCAGATGGCACATGCGTAGTACTTGTACTTTCTGCGCATTTCCCAAACTCTATCACCAGATATTGCAAAAACATTCAAACCTCCTCCTCAGGGCCGTTAGATCTCGGTGAACTCGTATCACCATAGAATCTACGGTCTGGAGCACCTCATACTCTCCCGCGAGAAAACATAAGGTGCTATCGCAGCTTGGATGCTACGGTGATACGAGCTTGGAGGTCGCTTTGATCTGAGATCCAATGGCATCTCGGCAGCCTTTTGTGCTTGTAAGAAGTGGCGAACTCTTTTGGGGCTTTTTCTGCAAAAACCATTCGAACCACCGAGGAGGTGTTGGGTCACAAATCCAACGCCTCTGAAGAGCTTGTATCACCAAAGCATCTAAGGTGTGGTAGCACATGATATTCTTACATACAAGAGAATATGATGTCCTCCTTCATCTTAGATGCTACGGTGATACGAGCTTCGAGGTCGTTGGATATGGGATCAAAGGGCATCTAAGTGGTTTTTGTACAAACTGTGTGCAATTTTCAAACTCATCAAGGTTTCCTGCAAAAATATTAAGACACATCATGTGAGCTGCTATATCTCAGATCTACAAGCTCCAAGCAACTCGTATCGGCATATAGCATCTAAGGTATGGGGACACATGATATTCTCCCGGGGAGGAGGGGTGGGGGTGCGCAACCAATCGGTGGTTGGGAGGGTGGGGACAAATATAATCTAAACAACCCTAAACAGAGCTCCACAATTTTATCTAAGGTCGAGGGGTTGACCCCCGACAATCATAGCTCCGCCTAAACACAACATTTGCATGTACCGTAGTACTAGACTTAATATTCATGTTTCAGTTTCACGTTCATTTTAAATATTGAACTGAGTACCATGGATGTCTTACATTTTACTCCCTTCGTTCCTAAATATTAGACTTTTTAGAGGCTTCAAATGGCTGGCACATACAGATGTATATAGACATATTTAAGAGTCTAGATTCACTCATTTTGCTCCGTATGTAGTCACTTGTTGAACTCTCTAAAAGACTAATATTTAGGAATAGAAGGAGTATTTTTGAATTCGTGTCATACATGCATGGTTTGGAAAAATAGATGCACTATACTTATTGGATTGTTGTTGTGTTCGTGCGTGTGTGTCTGTGTGTGTGTGTGTGTGTGTGTGGTCATATGCTTGATACATACAAAGTTTTCTCACCTCCATATTGTTCATCTTTTAAATTTGAACCTGCATTGGAAAACTTACTAGGGATACCATGAAATGTGAAATCCATGTTGAGATCACTATATCACAAACTCACTCTAATTCAACAACTCGTCATAAATCAATCACCACGTTGAGGTTAGTATTTGCAAGGAAAATACGGGTATTGTAATACACATAGATTCGTTCGGCAATTTAAAAGGTTCCTTTCATATTCTCGAATGGTAGGACCCAACGCCAGCACCAGACCTTGGCTTGTGTTGATCCTAAAAAACCGGGCTCGTGTCCTTCGGTGGCGTCGTGGTACGCACATTAGGCAACCCCAACCAATCGAGCCTCGGCGCTTCAAGTCGAAATATCCGCGCCGTAATTCCAGCCCTAGGAAATTCCCCTCATGTCCCCGGTCCATAATGACTACCGATGAACAAAGGAGGGATGCTTTAGTAACTAGACAACGTTACCTACCGTGCCGAGCACGGTTCAATTCCCTCGGTCGCCGCTCGTCAAGGTTACACGTCAACTTCATTGCCTAGTACTACTACTACTACACCAGGATGAGCACATAATTGAGCCCGCTTATTCGTGCCTAGTACTTGAGTTAATATATCAGGCAATGCACTGGTACGGAGGGATTATCCTTTTACTCTCCATATATAACTTGTCTGAAGTCTAACTAAGCAAAATGTTTGACCAAATCCTTTCTTAAGAAATACAACAGGACAGATGTACGGCTTGAAAATTTATTGCATGATGCAGGTTATGATATTGTTTCGAATCCTCGATCTTAAATTTCAGAAAATCCAAAAGTGAGCATAAATTCTTGAAACTGAGCATGGTCACGTGATATGGCACAAATATTACTTCGTAAGTTTTTTCTTCAATTCGAGACAAGCTGCTTATGAAAAGTTGCACAAATGAAGAGCCAAGGTATTTTGGAACAAAGACCTGTCACGTTAAGGCGAACACTTTCACTATTGAAACCGTGGGCGTTTACGTGCCGCCCTAAAAGGGCATGGTATCCGCTGCTAAAAGGGGCCACTTGGAATGTGATTTCTTCGGACCTATAATTCTCCGGGGTGCCAAATACCACGTCAAGTGTGATTTTTCCCGCACACCGTGCTTCCCGACTAGGGATAATTCCCCTGAAGGTTGTGCCGCTTTGTTCAATGCGGCCTTTGTCAATTTCCATCTTGATGAGTGTCTCTTCATAGATCAGATTTAATCTGCTTCCGCCATCCATGAGCACTTTAGTGAGCTGAAAGCCGTCCACGATTGGGCTAAGAACCAGAGCGGCTGGTGCCCGAACAGTCCGGAATCTAGGTTCAAATCGCGGCATTGAAAGTTATAGCGATTAATAGTTCTGGGTTCATCTTGGCCATATGGCAGATTTCCATGAGCTTCGATGAGCTTCGCTTGCGCCACTGCTTGAGGCAAAAGTCTCAAGACTTTCAAGATGCAGATTGTGCTCGTTGGCGGGATGTTGTTCTGTAAGAAGATCCTCGCCACTTTTCGCAACCTCCGGAGTATCCAACATGCCCTAAGGCTATGAGTTGGTCTGTGTCCGGAGTCTTTGTGGAGTTTACATGGCCCATTGAGCCATTTTTACACACGGTTCCCCACCACCGGTGGGCTTTGGTTTCTTGGGGATTGGATCGGACGACGACGGGAGTTCGCCCGCTTAGTTCGGACAAAGGCTTCGTGAAAGCCGGATTGTCCCAAAATTCAGTTTGAGTTCTCCGTGACGCTTTCCATCGCATGCAGATTTGTACTATGATTGCTAAGTCCGCAGCGCATTTGCGTCACGGCGACTTATAGCATTAAGGATTCCTTTGTCCGTGCAGTTTTTGCGTAAGAGCGAGACTACGCCCTCCTCGTGGCAGCCCTCGACCTTGTTTAGCGCAAGGAGGAATCTGGCCCAGTAATGATGTACTGTCTCCTCGGGCTCTTGCCTGATATGGGAGAGACGATTTAAGTCCGCGTGGGTGGTTATAGCCGAATCCGGATTCTGATCCGATCTAGCACCCCGGGGCATGGAAGCTTCCGAGTTCAACAGCTCGGGATTCGGGACGCTGCCCAATTTTTTCGGCCCCGTGCCCGGTTCTGAGTCCGAGACCCGGGTCATATCCTCTCCCGGGCGGGTATCCGGCTCCGGGAGCTCGGCGATCCGGACATAATTCATCCTCAAAATAGGAGGATACTCCTTGTGTGGTTCCTCCGATACCGCTATCTCATGGGTGGCCGGCGGGGATTTAATGTCCCTTTGGTCGGGTTTAAGCCCGATCTGGTCATAGTCCGTTGCGACTCCCAAAGCGGCGATGCGATCCAAGAGCTCATTAAGAGAAGAGAGCTCTATCGGATCCATCTATTCGGCGAGTTCCGAATTGATGTGAAGTTTACGCGTGATGACCCGAGAGGCCATCGTTGGCGCGACAGCCGATGGGGCGGCCATGACGAAGCCGCCTAATCGGAGAGTTTGGCCTACAGCCAAAGCTCCCCCGCGGTAATGTTGTCCCTGAAAATGAGACGAGCCATCGAGCCTTGCAACGACGACACAGAGGAACTCTCAATGAAAGCACCAATGTCGGTGTCAAAACCGGCGGATCTCGGGTAGGGGGTCCCGATCTGTGCGTCTAGGCTGATGGTAACAGGAAGCAAGGGACACAGATGTTTACCCAGGTTAGGTCCCTCTCGATGGAGGTAAAACCCTACTTCCTACTTGATTAATATTGAAGATATGGGTAGTACAAGAGTAGATCTACCACGCGATCGTAGAGGCTAAACCCTAGAAGCTAGCCTATGATGGTATGGTTGTAATTGTGATCGGCCTTCTAAGGACCAACCTCTCCGGTTTATAGAGACACCGGAGAGGGCTAGGGTTTACATGGAGTCGGTTACAAGGAAGGAAATATAATATCTGGATCGCCAAGCTTGCCTTCCACGCCAAGGAAAGTCCCATTCGGACACGGGTCGAAGTCCTGAGTCTTGTATCTTCACACTTCAATAGTCCAGACGATGTATATAGTCCGGCTGTCCGGATACCCCCTAATCCAGGACTCCCTCAGTAGCCCCTGATCCAGGCTTCAATGACGATGAGTCCGGCGCAGTCTTGTCTTCGGCATTGCAGGGCGGGTTCCATCTCCGAATATTCCAAAGTACTTGTTACGACAAATAGTGTCCGGAACTCCATCAATGTTGTACTCCTTGGCTTCAGTGCCTCAATAATGACCATTTCCACGTGTCGAGCGAATGCGAGGAGCCGAGGTGTTTTCCGCATTTACCACCCTCAATCTTTTGGGCTGGCCGCCTATTTGAAGAGATGGGGATTCTCAGATCCAAACCTCACTCCTCCCCTTCGAGCAAGCATCCAACAGAGCGCTCCGGAAAAACCATTCCAACATGGCCAGTCGTCACAGCTCCTCTGCTCGCTCTCCTCGCCCCAAGCCGGGGGACTGGGAAGAGTGTTCAGTTCCCCATAGTCGTTTGATTGAGTTACAAATCCAAGGGTTTCTTCCACCAAAGATTCATGGTCCTTGTCCGAGCCGGAATAGCCACCTATAATGGTGGGGAGCAAGCGGAGAGATCTCCCAATCCGTCTCCAGAGGAGCGAATATGCCTCATTCCGCATCTGCTAAGGGGCGTCGGGTTTCCTATCCACCCGTTCCTTCGCAGGCTCCTGGAGTTCTACGGCCTCCAGTTACACAATTTCACCCCTGCCTCTATACTACATAGCAGGGTATGTTGCCCTTTGCGAGCTATTTTTAGGCTGCGAGCCTCACTTCGGGTTATGGAAGAAGTTGTTCTGCCTTGTCCCCCGCAACCAGGGAGAATCCCTATTTCAGGTGGGCGGGGCCGAAGTATGGCGCATTGCCGAGACCGGATACCTATCCGGCACTCCCAATAAGGTACCAGAGAACTGGCCTTCAGAGTGGTTCTACATTGACGACGTTCCCCTTCCGGATCCAGTCCGGACAGGTCTCCCCCAGTTCAGTAACGCCCCGTCGAGGGCACGTCTAAGCTGGCGCCCCCGAGGCCCCCAAGAGGACGATACCAGGGAAATATATTACTTGATGAACAGGATAAAGTTACTGGCCAACTCCGGACTGACGATAGTCTAGGTTATGGCAATATGCATAATACGGGGAGTGCAGCCACTTCAATATCGGGGGAAGCCCATGTGGCACTTCAACGGGGAAGATGATGCCACCCGCTATGGCCGTAAGGGTCCGACTCCGCCACTGCTCTGGCAAGGATATTGTCCGATTTGTACAAAGGGGAAGAGGAGGAATTCCTTCACATCAAACCGCGAGAGGGATTCTCCATGTACAACCCCCCAAACTGGGTAAGTTGTCATTCCTTTCCCTATGTCACTTATTGTGGCGTTCTTCGCTAAGATCATCTGCCTCGATATTCCCAAGCAGGAACTGAGGAGGGCCGTAGAAGGAATCTCCAGCCCCTCCCTACAGCCAGAGGACCCCGGAAGGGCCCTAGATCCATGTCTCGAAGAAGATCCGGATATTACCGTGGAGCTCTTCAACAGGATATTTTATCAAGCGAGCTACGATGGCGCCTCAGTGGCCATTACTACCGACTATCCCGGACCGCTTCCTACGTCGCGCGTAAGCCAAGTCGAAAAACCCTATCCTCCGAAGAGGACTCCCTTCAGATGTCATGCCTTACCCTTGAAGTGTCGTGTTTTGCGTAGACGATGATCGAAGTGGGGCCGAGCCCCTAGGGACTCGTCGGCCAAGGGCGTCCGGATCGGGCAGGCTCAAGAGGAAGGCGGTAAGGGTCGACTCGTCGCTACAGAGGTAAGACAAAAACTTGTGCTGTGATTATGGTATTTTGAAGTATGACAGCACCCTTGGTGTTCTGGCAGGAAGAGGAGCAGCCGGACTATGTCCAGGGATCCTGCCAACCACGCCTCCACCAGCCGGATTCCAGAACCAGCTTCGAGAGTGGAGGCGGGAGCGGGGCCGATGCCGCATAGTTCTCCAACAGAGAATGCAGATATGCTCTCAGCCACGAATTCCGAAGTAGAGAGCGCCATGAATCACCGGCGCCGACGGGCCGTACTTCGGAACAACATCTTTTCCGAAGAGGCATTTAACGCCTTCAATTCGGGAGATGCATACATCCGAGCTGCTCAAGGCGGGCTTGCCCGAGCGACGGACCAGTATACCAAAGATATACGGGTAAGAAAATTTGATAAGCATGTGTAGCAGTAGCCCTTGAGACTTGAAACGGTTGGAACAACTGTTTTAAGGATCAATTTATGCACAAGTCCTTGTAGATAAGAATGAGCAATTGTCTCGAGCCGGAGGAATGCAGTACGAACCGAGGGGCCGATTGCCAAGTTAGAGGAACCCCAAAAGCCCTCATCTGGTAACAATTGTCACAATTGTACGAAGATGCACCAGTTAGTAAATGGCTGATATGACAAGTCTAACAGAAAATTCTGCAGACAATCCTGGGGTGAATCCGAAGGGCGTAAGAGAGGATGCATTGCATCTCAAAAGGCAGCTGGAGGCTGGCGAGCGCATTCTTACGTGAGTTAGGCAGGAGAAGAACGATCTTCAAGATGCCAAAGTCCAGCTGGATGTGGAGTTAAAAGATCTCCGCTCTCAGCTGGCGGACTCCGTGAAGGAGAACAAAAGGCTTCGGCGCGACATTTACGGTAAGTGCCTAGACGAACTGTAGTATAGTTCGGCGAGGAAGTATATTGAAAGAACTTTGCTTGCAGGAATGTTAACGGGTCGCCCTGAGGAGGAGATGCCCTCATCTGCAAGTGATTTACTGCAAGACCTTTCGCAATCGCACGGCGAGCTTCGGCAAGTGATGCAGGTGTTGCTCAGTTTTGTGGCCATCAAGCTTGCTGCCGAATGGCATGGGGAGCTTATGAATATGCGGAAGGAGCACGGCGCGCTTCCGACCGTGGAAAGTGTCCGCTTGCGGCAAGGCGCAAGAGAAGCTGGGCTATGGTGAAGACGCGCTACACCAAGCTGGACCCGAACCATATGGCCGAAGTAGGACGGGCGGGGCCCGGTGGGCAAGAAATTCCCGTGAGTCTGGTATATGACCAGGTAGCGTTAGCCGCTAAGTATTCTCAACCAGATTGTAAGCTAGATAGCCTGTTGGACAGTATAGAGGAGGAATATAGTTAGTCCAAGTGACTGTGTAATTCAATGGACATAAGTAGTCCCTAGCCGGATTAAAATCATTTGTCATGGCGGACCTTTTAAATTGACCCCGGATCCTACAGTCCGGGGTGTGTCCGAATACCCACTCAGTTATACAGAACCGGGGTATGCGTGGAAACAAGGCGTAGGGTTCATAAGTGCTTGAACATACAAGTACCCTACTAGTTATGTTATATTACATGGATAGTAAGAAACATCTTCCAGGGAGAATAGTTCCGTTAGGGGTTCCTTTCCCTGGGTACGCATGCGACGATGCACATGTGCGGACTGCGAATAATGGCGCAGGATACAAGACTTCTGGGGATTTACGTTATAATGAACGAATATATCTTTTGTTCACCGACCGAATATTCTCTTAAGGAAGCTAACTTTCGGCTTCACCCAGTCTGAGGTACACATCCAGCTGAACCGGCGGTAACAATCGCAGAGGTGCTCCCCTTATGCCCTAGCCGAATTAACGGGAACGTAGGGCATAAACACAAGAGCCAGGAACCCAGCTTGGCAACATCTTAAGTCATATCGATGCATATAATGGTGAAGAAAAGGCACACATGGAAAAAGAATGCATATGTGATGGGCAGAAAGCCATGTGAGTAATTATTTTTAGCTTCCGTATAGGAAGCCCCCAGGTATTGGTTACACACATAGTGCGGCCGGAAGGATCCGGGAGTCCGCACTATATTGAATACTTTGTGTGAAGAGGAAAAAGGTCGAGAAAGGAAAAGGGATGGAGCATAATAAAAAGGAGGGGTTAGGAGACGAACACTGATTTCGGCGCTAGGCGTAGAATCTCCAAAGTCTGGCCGCGTTCCATGGGTTCGGCTCGAGTCTGTTATCAGATGCATTATGTAAGCGGTACGCTCCTCCGATGAGAACTTTGTCAATGACGAAGGGACCCTCCCACTTGGGTTTGAGCTTGTCCTTCTTCTTCTCCGGTAGGCGTAGAACGAGCTCGCCAATATTGTAATTTTTGGCCCGCACTTCTCTGCTTTGATATCATCGAGCCTGTTGCTGATAGAATGCAGAGCGGGCTTTTGAAACGTCCCGCTCCTCCTCCAGGGCATCCAAGTTATCCTGCCGATCTAACTCGGCTTCCTTCTCTTCATACATGCGTACGCGTGGCGAATCATGTATTATGTCGCACGGTAATACTTCTTCCGCGATGTACACCATAAAAATGGTATATATCCGATGGTGCAATTTGGCGTGGTCCGCAGCCCCCAGAGTACGGAGTCGAGCTCCTCGACCCAGTGTGTATCCGACTCTGTCAAGGATCGCACTAGTCTGGGTTTGATGCCGCTCATGATTAGACCATTTGCCCGCTCTACCTGGCCGTTTGTTTGGGGATTGTAGACGGAAGCGTAATCAAGCTTAATGCCCATTTTTGCGCACCAAGTTTTCACTTCGTCGGCTGTGAAATTTGAGCCATTATCAGTGATGATACTGTGGGGGACACCGTATCGGTGTACAACCCCGGATATGAAGTCTATTACTCGTCCGGATTCGGCCGTTTTGACTGGTTTGGCTTCTATCCATTTGGTGAATTTGTCCACCATGACCAAAAAGTATTTTTTCTTATGGATTCCCCCTTTAAGAGGTCCGACCATATCCAGCCCCAAGACCGCAAAGGGCCAAGTTATGGGGATTGTTTGGAGAGCGGTAGGGGGCATATGACTCTGATTGGCGAAGAGCTGGCAACCAACGCAATATTGGACAAGGTCATGTAAAGGCTCGTCATTGTCGGCCAAGAGAAACCTGTACGGAAGGCCTTGCTGACTAATGCTCGAGTTGTGGCGTGGTGCCCGCCCAGTCCGGCATGGATTTCGGCCAAGAGCTGCCGCCCTTCCTCTTCGGAGATGCATCTTTGGAGTACTCCGGTAGCGCTTTTATTGTAGAGTTCCCCTTCGTAGACTTTGTAAGCTTTGGAGCGCCGGACAATGCAGCATGCTTCATTTTGGTCTTCGGGGAGCTCTTGCCTATTTAGGTAGGCCAAGAAAGGCTCGGTCCACGGGGCGATTACAGCCATGATTTCGTGGGCTGAGGATGTTATTTCAGTGGTAGAACCTCCGACTATGTCTGATGGTTCGGAATCTGGGGGTGTATTCGGGTCCGTGCTAGTATTGCCGGACTCCCCTTCCTATACTACGAATGGCTTGAACAACCGTTCCAAGAATATGTTAGGTGGGACTGGGTCGCGTTTAGTGCCGATGCGAGCGAGGATGTCCGCCGCTTGATTGTTTTCTCGGGCCACATGGGGGAATTCGAGCCCCTCGAACCGAGCTGACATCTTGAGGACGGCATTACGGTAGGCCGTCATTTTCGGGTCCTTGGCATCAAAATCTCCATTTATGTGTGATATTGCGAGGTTTGAATCCCCGCGCACTTCTTGGCGTTGAATGCCCATAGAGACTGCCATCCGGAGACCGTGCAACAGAGCCTCATATTCGGCTGCATTGTTGGAGTCTATGTATAATATTTGGAGGGCGTACTGGACCGTGTCTCTGGTGGGAGACGTCAGGACTACACCTGCTCCCAATCCGGCCAGCATTTTGGAGCCGTCGAAGTGCATGATCCAGTTTGAGTATGCGTCGTACTCTTTAGGGAGTTCGGCTTCTGTCCATTCGGTGACGAAGTCAGCCAATACTTGCGACTTGATGGCCCGCTGTGGTTTGTATGTTATGTCGAACGGAAGGAGCTCAATGGCCCATTTGGCAATCCGGCCCGTAGCATCACGGTTATTTATTATGTCATTGAGTGGTACTTCGGAGGCCACTGTAATCGAACACTCTTGAAAGTAGTGTCGTAGCTTCCGGGATGCCATGAAGACCACGTATGCTATTTTTTGATAGTGTGGGTATCGGGATTTGCATGGGGTTAGGACCGTGGATACGTAGTAAACCGGCTTCTAGAGCGGAAATTTGTATCCGTCAGCCTCTCGTTCAATGATGAGCACCTGCCATAACTTGATGCGTTGCAGCTATGTACAACAAAGATAGGTTCGCTAATATTCGGCGCCGTTAGTAATTGGATTACTTGCCAATAAGGTCTTTATTTCATCCAGTCCGGCCGCTGCAGATCTGTCCACACGGTGTTCGGTGCGCCAAGAAGGCGGTAAAGAGGTAATGCCTTTTCTCCTAACCTGGAGATAAAGCGGCTGAGAGCAGCCACGCATCCCGCTAGTTTTTGGATGTGCTTGAGGTCTGTTGGTATAGCCAACTGTGACAGAGCTCAGATCTTTGCCGGATTCGCTTCAATTCCTCTGTTGGAAATGATGAAGCCGAGTAGCTTCCCCGAGGGGACGCCAAAAACGCATTTTTCTGGGTTTAGCTTGATGTCGTATGTCCGGAGATTGTCGAATGTAAGCCTCAAGTCATCTATTAGGGTTTCGACGTGTCTTGTTTTTATGACCACGTCATCCACGTATGCCTCAACTGTTTTGCCGATTTGCTTTTCCAGGCATGTTTGAATCATGCGTTGGTAGGTTGCGCCGGCGTTCTTAAGCCCAAAAGGCATAGAGTTGAAGCAGAAAGGGCCATATGGCGTTATGAAGGCTTTTGCAGCTTGGTCAGACTCTGCCATCTTTATTTGTGGGTATCCTTAGTATGCGTCGAGGAAACACAATGAAGTCGTGTCCCGATGTGGCATCAATTATTTGATCGATGCGAGGAGGAAAGGGATCCTTGGGGCAAGCCTTGTTGAGGTCTTTAAAGTCGACACATAGGCGCTAGGATTCGTCCTTCTTTGGTACCATTACCAGGTTTGCCAGCCAATCCGGATGCTTGATATCTCTGATGAATCCAGCCTCGAGTAGTTTGGCTAGCTCTTCCCCCATGGCCTGCCATTTGGGCTCTGAAAACCGTCTTAGAGTTCGCTTGACTGGTTTGTATAATTTTAGTATATTGAGGTTGTGTTCGGCCAATCTGTGTGGGATGCCTGGCATGTCCGATGGGTGCCAGGCAAAGATGTCCCAATTCTCGCGTAAGAAGTCTCGTAGTGCGGCGTCCATCGCAGGGCTCAGCTGTGTCCCGACGGAAGCTGTCTTTGTGGGGTCCGTTGGATGGACTTGGAATTTGACTATCTCGTATGCGGGTTTAAATGAGGTGGACTTGGGTCGCTTGTCGAGTATCACGTCGTCCCTGTCCATGGTGGCCCGTAGTATTGTTAATTCTTCGGCTGCTAGGGCCTCGGATAATGCCTCCAGGGCTAGTGCTGCGGTTTTGTTTTCGGCGCGAAGTGCGACGTCCGGATCACTGGCTAGAGTGATGATTCCATTGGGCCTTGGCATTTTAAGCTTCATGTACCCGTAATGGGGTATAGCTTGAAAGCTTGCAACGCTGGCCCCGCCCTAAAAGGGCGTGGTATCCGCTGCTAAAAGGGGCCACTTGGAATGTGATTTCTTCACCTATAATTCTCCGGGTGCCGAATACCACGTCAAGTGTGATTTTTCCCGCACACCGTGCTTCCCGACTAGGGATAATTCCCCTGAAGGTTGTGCCGCTTTGTTCAATGCGGCCTTTGTCAATTTCCATCTTGATGAGTGTCTCTTCATAGATCAGATTTAATCCGCTTCCGCCATCCATGAGCACTTTAGTGAGCCGAAAGCCGTCCACGATTGGGCTAAGAACCAGAGCGGCTGGTGCCCGGACAGTCCGGAATCTAGGTTCGTCACTGGCGTTGAAAGTTATAGCAGTGTCGTTCCAGGGGTTCATCTTGGCCATATGGCAGATTTCCGCGGAGCTTCGATGAGCTCGCTTGCACCTACTGTTTGAGGCAAAAGTCTCGAAGACTGTCAGTACCGTATTGTGCTCGTTGGCGGGATGTTGTTCTGTAAGAAGATCCTCGCCACTTTTCGCAACTCCGCCGGAGTATCCAACATGCCCTAAGGCTAGGAGTTGATGCTGTGTCCGGAGTGTCGCGGAGTTTACATGGCCCATTGAGCCATTTTTCCAATACGGTTCCTCGCCCTGGGGTGGGCTTTGGTTTCTTGGGGATTGGATCGGATGACGTACGAGAGTCCGCCCATTTAGTTCGGACAAAGGCTTTGGTGAAAGCCGGATTGTCCCAAAATTCAGTTTGAGTTTTCCAGACGCTTTCCATCGCACAAGATTTCAGATTATGATTGCTAAGTCCGCATAAGCGCATTATGTCACGGCGACTTATAGCATTAAGGATTCCTTTGTCCGTGCAGTTTTTGCAGAAGAGCGAGACTACGCCCTCCTCATGGCAGTCCTCGACCTTGTTTAGCGCAAGGAGGAATCTGGCCCGATAATGATGTCTTTGTCTCCAGGGCTCTTGCCTGATATGGGAGAGACGATTTAAGTCCGCGTGGGTGGTTATAGCCGAATCCGGATTCTGATCCGATCTAGCACCCCGGGGCATGGAAGCTTCCGAGTTCAACAACTTGGGATTCGGGTCGCTGCCCAATTTTTTTGGCCCCGTGCCCGGTTCTGAGTCTGGGACCCGGGTCATATCCTCCCCCGGGCGGGTATCTGGCTCCGGGAGCTCGGCGATCCGGACATAATTTGTCCTCAAAATAGGGGATACTCCTTGTGTGGTTCCTCCGATACCGCTATCTCATGGGTGGCCGGCGGGGAATTAATGTCCCTTTGGTCGGGTTTAAGCCCGATTTGGTCATAGTCCGTTGCGACTCCCAAAGCGGCGATGCGATCCAAGAGCTCAATAAGAGAAGAGAGCTCTATCGGATCCATCTGTTCGGCGAGTTCCGAATTGATGTGAAGTTTACGCGTGATGACCCGAGAGGCCATCGTTGGCGCGATAGCCGATGGGGCGGCCATGACGAAGCCGCCTAGTCAGAGAGTTTGGCCTACAGCCGTAGCTCCTCATGTAATGTTGTCCCCGACAGCGAGACGAGCCATCGTGCCTTTGGCAAAGAACGACAGCAGGAACTCTCAATGAAAGCACCAATGTCGGTGTCAAAACCGCGGATCTCGGTAGGGGTCCCGATCTGCGTGCATCTAGGCTGATGGAAACAAGAAGCAAGGGACACAGATGTTTACCTGTGTTCGGGCCCTCTCGATGGAGGTAAAATCCTACTTCCTGCTTGATTAATATTGAAGATATGGGTAGTACAAGAGTAGATCTACCACGAGATCGTAGAGGCTAAACCCTAGACGCTAGCCTATGATGGTATGATTGTAATTATGATCGGCCTTCTAAGGACCAACCTCTCCGGTTTATATAGACACCGGAGAGAGATAGGGTTTACATGGAGTTGGTTACAAGGAAGGAAATATAATATCCGGATCGCCAAGCTTGCCTTCCACGCCAAGGAAAGTCCCATCCGGACACGGGTCGAAGTCTTGAGTGTTGTATCTTCATGCTTCAATAGTCTGGACGATGTATATAGTCCGGCTGTCCGGATACCCCCTAATGCAGGACTCCCTCACCCGTCGCCCCGACTGCGCCAGCACCCATCCCCGTGGCATTGATGGGCTGGGAGCCACACATTGTCCCCGAGCTTGATGCCACGGGGTTCCACGAGGTCCCCGCCGACTTTCAGCGCCTGCACCTGCCAACAAGATAAGGCATCGACGCAAGACGCCTGCAGTCGGTGCCGTGCACCTGCCAGATGCGCCTACGCTGCATCGACATGCGCGCTGCAGCTGCGGTGCCTGCACACGAATGTCTCCGCCAAGCTGATAGGCTCGTCCCTCGCCGTTGATGTGTTCGCCCTCGCAGTGCGCGTTTCTCGGCCGCATGGATGGCTGCCGTCGACCGCTTCCTTGCACTAACGCCACGCCTCCTCCCGCCAGCTTGACTTCGCTCAAGTCTGCAACATTTTGGCCTTCCTTGAAGCTATGCCAACGCCCGTGAGTACGCCAAAACGGCACAAGACACCGCCGCCGCCGTCGGTCCCGACGACACGTAGCACGGCAGAGGAGGCGCTTCCACCGCGAGACGCCTGCCGCCGCCACAGCGTAATCTAAATTTATGAAAAACGTTCGGATTGCCATGCTTAAAATCCGAATGTTTATCATTTCCGTCTATTTTATATCGATCGTCGTATAATTTAAAGTCGGAGTCAGACTAAACGAAATGTATGGTTTGATCGATTGAATGTTCTGCTAGAGCCATATCAAATTAAATATAAAACGTCATCAAGCCACATGTATTCCTTGTCATCCAACGATCTAGACTGCTTCAGTGTCGAGCGCTCAACACGTTTAGCGTGCAGTTAATTTCATGCCAAAAATAGTGCTAATCACATGACAACACACAAATAATATCCTATTAGTTAATATCCGCATGCACTTAATATACTTCCAAATTAACGTGCATTGCACGTACACACTGACTAGTGCTACTAGTACGTGAAACTGGTGCCGTGACTTGTGAACGCGTCCAGATATGGTCAACGGCAACATCGCCCGCGAGTTCTTCCTGTTTGCCCGCAAGGCCTAAACGCAGAAGGGAGGAGAGAGAGAGAGAGCACATGGAACCCACCAGTAAGTGAAGGCGAATAGTACTAAACATAATATTACATGTTATCCATTAAGTAGGTTGTGGTAATATAAAAACATTATATGAACAAAGGGGGTACAACAAACATTGCTATTCTACGTATGTTGCCTATTGACGTGCGGCTTGAAGGCCCGTCGCATGTTCGATCCTCGTCCTTTATTTTTTAATGTGTATATGGGTCCAAATTTGTTTCATGACATGTGGGCCCCTTGGTGTGTAGTTTGTAGCACTTTAATTTGTGGGTCGAAATTTGTTCCATTCCAAGTGGACTATCGGTGTGTAGTTTTGTAGGTTATTTATAATAATTAAAAAGAACAACATAGTTTTTTCAATAATACCATGGTGCGACGTTGAAGGCGAGAAAGGACGTGCGAGAGAGCAATGACCGAGCCAGAGGGAAATCAACTAGGGGAGTTATGGGTTGCAACGGTGTTAGGAGAAGTTGTGGGCCGAATGCTAAGAAAATATAATCTAAACCGACCGGAATAAATGCCTACACAAATTAATCCAAGGTTGGAGTGCCCCTCGCAATGTAAATAGCTCTGGCTTTGCGAGGGATAGAGAGGTAGTAGCTTCAACGCGTGGAAGATACGGTGTGAGAAAGCGAGGTCAATCGAGAGACATATAGATAGAGAGACAAAGTGAGTGTGGTCCGACATTCACTGAACAAATATATATGCTTTGGAGAGATATTGTTCGATTGAGCTTTTGGCAAGGGTGAGGGATGTAAGATAGAGCTTGAGAGATGATCCAGTCACAGACATGTAGATATATTTTGTGCGTGGGAGGAAGCAAGGTCAACCGATCACATAGAGTCGCCGTGTGATCGAAAGAGTGAGACGGGTTGGAGAGAGTGACCTAGATAGACGATGTGCGTGAGAGAGTATACAATGTGAATAGGTCGAATTGGGCTCAAACATGGTGATATATCGTTTTTGTCTGAGAAAGAGCGAGGTCAATCGAGACATACGGACAGAGAGAGAGAGAGAGAGAGAGAGAGAGAGAAAGATTGAGTGAGCGTGGCCCACCATGAGGTCGAAAGAGTGGCGGCGGCTTGGATGGACTGACCTAGATAGACAATCTGCATGAGAGAGTATAGAGTGTGTCGATCGAGGCCCGATGAGGGAGATATATCATTTGTGTGTGAAAGAAAACGAGGTTAAACGAGACTCAAACAAAGAGAGCGAGATTGAGCGAGTGTGGCCCGCCATGCGGAAGAAAGAGTGAGACAGTCTTGAGGGAGTGACCTAGATATACAACGTGCTTGCGTGTGCACGAGAGGTTGGGGGGCTAGATAGGCAATGCATGTATTTAGCGCGAGAGGGTGAGAGGGAGAGGGGGGAGAGAGAGTGAGCTCGGCATGGGGTGCAATGGCGGGTGTGAGGTAAATACATTTGGTAACAGAGTGGAAAAGGGGTTGTCTTGTTGAGAGACTTAGAGATCGAAACATGGAGAGAAAGAATGAACGTGTGTTGGAAACCGATAGCTTCCTAAGGTGGTTAGGAGAGGAAGATTGACCGATACAGGAAGTATGTAAGCGTTTGTCTTGCGGGGGGGCTAAAAACAACATTTGAATGTACATAGTACGAGACTTAATATCGATGTTTCAATTCGGTGTACATTGTAATATTTGAACCGAGGACCAGGCATACGGGTAATTATTTTGAATTCGTGCCATACTAAGTTTCGAAAAGTTGACATTGACTCAATTTGTTGTGCTATTTTGTAGGTCATATGTTTGAATCCATCCAAAAGTTTTCTCACTACCATGGTGTTCATCATATACATATGAATTTGTATTAAAAAAAGTAGCGTGGATACAGTGAAATGCGAAATCCACGTTAGAATTTGAGATCGCTACGTGACACACACTTTAATTCAAAAATCTAACTACGTGACACACACTCTAATTCAAATAACTAATTATGTGACACGCATTCTAATCCACGTTAGCGTGGGTACCGTTTGGATTTTTTTTCAAATAACTCCTCATTAATTAATTTATAGTACTCCCTCTGTTCACTTTTATAAGACCTTGAAGACATTTCTGCATAATGTGCAAAACAGTTCATTTTAAGTTGTCTCAAACGACTTACAAAAGTGAACGGATGGATTATCTCGTTCAATGACTAATTATTGCAAGGAAAACACGGCCATGGTAATACATATGATTCGCTTGCAAATGAAAGAAGATCTGTTTGCATTCTCAAATGTAGGCGCATCAAAGTGCACTGTGGTCGTGTCGGGTGGACGTTGCTTGGTGCCTTAAAGGCAACTGCCTTTAGGATCGACATGTGGGCCAAAGAACCTGTTGGGCCCTCTTTTCATGGTAACAAAGGCAGGTGCCTTAAGGCACCAAAGCATAGTCCTGTCGGGGTGGTCGCGTGTGTCGGACGGACACGTAGCACCCAGCCACCCACCCCCTCCCCCCCAAAAAAAGGACGATGACGATATAAGTTCGTGCTTACACTTTTTGGTTTGAAATATCTGGCGGCCCCAATTCAAGCCCTGCAAAATCTCTCTTCTCCACCATCCCCTTCCGCACCCAGATTGCTCAAATCCCTAATTTGCCGCCAACCCTCGAATCGCCCCTCGCCTCGTCTCTTTCCCCACCGTTCCCCACCTCTGTGTCGGACGATGACGACGAAGACGACGGTCGCGCTTCACCACCACACCGGAGCTACCTCATCTACGCCCTCGTCCACCGCACCGGGTGGTCCACCGACAACGTCGGCCGCCGCAACCGACGTGCCTCACAGACACTGAGTTACACCGCATCAGGTTCGCTTCACCGACGCCGTCTCCCAGCTCACCGGGGCTACTTAACCGAGCACATCGTCGAGCCTCCGCCCCCCGAGGCCGTTGGGGCTTCACCAACGGTCTTGTCCACCACATCAGAAGCGCCCGCCGCAACTCAAGATCTGCATCCGTGCGCTGCCAGCCAACGCCAGCAAGATCACCCTCAATGGCTCAAGTGACCCAGCCTAGCTAGGCGAGCATGCCCAAACGCCGGCCGAACTAGGTATCCACACATCACTCCCTTGTGCACCGCTCGACGATGTTTGGATATCATTTCACCGCTCTCTTAGCTTACACGCCTATGCAACTCGACTTTAACTCTTATTACTTCGAGATATCATCCGGAACAAGCAAATCCATTTTTAGCGAAGCATGACGGCGCTTACGGGATCTGGTACACATCCCGCACACCAGATAACCTTGTAAGTATCTCGTCCTCCGATACAACATCATGGTCGATTCCTCTTATTTGATCAACCATTCGCCGTGTCAAAATGCAGAGGGGATGCAAGGAGCACAAGGCCTGCACATCCAAGCAAGTGGTAACATGGACTTGTACATGGAACAACCCAAGTACAAGCAGAGCTGCAGTGAGCCTGTACAACGAGCTAGCGTAACTCCCTGCATTTCATTTGATTTGTACTGCATTCATGTATGATTTGTGTGCAGTGGCTGGTCCACGAATTCAAGTTACCAGGGGCGAATATTTAACTTAAAAAATACGAAGGCACTTGCACTCCGAAAATCAACATAACTTGAGAAATGTGAAGCTACATGCACTTTGAAAACCAGCTAATGATCCAAAGTAGTTCAGATTATAAACACTAAATGATGCAAGCACCAAAAACACAAAATGCAACATGGTGTACAAGGACTACAAACATGGTATGTACCGCTTGAATTATTCGTTCTTCCGCTGAAAATATCAAAGTGTAATTGCGCCAGATAACCAAAGTGCACAAACTGCATATCAATATATCTATCCTGCACAAGTATGCCAATAGTTTCAAACAATAGATTAGAAAAGTATTTATGCTATGTTGTCATGATACGTAGACTTTCCGTAGATGGCCTCGTTGTTTCCTCAAGCTATGAAAATGCACTATAATTTGCTTGTCATCAATGCCTCGCAAATCTGCCTCTCTCAACATAGTAGATCATCATTAGACACTAAATCCTTCAATGAGCTTGCAAAATGCTTGCATTAGATCCCTCATTAGACACTATATCTTCATCACCAGGAGCATGTAAAATGTTTGCATCAAATCCTTCATTAGCCGTCTGTTCATTAGACACTTCAGGTTCAAGAACAACATGAGCTTGTATGTTTGCACCGGAAACTTGATTAGATACATCAGATTCAGTCGATTCGGTATTGATTGGGGGAGTTATAAAATAAGTAGAAATTGGTTTCATTTTCTCATAGATTCCCTACATACAAGCAGTTTTACAACACCGTCGTGTTTAACTATTGTCCAGAAATTGAAGAGTTGAATTAGATATAATCAGGGATGTGATGTACTTGCTCGTTGCGCATGCTACTCTTGCAAGCTGCGACTGTCCGTTTGCGCAAGCTCGATGCCATGCCCGTGTTGCCGCCGCTACCTCCCACGCATGCTACACCGAGGGTTGGATCTTCATCTTCTTGTCCTTCCGTTTGCTTGAAGCCCGGCGACCGCCCTCCAACGAGGGCGCGAGGAAGTGGTGTGTCGGTCTGTCTAGTGGCGGCTAGGTTAGGAGCAAACCAGACTGGAGGCTGGTGCGAATGAATTGAGATTTTTCCTGCTGTCGATCGATATGGGAGGCGCTCGTTTGGGCCGCGAGCCTGCTATAGGGCCTGCCTTGCACTTATGTTATTGGCCCATCCAAATTGAAACATTTTTCTTCATTTTTACATTGCACGCTTCGTGCGTTGGGACGAACAAAACTAGCGTGGGCCAACCTAGACGACTCAAACTAGGTGCACACTTTCCAGCCACCTGAGGCGGCCGCCCATACCAGCCCCTATGGTGGCGTCGCCCTTTTTGCGTGTATGATTGGATAGTGAAAAATATTTCAGTGGCACTTTTGTTTTACCCACAGAATGGTTGAATTGCTTGTTTCTATGAACTGAGTTCACCAATAATGTGAAGGATGCCAGTCTTTTCATCCTATTGTAGATTGCTTAGATCTCGATATGCCAAAAGTAATCGCATGAAATATACAAGAAAAGCCAAAGTGTGATGTGTTTGGCTACAACTAGTCCGACTACATGTCCTCATATAACATATCAAGGACGCACCATCTTACCAGATTAACCATTCGACTTACCCATGCAAAGGTGGGAAGAAAGAAGTATTGGGACTGCGTATCCAAGCAATTGATGCCATGGACTCCTTTGTACAACCTTGTAAGTGAAAAAGAAGTTGCAGTGTGCCTGTACAAAGAACTAGCGTAAGTTTAGTTACCTGCTTCTCGAAATTTTAGTTAGCCACTTATTGCAAAATTGTTCAATTACGTTGCTTGGCTTAATTTAGTTTGCTACTAATTACATAATGGCACAGCCTGTTAGTCATATTGTAGACTGCGCCTATCTATGTGTTTGATACTTACTATTAAGAATTACCTGTTTGCCTTAACTTAAATATCTGCTTGTTTGTTTAATCGCATTGTCTTTGCAACAAATGGGTTACAATGATGTTAATAACTATTTTTCAGCATCCAATTGAAAGTCTTTAATTCCTTGTTTGTTTAACTGGTTTGCTGTTATAACTCCCAGTTGAGATGTTTTGCTAACTTCAACTTTTCTGAATCCAATCGGAACTTTAATGGCAAAACAGGTTAGCCCAAGATCAAAGAGCGAGGTCCCCAAGGACGTTGCATCTTCCCACAGCAGTGGCACCGGCCCAATCGTGCATTATGAATTGCCAACTGCTGATGCTCTAGAGGCTAAGCTAGTGGTAGAAAGAGATTCTGCTTCTGCACTTAGAGATGAAGTTGACATGTTGAGGAAGCAAACATCACAATCACAAGCAGTACTCAAGACAACCATTAAATATTTGGTGTATTTTAAAATGAAGCAAGCTGAGACTGACCAGATTGTTAAGGTCCCAAAGGAAAAAAGGAAATTAAATTCCTACTTGGTAAATCATAGGTGAAATGTTCTTTACATAGTTGAATAACCTTTGTGTTGTTTGTTCATGTAATCAATCAAACCATTTGTTTTAGAGATCATGTAATAATTGTTTTTCTTGTTTTTTGGTTTGTAATTTTATTTGAGCACAAGTCTGTATTAATTGATAAGACTCTGAGACATTTCATTTGGATTGTTGTGCCAGACCTACAAAATATGCCAATCGGGCTGAATGTGCATTCAGCAATAGTAGTAGTATAGATGGACCATAAGTGGCACGCATCGGAAAGGGCCAAGATGCTGGCTAAAAAAGGATGTCGTTGTAGCCAAAAAAAGTACAAATGGCCTGGCTTATGTATGTTAGTTGATATTATTGATCCATATACTCTATAAGTGTTTATATGTCTGTTAGTTCTGTACATTTTTGGTTGATTGACTCGGTATTTGAATCTTGATACATCGCTTGTGTACATATCTAAATGAGAGTACACATTATGATGCGTGTGACATTTGAGTTGGACATGAAGTGTTCCAAATATTTGAATTCACCTTAAACTGGATCCTAGTTTCTGAATTTGAGTATCGGCATTTGTAAACCATATTCATATATGACAAGGAATACATCTTTGTCGTCCTTTTGAAGATATATAAAAACACATAGAATGATTTAAAAAGATTCATATAGGAATACAAAATGGATTCGAATTTGGTTGCCAGGGTAAACATGGATGCTTATTGTCCCAAAATTCGAAAGAAGCAGCAAAATGTCCACTCCAACGTCGGCTGCCCGAAGCCAAGTGTTTGGGAGATGAAAATTACTATCTACCCACTACACGGACAATACATCGGCCCGATTTCCACTGCTCTAAATAGGGGTACGTTAGTAACTTCAATTAGACATGACACGACCGCCTCTGAGTCCATTCCGACATGGTGGGCGTCAAACATGGGCGGCAAAACACATTTGATTCAAGCTCGTCCAAAAGACCTCTATTTCTCCCTCCATTCCCCATTCATACACGGTGGGCGGCAAAACAAACTCGACTCGGCCGAAATCGATGTAGGCCAATATTTTCAATAGGGGCAGGTTTGTAACTTCACTCAGACGTGACACAACCGCCTCTACCACAAGAACGCTCATACACCGTGGGCACCAACCATGGACGCCAACCACCCTCTCCTCGCCTCAAATCGCCTGGGCAAATATTGGTGAGATGCGAGATTACCGTCCTATCCCCAACCGACGAGACGTCCAAATTTTAAACGGGGCTAAGTTCAGAATTTTCCCATATTTCAGATAGGCGTGTCCCAAAAACATGGTTCCCTCGCATTCTCCCTCCATTTTCCCATTCATACACCGTCCGTGCTAGAACACCCCATCCCCACACCAGCCTCCGTCCGCCACCCCATCCATCGTCATCGTCCTGCACCACATCCATCGCCACCGTCCTCCACCATGCCGGAGCGCCTACCAAGACCGCGTCATCCACTGCTAGAGATGGTCGTTTCTCATCCACGGCGACGGACCAATAGCTTTGCATCGCGTCCTCTCGCTTCATCGGCACTGTCGTCCTCTTTGCCGGGGCCGCTCACACGACCTTCTCTTCCACCACAACGGGACTTATCCCCCAATGCACCCGTCTACCGTCGCAGATCTGCTTCAACACCACCGATAGCCATCGCACCCCCGATGCCTACACGGCGCCTCAAGAGAGGTGGTACTTCATATCTCCTCAACTTTTTGATCTCAACCAGAAAATAGATCTTAACTTGGTTACTCTGCTTTCTTTTCAGCTCTTAGAATTTAGTTCTTAGTTCGAAGCAAACAATGGATGCTAAATATCATTTCTCCGGTTTACAGCTTCAAATCTGCCATGGCACAGCCATAATACGGTTTAATTGATCATGCTTAGGGTTTAATTGATCATGTTGGTTCTGTGGTGGTTTCTTTAATAGAAATCAGAGGGGAAACCCTCTTTTGCTAAAAAAACATGCTTAGAGTTTCCCCCTTTTATGATCACTATACGATCAGAATACGTGCTTCGTGTCATAATAACACCGCTTCCACCCGTCAAGCTAAACAAGCTTAGTTGTTCAAATACTGAATCTGATATTATTAAAACAGAGTTGTTTAATTGGTCGCCTAAATGTTCCTAAATTAGTTTCAAAATGCATGTTCGCCGCTCGGGTGTGTATCTCTGAGGGTGCCCAAGGTGGGCTGGCCCACCTCGATTTTGGGTCGCCCCAGCCCCGATTCCTCTCGTTTCGCTCAAGGCTCGATCTCTACTGCCACCGCCTTTGCCTACTGGCGACTTGCATTCCCCGACGGCATGACTCTAGGAGGAGACGCCGGACTAACAAGAGGCCAGGAGCCGCTCGCCCAACAGCGTCACCGCTGCCAGGGCGCGCCGCCGTGCGTACCTTCCCAAATTGCTCAGAGCTCAAAGGCAAAGACCCACCAAGCCAACCCGATTTATCCCGAGATACGCCCTCAACACTCACAGCCCACTCCTCATCACCCATTTTCTAATTGATTCATTACTCATTAGGCAGGATCATTATTAGGGTTTGTTGTGTGCTTAGTGCTACCTACACTTAATGGTTCAGACGATGTATTTCGGTAATCTTTAGTACCTCTAAAGTTCATGGTTTTAAAAATTCGGCCCTCGGAATGTAAACTAGTCATTTTGGATTGTTGGTCGTAGTGACATTGACCCAGATTACTACTGCAAGCCAGGTTTGTTGAAAAATTTACTTGTCTTTCTTACTCATTCGATATAATATCCAATTATTCACGTTGATTAGTTGCAAACAATAAGTGCTAGATGAACTTCTTCATTCAGATTTTGGACGGTCTCTTACTGCAGTTACAGTTCTGCATACTTGTCCTAATAAGCTCACAAGTAAATGATTGATTCACTACATCTATGCTTGCCTTGTCATATTTGTTGTCAATATTCTTTTAGGGTGGACCACCCTGTTTCTAAATCGAACCGTAGACATGAGTGAATAGTATTTCTCGTGTGATCTCTTCCATCATGTGTGGGTAACTAATAATGCATTGTATAGAAAGAAAGTGTCATTTCCAGCTTTTACATAGGTTTCGATCTTTTACATGGAATACAATCTGCCTACTTGCTTTGTGTCGCACTACCAACACTCCACCCTTGAAGCTAAACATTACACCACTCATAATTGCTTAGTTTATTTGTTCAAATACGAATTTCATATGATTCTAAAGTTCCTACTTCAGTTTTGAAATGTGTGCCTGCCTGTTATAGAGACATAAGGGGTTTGTATTTCTGTGTGTGGTCCGTCAAGACGGTTGGGGAGGTGAAGTTTGCATATGCAAGGGTTTATCAGGAGACACTCTCCGAGTTGAATCCGCAATGCATTCCATAGATAATCTGACTATTTTTTATGTTTTCATGAATCTCAGATTCTAAACAGCATCATAATTATTATGAGCTTGCGCGCATGAAAAGAATAAAGAAGAACAATGCCATGGCTGTCAAACTTGGCATTAAGGGACTGAAATCAAGTCTGGATGCAATGCAATGCAAACGCTCTCCACCTCTGCATTCATGCTCGTAATATGATCCTAACAAAGGACTCGAGCTAGAGGGAGACCTTAGTCTATGTAGCTCCCTAGTGGAGGAGTCATAGGAAGATGCCCTATCTTATTCACCCATCAAGGTACTTGCTCTAACTTTCCAAGGTTACATTGCTCGCACATATCTTGCAACTGATGCTTTGCATTCCTTCTACTTTGTTGAACTGCCATTAGCTTAGTTTACACATCGTGTGTGAATACGCCCTGCCTATCCATTTTCAGTACATATTCCATCTGTCATCATACCATATTTATCCATTCAAATGTTGTTCTTGTGTATCAGACGTTTAAAAGGAAGAGGGTGATTGTTGATCGTGGAGGAGCACAAGCAAAGTATTTGGAAAAGGTAGTGGCACCTGATAAATCAAATAGCCCATTAGGTGTAGTTGCAATATAACCCGACCCAAAAAATACCCCAACTCTAGCAGACTCTAGCCCTACTACACTGGTCATTTCTGATGCCCCAACTCAATGACCCCAATCAAGAAAGCAGTATGATTATGCCAGTTGACATAACACCAAATTGCACGACGAAACCCCATTCCAAAGAAAGAGTACACCAAATCCAGCTTGCCAAATCCCTTTTCGAACCGTAGAGAGCCCCAATTGCAGCAAATAGGACCCCTGCTCCATTTCTTCCCAGTTTAGAAGACGAAGCTTATGTTGTTGTCGAACTTTGTGCGCATCTTTCCTTCATGGAAAGATTATACCGCATACGTAAAAATTCCAGTCTTCCTCCGCAACTTACGCGTAAGTAATGTACTAATGTTATTCATGGTCATTATCGCATATGTTTCACGATGTAAGACACAAGATTTCATTCTTTTAAATAGGCGAGGAGCAAACTGGATTGTGATGACGAGAAAGGGTTGGTTGCGCTTTTCAAGCAATTGATACGCCTCCAACGTATCTATAATTTTTTATTGCTCCATGCTACTTTATTTACTGTTTTGGACTATATTGGGCTTTATTTTCCACTTTTATATTATTTTTGGGACTAACCTATTAACCGGAGGCCCAGCCCAGAATTGCTGTTTTTTTGCCTATTTCTGTGTTTCGAAGAAACGGAATATCAGACGGAGTCCAAACGGAATGAAACCTTCGGGAACGTGATTTTCTCACCGAACGTGATCCAGAAGACTTGGACCCTATGCCAAGGAACAAAGAGGCGGTCACGAGGGTGGGGGCGCCCCAGGGCGCGCCTCCGCCTCGTGGACCCCCCTGTTCCACCGACGTACTCATTCCTCCTATATATACCTCACGCACTTCAAACGATCGTAACAGGAGCCAAAACCTAATTCCACCGCCGCAACTTCCTCAGCATCCATGAGATCCCATCTTGGGGCCTGTTAGGAGCTCACGAGGGGGCATCCACCATGGAGGGCTTCTACATCATCACCTTAGCCCCTCCGATGAAGTGTGAGTAGTTTACTTCAGACCTTCGGGTCCATAGCTAGTAGCTAGATGGCTTCTTTTCTCTTTTTGGATCTCAATACAATGTTCTCCCCCTCTCTTGTGGAGATCTATTCGATGTAATCTTGTTTTTTTGCGGTGTGTTTGTTGGGATGTATGAATTGTGGGTTTATGATCCAGATTATCTATGAATAATATTTGAATCTTCTCTGAATTCTTTTATGTATGATTGGTTATCTTTGCAAGTCTCTTCAATTATCCGCTTGGTTTGGCCAACTAGATTGGTAGTTCTTGCAATGGGAGAAGTGTTTAGCTTTGGGTTCAATCTTATGTGTCCTTACCCAAAGGAGAGAAAAGGTTGCAAGGCACGTATTGTATTGTTGCCATCGAGGATAACAAGATGGGGTATTTATCATATTGCATGAATTTATTCCTCTACATCATGTCATCTTGCTTAAGGCGTTACTGCTTTTTAACTTAATACTCTAGATGCATGCATGGATAGCGGTCGAAGAGTGGAGTAATAGTAGTAGATGCGTAATCGCTTCGGTCTACTTGTCTCGGATGTGATGCCTATATACATGATCATACCTAGATATACTCATAACTATGCTCAATTCTCACAATTGCTCAACAGTAATTTGTTCACCCAATGTAGAATACTTATGCTCTTGAGAGAAGCCACTAGTGAAACCTATGGCCCCCGGGTCTATTCTCATCATATCAATCTCCATCACTTTAATAATTGCTTTGTTTTTACTTTGCCTTTTACTTTTCACTTTGCATCTCTATACCAAAAATATTATTTATCATCTCTATCAGATCTCACTCTCGTAAGTGACCGTGAAGGGATTGACAACCCCTAATCGCATTGGTTGCGAGGAGCTATCGTTTTGTGCAGGTACGAGGGACTTGTGTGTGGCCTCCTCATGGATTGATACCTTGGTTCTCAAAACTGAGGAAATACTTACGCTACTTTGCTGCATCATCCTCTCCTCTTCGGGGAAATCCAACGCAAGGCTCAAGAGGCAAGAAGAAGAATTTCCGCGCCATATGGGGAGGCTCACGCAAGAGCAAGTCAAGACATACCAAGTACCCATCACAATCCCTATCTCTCGCATTACATTATTTTCCATTTGCCTCTCGTTTTCCTCTTCCCCACTTCACCCTTGCCGTTTTATTCGCCCTCTCTTTCCCAGTCTCCTCCTCTTTTTCCCGCTGCCTTTTCCTCGTCCCCTTGTTTGCTCGTGTGTTGGATTGCTTGTTTGTCGCGATGGCTCAAGATGCTACCAAATTGTGTGACTTCACCAATACTAGTAATAATGATTTCCTTAGCACTCCAATTGCTCCTCTTGCCAATACTGAATCTTGTGAAATCAATACTGCTTTGTTGATTCTTGTTATGAAAGATCAATTCACCGGCCTTCCTAGTGAAGATGCCGCTACTCATCTGAATAGCTTCGTTGATTTATGTGATATGCAAAAGAAAAAGATGTCGATAATGATGTCGTTAAGTTGAAGCTATTTCCTTTTTCGCTTAGAGATCGTATAAAGCATGGTTTTCATCTCTGCCTAAAAATAGTAATCTTGATTCTTGGAACAAGTGCAAAGATGCTTTTATCTCTAAGTATTTTCCTCCCGCTAAGATTATCTCTCTTAGGAATGATATTATGAATTTTAAGCAACTTGATCATGAACATGTTGCACAAGCTTGGGAGAGAATGAAATTAATGATACGTAATTGTCCTACTCATGGTTTGAACTTGTGGATGATTATACAAAACTTTTATGCCGGATTGAATTTTGCTTCTAGAAATCTTTTAGATTCGGCAGCGGGAGGCACTTTTATGGAAACCACTCTAGGAGATGCTACTAAACTTCTAGATAATATTATGGTTAATTATTCTCTATGGCATACCGAAAGATCTACTAATAAAAAAGTGCATGCGATAGAAGAAATTAATGTTTTGAGTGGAAAGATGGATGAACTTATGAAATTATTTGCTACTAAGAGTGTTTCTTCTGATCCTAATGATATGCCTTTGTCTACTTTGATTGAGAATAATAATGAATCTATGGATGTGAATTTTGTTGGTAGGAATAATTTTGGTAACAACGCGTATAGAGGGAATTTTAATCCTAGGCCTTATCCTAGTAATCCTTCTAATAATTATGGAAATTCCTACAACAACTCTTATGGAAATTTTAATAAGATGCCCTCTGATTTTAGAGTAGTTTTAAAGAGTTTATGAATTCACAAAATAATTTTAATGCTTTGCTTGAGGAGAAATTGCTTAAAGTTGACGATTTGGCTAGGAACGTTGATAGAATTTCTCTTGAAATTGATTCTTTAAAGCTTTGATCTATTCCTCCTAAGCATGATATCAATGAGTCTCTCAAAGCTATGAGAATTTCCATTGATGAGTGCAAAGAAAGAACCGCTAGGATGCGTGCTTCCAAAGATGCCTTTATTAAAGCGTGTTCTTACAATTCCTATGAAAATCAAGATGAAGATCTAAAAGTTATTGATGTGTCCCCCATTAAATCTTTTGTTTTGCAATATGAATCTTGATGAAACTGAATATGATCTTCCTTTACCTAGAAGGCGTTCTAAGAATTCGGAGTTTTTAGATCTTGATGATGAAATTGATAAATGTGGGATTGAAAGAAATAAAAACCTAGATGTTGCTAAACCCACTATATTGGATCTCAAGGAATTTAATTATGAAAATTGCTCTTTAATTGATTGTATTTCCTTGTTTCAATCCGTGCTAAATTCTTCTCATGCTTATAGTCAAAATAAGGCCTTTACCGAACACATTGTTGATGCCTTGATGCAATCTTATGAAGAAAAACTTGAGTTGAAAGTCTCTATCCCTAGAAAACTCTATGATGAGTGGGAACCTACTATTAAAATTAAAATTAAAAATTATGAGTTTAATGCCTTGTGTGATTTGGGTGCTAGTGTCTCTACTATTCCCAAAACTTTGTGTGATTTGCTAGATTTCCATGACTTTGATGATTGCTCTCTAAACTTGCATCTTGCGGATTCCACTATTAAAAACCTATGGGAAGAATTAATGATGTTCTTATTGTTGCAAATAGGAATTATGTGCCCGTAGATTTTATCGTTCTTGATATAGATTGCAATCCTTCATGTCCTATTATTCTTGGTAGACCTTTCCTTAGAACGATTGGTGCAACTATTGATATGAAGGAAGGGAATATTAGATTCCAATTTCCCTTAAAGAAGGGCACGGAACACTTTCCTAGAAAGAAAATAAAATTACCATATGAATCTATCATGAGAGCCACTTATGGATTGCCTACCAAAGATGGCAATACCTAGATCTATCCTTGCTTTTATGCCTAGCTCGGGGCGTTAAACGATAGCGCTTGTTGGGAGGCAACCCAATTTTACTTTTAGTTTTTTGTTTTTGCTTCTGTTTAGGAATATATAATTCATCTAGCCTCTTTTTAGATGTGGTTTTATGTTTTAATTAGTGTTTGTGCCAAGCTAGACCTATTGGATCTTCTTGGATGATAGTTATTTGATCTTGCTGTAATTTCCAGAAACTTTGCGCTCCGTGCCCGAATTATTAAAAATCACCAGAACGTGATAAAATACTTATTCCAATTGCTTCTGATCAATAAAAAAATTTCTAGGTCTTCTAATTTTGGTATATTTTTTGGAATTCCAGAAGTTTGCGTTAGTTACAGATTACTACACACTGTTCTGTTTTTGATAGATTCTGTTTATCGTGTGTTGTTTGCTTATCTTGATGAATCTATGGCTAGTAAAATAGTTTATAATCCATAGATAAGTTGGAATACAGTAGGTTTAACACCAATATAAATAAAGAATGAGTTCATTACAGTACCTTAAAGTAGTCTTTCGTTTTCTTTCTCTAACGGGGCTCACGAGATTTCTATTGAGTTATGTGTTGTGAAGTTTTCAAGTTTTGGGTAAATTCTTTTGATGGATTATGGAACAAGGAGTGGCAAGAGCCTAAGCTTGGGTATGCCCATGGCACCCCCAAGATAATCCAAGGACACCAAAAAGTCAAAGCTTGGAGGCATCCCCTCTTTCGTCTACTTCCATCGGTAATTTACTTGGAGCTATATTTTTATTCACCACATGATATGTGTTTTGCTTGGAGCGTCTTGTATTATTTGCGTCTTTGCTTGTTAGTTTACCACAATCATCCTTGCTGTACACACCTTTTGAGAGATCCATACATGAATTGGAATTTGATAGAATACTCTATGTGCTTCACTTATATCTTTTGAGCTTGATAGTTTTGCTCATAGTGCTTCACTTATATCTTTTGAGCGTGATAATTTTTGCTCTAGTGCTTCACTTAGATCTTTTAGAGCACGGTGATGGATTTGTTTTAAAGAAACTATTGATCTCTCATGCTTCACTTAGATTATTTTGAGAGTCGTTAATAGCATGGTAATTTGCTTAATTTATTATACTTGGTATTCAAGATATGTGAAACTTTCTTTTGAGTGTGTTGAATACTAAGAAAAGTTTGATGCTTGATAATTGTTTTGAGATATGAAGATGGTGATATTAGAGTCATGCTAGTTGAGTAGTTGTGAATTTAAAGAATACTTGTGTTGAAGTTTGTGATTCCCGTAGCATGCACGTATGGTGAACCGTTATGTGATGAACTCGGAGCATGATTTATTTATTTATTGTCTTCCTTATAAGTGGCGGTCGGGGACGAGCGATGGTCTTTTCGTACCAATCTATCCCCCTAGGAGCATGCACGTAATACTTTTCTTTGATAACTTCTAGATTTTTGCAATAAGTATATGAGTTCTTTATGACTAATGTTGAGTCCATGGATTATACACACTTTTTCCCATCCTTCCACCATTGCTAGCCTCTCTAATACCGCGCACTTTCCGCCGGTATCATACACCCACCATATATCTTCGCCAAAACAGCCACCATACCTACCTATCATGGCATTTCCATAGCCATTCCGAGATATATTGCCATGCAACTTTCCACCGCTTTCGCTTATTATGACACGCCCATTATTGTCATATTGCTAGCATGATCATGTAGTTGACATCGTATTTGTGGCAAAGCCACCGTTCATAATTCTTTCATACATGTCACTCTTGATTCATTGCATATCCCGGTACACCGCCGGAGGCATTCATATAGAGTCATACTTTGTTCTAAGTATCGAGTTGTAATTGTTGAGTTGTAACAAAAATAAAACTGTGATGATCATCATTATTAGAACATTGTCCCAAGTGAGGAAAGGATGATGGAGACCATGATTCCCCCACAAGTCGGGATGAGACTCCGGACGAAAAATAAAAAAAGAGAGAGAGAAAAGAAAAAGAAAAGAGGCCATAAAAAAGAGAAAAGGCCCAAATAAAAAAGTGAGAGAAAAAGAGAGAAGGGACAATTGCTACTATCCTTTTACCACACTTGTGCTTCAAAGTAGCACCAAGATCTTCATGATAGAGAGTCTCTCATTTTGTCACTTTCATATACTAGTGGGAATTTTTCATTATAGAACTTGGCTTGTATATTCCAATGATGGGCTTCCTCAAATGCCCTAGGTCTTCGTGAGCAAGCGAGTTGGATGCACACCCACTTAGTTTCTTTTGTTGAGCTTTCATATACTTATAGCTCTAGTGCATCCGTTGCATGGCAATCCCTACTCACTCACATTGATATCTATTGATGGGCATCTCCATAGCCCGTTGATATGCCTAGTTGATGTGAGACTATCTTCTCCCTTTTTGTCTTCTCCACAACCACTATCCTATTCCACATATAGTGCTATATCCATGGCTCACGCTCATGTATTGCGTGAAGATTGAAAAAGTTTTGAAAATGTTAAAGTATGAAACAATTGCTTGGCTTGTCATCGGGTTGTGCATGATTTAAATATTTTGTGTGGGGAAGATGGAGCAGAGCCACTATATGATTTTGTAGGGATAACTTTCTTTGGCCATGTTATTTTGAGAAGACATAATTGCTTAGTTAGTATGCTTGAAGTATTATTATTTTTATGTCAATATGAACTTTTGTCTTGAATCTTTCGGATCTGAATATTCATACCACAATTAAGAAGATTTACATTGAAATTGTGCCAAAGTATCACTCCGCATCAAAAATTCTCTTTTATCATTTACCTACTCGAGGACGAAAGGAATTAAGCTTGAGGATGCTTGATAAGTCTCCAACGTATCTATAATTTTTGATTACTCCATGCTACTTTATCTACTGTTTTGGACTATATTGGGCTTTATTTTCCACTTTTATATTATTTTTGGGACTAACCTATTAACCGGAGGCCCAGCCCAGAATTGCTGTTTTTTTGCCTATTTCAGTGTTTCGAAGAAACGAAATACCAAACGGAGTCCAAACGGAATGAAACCTTCGGGAACGTGATTTTCTCACCGAACGTGATCCAAGAGACTTGGACCCTACGCCAAGGAACAAAAGAGGCGGTCACGAGGGTGCCCCCCCCCCCTAAGGTGCGCCCCCTGCCTCGTGGGCCCCCTGTTGCTCCATCGACGTACTCCTTCCTCCTATATATACCTACGTACCCCCAAAGGATCAGAATAGGAGCCAAAAACCTAATTCCATCGCCGCCACTTCCTGTATCCACGAGATCCCATCTTGGGGCCTGTTCTGGAGCTTTGCCGGAGGGGGCATCCACCACGGAGGGCTTCTACATCATCACCTTAGCCCCTCCGATGAAGTGTGAGTAGTTTACTTCAGACCTTCGGGTCCATAGCTAGTAGCTAGATGGCTTCTTCTCTCTTTTTGGATCTCAATACAATGTTCTCCCCCTCTCTCGTGGAGATCTATTCGATGTAATCCTCTTTTTGTGGTGTGTTTGTTGAAACCGATGAATTGTGGGTTTATGATCCAGATTATCTATGAATAATATTTGAATCTTCTCTGAATTCTTTTATGTATGATTGGTTATCTTTGCAAATCACTTCGAATTACCCGTTTGGTTTGGCCAACTAGATTGGTAGTTCTTGCAATGGGAGAAGTGTTTAGCTTTGGGTTCAATCTTGCGGTGTCCTTACCCAAAGGATGTTAAGGGTTGCAAGGCATGTATTGTATTGTTGCCATCGAGGATAACAAGATGGGGTATTTATCATATTGCATGAATTTATTCCTCTACATCATGTCATCTTGCTTACATGCGTTACTGCTTTTTAACTTAATACTCTAGATGCATGCTGGATATCGGTCGATGAGTGGAGTAATAGTAGTAGATGCATAATCGTTTCGGTCTACTTGTCTCGGACGTGATGCCTATATACATGATCATACCTAGATATACACATAACTATGCTCAATTCTATCAATTTCTCAACAGTAATTAGTTCACCTACCGTAGAATACTTATGCTCTTGAGAGAAGCCACTAGTGAAACCTATGGCCCCCGGGTCTATTCTCATCATATCAATCTCCATCACTTTAATAATTGCTTTGTTTTTACTTTGCCTTTTACTTTTCACTTTGCATCTCTATACCAAAAAAATACCAAAAATATTATTTATCATCTCTATCAGATCTCACTCTCTTAAGTGACCGTGAAGGGATTGACAACCCCTAATCGTGTTGGTTGCGAGGAACTAGCATTTTGTGCAGGTACGAGGGACTTGTGCGTGGCCTCCTACTGGATTGATACCTTGGTTCTCAAAAACTGATGGAAATACTTACGCTACTTTGCTGCATCATCCTCTCCTCTTCGGGGAAATCCAACGCAGTGCTCAAGAGGTAGTAGCAATCGTTGATGAAGTATCGTTCCTACCTGAGGCAAGCGCACTTCGATGGCAAGCCTCTGAACGAAATTTTTGTAAAGTCTCCAGTCCTACATTTATCCGACGGTGACTGGAATAATCTTGTTACACATTGGTCTCTACCGCAGCGTAAGGTACTGTCTATGATATCACATCACAATTTGAACTAGATTTCTGCATTTGCCTTAATGTCTCACTTGTATGAAAACTGTTAGCAGAAGAACATCCGTTCTCAAGGGACCACAGAATCTCATAACTATACTACACACTGCATTGCTCTTGTGAGTACCTCTTGCCATGTATGACCATACTTACTTTCATAGCTGTTTGATTATGTAGCATCACCAGCACATGTTAGCCTCAGAATCGTCCATTTGGTGGACATTATAAGATCCGTATGGACTCTTACATAAATTTAGAATCAACCCAATGCTTTTGAAGAGGTTTAGCTCAAGTCCTCTTGTAAGGACTGAACTTGGTCTATCACCGTACTTACATTAACAGCTACTTCCGAGGATTGGTAGTTGATTATGTAGCATCAATCTGCATCTTATCTTCATTATCCTCTATCCCTTCCAAAGATTATCATATCTATAATTACTCTCTACAAAATGTAGAGTATGTGCAATCCTTATGAAGAAGATTACGTGCTGAAATTCTTGAGTTATCCTTCCCTTGACATGGAGAAGGGCATTATAAAGCCGGTGTTAACTGTTAATCTAAGACAGTCCTTCTAAAGCCTTTTATCCTCAACTGTTGTTTAATTTGCTCATACTCCCTATCGCTTTCGTTGTATAGTTTGCTGTTTCTACCAAAAGCATGTTCGTAAGAACCGTAAGTTCTAAGTTTTACTTGTAAAACCAAATTCCTTATTCATACAATGCACATTACTTAATACTCCCTATATGTATGCTTGTTTTTGTGGATCTATAATCCAGTGTGTGGTGAAGCAGCCCTCGTTTGCACCTTGTCATCTCCTGTTTTATCTTACTGATGTGGCTGGTGATATGAACAACATGCCATGCACATTATCCAAAATAGATACAATGATTTTCTTTGCCCTTCATCTATGCTTGTTATGTTGACATGGTAATCCAGTAGTGTGGTGAAGCTCCCCGCATTATGAATAATGCCAAATTATGCTATTGATATTTTGAACTTACTCTTTATTTTCTAATCTAAAATTGGATAGAATTGACAGAACATTTATCATCTTTGTTTATACATGTGCAAAACCTGTCATCTCTCTGCTTTGTTTCAGGGTGATATGCCTGATGGCATGCACAAGTCTGTTGAAGGCTGTGAGACAAACCCAACATATATTGCAGCAAAGAAGGCAAAACATCTTGAAGATAGCGAGACAACCCCAAAGTCTTGTCTTGATGCGAGGTTCAAGTTACTTGAGACTAACAAATGACAAGCTCATGTAATTAATTGTCTGAATCAGTTCGACTTCTTTAGTCCCAAGTTCTAGCAGAAAGGCATTCTGCAATTCAACTTCGACTTGAAGTCCTATCTCTAAGAAAGATTGCGGAGAACACCAATGAGAACTTCATCGCTAAACAGATACACCTGGAAGCTATGACCGACATGCTAGGCCGGTCTCACAGCCTTGCGCAGCAGTTCCCCCGCAAGGCTAACCTTTCTTGAACTGTCTTGGAAGTGGTCTCGGTTCAATATTATTTTGTTACGCTGCAATGGTGCCCAGTTTTTGTAATCTGCTTCTTCGTTGCGCTTTATGATCACTGGTGGCGAACTTCGATGCCCAGTGGATGTAATATACCTTAAATCCTTTATTATATAGTGTAGGTTTATTCTTAGTTACTATGCCGTAATTTCTTTATTGTATAGAGTAGGTTTGTTCTTAATTCCTACTAGTTACTGCCATCATTCGCTATCCGAAAAAAATCAGATGTAGTCGACCGGACCGAAACATTCGACTCTAACAGGCCAGGTTTTTAGCAGGCCACAATTGGGCCGGCCTGCGTCTTTCTTGGGTCAGAATGATTGGGGCCTTCACACATTGCGCCAGGCCCAAACTTACACCGGCCTATATTTTAGTTGGACCTTTTGTCGACCCAGCGCTTAGTTTGGCCCAGGTAGCGTTGGGCCATTAACAGTTGAATATTGTATCGGCCTCATTACGGCCGAGATGAAACCACGGGCCTTTAGCAGGCCAAAATGCATGTTGGGCCTCAATTTTCACTAGTCGTCGACGGGCCTTCAGCAGGCCGAAATGTAGACCGGGCCGTTTTGCCCAGTTAGCTCACGGGCTGTTACCAGGCCAAAACATATCTCGAGCCTTAGTTGGCCCACTGATATCATGGGCCTTTAAGAGGCCGAAAGCTTAGTACAGGCATCAACGGGCCGAATTACGCGACAGGCCTTTAATAGGCCTAAAGTCACGTTGGGCTTAACTGTTGCCACCTTTAGCACGGGCTGTTAGTGGACCCGATGTCCCCTCGGACCATATATGGCCCATGGGCAGCACGGGCCAATCCCAGGCCGAAAGTCACACCGGGCTGAAATGGGCCCATGTCTACATCAGCCTCTAACAGTCGAAAGTCACTGGCTGTAGTTGGGCCCAAATATTCGGCGAACAATTAATGGGCCAGATCTGGCTTCGGGCCGCAAATGGGCCCAAATATTGGGCGAACAATTAACAGGCCAGATCTGGCTTCGGGCCGTAAATGGGCCCAAATATTGGGCGAATAATTAACGGGCCAGATCTGGCTTCGGGCCGTAAATGGGCCTTTATTAAGTAGGCCATTATTGGGCTGGCCCACTAGTACCTGATTAAGTTCTACGGGCCTTTGACTGGGCCGGCCTTTTTAACCTATATGGGCCTCTGTTGGGCCCAAATGCCACGTGTCGACGTATCATAGGCATGTCTCCTCCAATGGACGGGCGACATCCGCCCATCGACGAGCCGACAGTGTTCCTTCGCCAATCAGAATTTTACACGTGGAAATTTCCCATTGGTCGTGGTTGTTAACGGGTTATCGGATCCAAAATCCGACCGATAGCTTAACAAATGTTCGTTACGGTGGATGCCACGTGTCGATCACCCTTGACGAAAAGCACTTCGTGACACGCGATTTATCGTCATGGAAGTGGACACTTTCGTGATGATAATTTTGGTAATGTCATGGAACACTTCTACGACAAAGACAGTATGACTATCTTCATTTTGTCATAAATTTGTCATGGATGTACATGCATGACAAAAAATGCGACCTACTGTGACAAACACGTATCATCTCCGAAGTGTATTTTTTTTGTAGTGTCATGATGAATGTTTGTTGGGTAACGTAGTAATTTCAAAAAAATTCCTATGCACACGCAAGATCATGGTAATGCATAGCAACGAGAGGGGAGAGTGTTGTCCACGTACCCTCGTAGACCAAAAGTGGAAGCGTTAGCACAACGCGGTTGATGTAGTCGTACGTCTTCATGATCCGACCGATCAAGTACCGAACGTACGGCACCTTCGTGTTTAGCACACGTTCAGCCCGATGACGTCCCTCAAACTCCGATCTAGCCGAGTGTTGAGGGAGAGTTTTGTCAGCACGACGGCGTGGTGACGATGTTGATGTTCTACCGACACAGGGCTTCGCCTTAGCACCACTACAGTATTATCGAGGTGGACTATGGTGGAGGGGGGCACCGCACACGGCTAAAAGATCAAACAGATCAATTGTTGTGTCTTTGGGGTGCCCCCCTGCCCCCGTATATAAAGGAGCAAGGGGGGTGCGGCCGGCCAAGGGTAGAGGCGCGCCGGAGGAGTCCTACTCCTATCGTGAGTAGGACTCCCCCCCTTTTCCATGTTGGACTAGGAGAGAGGGGGGAAGAGGTGGACGGGAGAAAGGAAAGGGGGGCGCCGCCCCCCTCTCCTTGTCCTATTCGGACTAGGGGGAGAGGGGCGCGCGACCCTGCCTTGGCCTCCTCTCCTCTCTTCCACCAAGGCCCACTAAGGCCCATTAAGTTGCCGGGGGGTTCCGGTAACCTCCCAGTACTCCGGAAAAATCCCGATTTCACCCGGAACACTTCCAATGTCCAAACATATGCTTCCAATATATCAATCTTCATGTCTCGTCCATTTCGAGACTCCTCGTCATGTCCGTGATCACATCCGGGACTCCGAACAACCTTCGGTACATCAAAACACATAAACTCATAATAAAACTGTCATCGTAACGTTAAGCGTGCGGACCCTACGGGTTCGAGAAATATGTAGACATGACCGAGACACGTCTCCGGTCAATAACTAATGGCGGAACCTGGATTCTCATATTGGCTCCCACATATTCTACAAAGATCTTTATCGGTCGGACCAAGCATAACAACATCGTTGTTCCCTTTGTCATCGGTATGTTACTTGCCCGAGATTCGATCGTCGGTATCTCAATACCTAGTTCAATCTCATTACCGGCAAGTCTCTTTACTCGTTCCGTAATACATCATCCCGCAACTAACTCATTAGTTGCAATGCTTGCAAGGCTTTAAGTGATGTGCATTACCGAGAGGGCCCAGAGATACCTCTCCGACAATCGGAGTGACAAATCCTAATCTTGAAATACGCCAACCCAACATGTACCTTCGGAGACACCTAGAGCACCTTTATAATCACCCAGTTACGTTGTGACATTTGGTAGCACACAAAGTGTTCCTCCGGTAAACCGGAGTTGCATGATCTCATAGTCATAGGAACATGTATAAGTCATGAAGAAAGCAATAGCAACATACTAAACGATCTGGTGCTGAGATAACGGAATGGGTCATGTCAATCACATCATTCTCCTAATGATGTGATCATGTTAATCAAATGACAACCCATGTCTATGGTTAGGAAACATAACCATCTTTGATTAACGAGCTAGTCAAGTAGAGGCATACTAGTGACACTCTGTTTGTCTATGTATTCACACATGTATTATGTTTCCGGTTAATACAATTCTAGCATGAATAATAAACATTTATCATGATATAAGGAAATAAATAATAACTTTATTATTGCCTCTAGGGCATATTTCCTTCAGTCTCCCACTAGCACTAGAGTCAATAATCTAGATTACACAGTAATGATTCTAACACCCATGGAGCCTTGGTGCTGATCATGTTATGCTCGTGGAAGAGGCTTAGTTAACGGGTCTGCAACATTCAGATCCGTATGTATCTTGCAAATTTCTATGTCTCCCACCTGGACTAGATCCCGGATGGAATTGAAGCATCTCTTGATGTGCTTGGTTCTCTTGTGAAATCTGGATTCCTTCGCCAAGGCAATTTCACCAGTATTGTCACAAAAGATTTTCATTGGACTCGATGCACTAGGTATGACACCTAGATCGGATATGAACTCCTTCATCCAGACTCCTTCATTTGCTGCTTCCGAAGCAGCTATGTACTCCGCTTCACACGTAGATCCCGCCACGAAGCTTTGTTTAGAACTGCACCAACTAACAGCTCCTCCGTTCAATGTAAACACGTATCCGATTTGCGATTTAGAATCGTCCGAATCAGTGTCAAAGCTTGCATCAACGTAACCATTTACGATGAGCTCTTTGTCACCTCCATAAACGAGAAACATATCCTTAGTCCTTTTTCAGGTATTTCAGGATGTTCTTGACCGCTGTCCAGTGATCCACTCCTGGATTACTTTGGTACCTCCCTACCAGACTTATAGCAAGGCACACATCAGGTCTTTTACACAGCATTGCATACATGATAGAGCCTATGGCTGAAGCATAGGGAACATCTTTCATTTTCTCTCTATCTTTTGCAGTGGTCGGGCATTGAGTCTTACTCAATTTCACAACTTGTAACACAGGCAAGAACCCTTTCTTTGCTTGATCCATTTTGAACTTCTTCAAATCTTTGTCAAGGTATGTGCTTTGTGAAAGTCCAATTAAGCGTCTTGATCTATCTCTATAGATCTTAATGCCCAATATGTAAGCAGCTTCACCGAGGTCTTTCATCGAAAAACTCTTATTCAAGTATCCCTTTATGCTATCCAGAAATTCTATATCATTTCCAATCAGTAATATGTCATCCACATATAATATCAGAAATGCTACATAGCTCCCACTCACTTTCTTGTAAATACAAAGCTTCTCCAAAAGTCTCAGATAAAACCAAATGCTTTGATCACACTATCAAAGCGTTTATTCCAACTCCGAGAGGCTTGCACCAGTCCATAAATGGATCATTTGGAGCTTGCACACTTTGTTAGCTCCCTTTGGATCGACAAAACCTTCCGATTGCATCATATACAACTCTTCTTCCAGAAATCCATTCAGGATTGCAGTTTTTACATCCATCTGCCAAATTTCATAATCATAAAATGCGGCAATCGATAACATGATCCGGACAGACTTAAGCATCGCTACGGGTGAGAAGGTCTCATTGTAGTCAACCCCTTGAACTTGTCGAAAACCTTTCGCAACAAGTCGAGCTTTGTAGACAGTAATATTACCGTCAGCATCAGTCTTCTTCTTGAAGATCCATTTATTCTCAATTGCTTGCCGATCATCGAGCAAGTCAACCAAAGTCCACACTTTGTTCTCATACATGGATCCCATCTCAGATTTCATGGCTTCAAGCCATTTTGCGTAATCTGGGCTCACCATCGCTTCTTCATAGTTCGTAGGTTCACCATGATCTAGTAGCATGACTTCCAGAACAGGATTACCGTACCACTCAGTGCGGATCTTACTCTGGTTGATCTACGAGGTTCAAGAACAACTTGATCTGAAATTTCATGATCATCATCATTAACTTCCTCACTAATAGGTGTAGGTGTCACGTAACCGGTTTACGTGATGAACTACTTTCCAATAAGGGAGCAGTATGCATTACCTCATCAAGTTCTACTTTCCTCCCACTCACTTCTTTCGAGAGAAACTCCTTCTCTAGAAAGGATCCATTTTAGCAACAAATGTCTTGCCTTCGGATCTGTGATAGAAGGTGTACCCAACGATCTCCTTTGGGTATCCTATGAAGACGCATTTCTACGATTTGGGTTCGAGCTTATCAGGTTGAAGTTTTTTCACATAAGCATCGCAGCCCCAAACTTTAAGAAACGACAACTTTGGTTTCTTGCCAAACCACAGTTCATAAGGCATCGTCTCAACGGATTTCAATGGTGCCCTATTTAATGTGAACGTGGCCGTCTCTAAAGCATAACCCCAAAATGATAGTGGTAAATCAGTAAGAGACATTATAGATCGCACCATATCCATTAAAGTACGATTACAACGTTCGGACACACCATTACGTTGTGGTGTTCCTGGTGGCGTGAGTTGCGAAACTATTCCGCATTGTATCAAATGTAGACCAAACTCGTAACTCAAATATTCTCCTCCACGATCAGATCGTAGAAACTTTATTTTCTTGTTACGATGATTTTCAACTTCACTCTGAAATTCTTTGAACTTTTAAAATGTTTCAGACTTATGCTTCATTAAGTAGATATACCCATATCTGCTTAAATCGTCTGTGAAGGTGAGAAAATAACGATATCCGCCACGAGCCTCAACATTCATCGGACCACATACATCTGTATGTATGATTTCCAACAAATCTGTTGCTCTCTCCATAGTACCGGAGAACGGCGTTCTAGTCATCTTGCCCATTAGGAACGGTTTCTTAAGTACCAAGTGATTCATAATCAAGTGGTTCCAAAAGTCCATCAGTATGGAGTTTCTTCATGCGCTTTACACCGATATGACCTAAACGGCAGTGCCACAAATAAGTTGCACTATCATTATCAACTCTGCATCTTTTGGCTTCAACATTATGAATATGTGTATCACTACTATCGAGATTCATCAAAAATAGACCACTCTTCAAGGGTGCATGACCATAAAAGATATTACTCATATAAATAGAACAACAATTATTCTCTCGATTTAAATGAATAACCGTCTCGCATCAAACAAGATCCAGATATAATGTTCATGCTCAACGCTGGCACCAAATAAAAATTATTTAGGTCTAACACTAATCCCGGAGGTAGATGTAGAGGTAACGTGCCGACCGCGATCACATCGACTTTGGAACCATTTCCCACGCGCATCGTCACCTCGTCCTTGGCCAGTGTTCGCTTAATCCGTAGCCCCTGCTTTGAGTTCAAATATTAGCAATGTAACCCGATTATCAAATACCCTGTGCTATCTGCGAGCATTAGTAAGGTACACATCAATAACATGTATATCACATATACCTTTGTTCACCTTGCCATCCTTCTTATCCGCCAAATACTTGGGGCAGTTCCGCTTCAAGTGACCGATCTGCTTGCGATAGAAGCACTCGATCTCGGGCTTAGGTCCAGGCTTGGGTTTCTTCTCTGAGCAAAGCAACTTGCTTGCTGTTCTTCTTGAAGTTCCTTCTTCTTCCCTTTGCCCTTTTCTTGAAACTAGTGGTCTTGTTGACCATCAACACTTGATGCTCCTTCTTGATTTCTACCTCCGCAGCCTTTAGCATTGCGAAGAGCTCGGGAATCGTCTTATCCATCCCTTTCATGTTATTGTTCATCACGAAGCTCTTGTAGCTTGGTGGCGATGATTGGAGAATTACATCAATGACGCTATCATTCGGAAGATTAACTCCCAGTTGAATCAAGTGATTATTATACCCGGACATCTTGAGTATATGCTCACCGATGTAACTATTCTCCTCCATCTTGCAGCTATAGAACTTATTGGAGACTTCATATCTCTCTATCCGGGCATTTGCTTGAAATATTAACTTCAACTCCTGGAACATCTCATATGCTCCATGACGTTCAAAACGTTGTTGAAGTCCCGTCTCTAAGATGTAAAGCATGGCACACTGAACTATTGAGTAGTCATCAGCTTTGCTCTGCTAGACGTTCATAACATCTGGTGTTGCTCCTGCAGCAGGCCTGGCGCCCAGCGGTGCTTCCAGGACGTAATTCTTCTGTGCAGCAATGAGGATAATCCTCAAGTTACGGACCCAGTCCGTGTAATTGCTACCATCACCTTTCAACTTTGCTTTCTCAAGGAACGCATTAAAATTCAACGGAACAACAGCATGAGCCATCTATCTACAATCAGAAATAGATAAGCAAGATACTATCAGGTACTAAGTTCATGATAAATTTAATTTCAATTAATCATATTACTTAAGAACTCCCACTTAGAAAGACATCCCTCTAATCCTCTAAGTGATCACGTGATCCAAATCAACTAAACCATAACCGATCATCACGTGAAATGGAGTAGCCTTCAATGGTGAATATCTATGTTGATCATATCTACTATATGATTCACGCTCGACCTTTCGGTCTCAGTGTTCCGAGGCCATATTTGCATATGCTAGGCTCGTCAAGTTTAACCTGAGTGTTCTGCGTGTGCAAAACTGGCTTGCACCCGTTGTAGATGGACGTAGAGCTTATCACACCCGATCATCACGTGGTGTCTGGGCACGACGAACTTTGGCAACGGTGCATACTCAGGGAGAACACCTTTTATCTTGAAATTTAGTGAGAGATCATCTTATAATGCTACCGTCAATCAAAGCAAGATAAGATGCATAAAAGATAAACATCACATGCAATCAATATAAGTGATATGATATGGCCATCATCATCTTGTGCTTGTGATCTCCATCTCCGAAGCACCTCCATGATCACCATCGTCACCGGTGACACCTTGATCTCCATCGTAGCATCGTTGTCGTCTCGCCAATCTTATGCTTCTACGACTATCGCTACCGCTTAGTGATAAAGTAAAGCATTACAGGGTGATTGCATTGCATACAATAAAGCGACAACCATATGGCTCTGCCGATTGCCGATAACTCGGTTACAAAACGTGATCATCTCATACAATAAAATATAGCATCACGTCTTGACCATATCACATCACAACATGCCCTGCAAAAACAAGTTAGACGTCCTCTACTTTGTAGTTGCAAGTTTTACGTGGCTGCTACAGGCTTAGCAAGAACCGTTCTTACCTACGCATCAAAAACCACAACGATAGTTTGTCAAGTTGGTGATGTTTTAACCTTCGCAAGGACCGGGCGTAGCCACACTCGGTTAAATTAAAGTTGAAGAAGCTGACACCCGCTAGCCACCTTTGTGCAAAGCACGTCGGGAGAACCGGTCTCGCGTAAGCGTACGCGTAATGTCGGTCCGGGCGCTTCGTCCAACAATACCACCGAACTAAAGTATGACATGCTGGTAAGCAGTATGACTTATATCGCCCACAACTCACTTGTGTTCTACTCATGCATATGACATCTACGCATAAAACCAGGCTCTGATGCCACTGTTGGGTAACGTAGTAATTTCAAAAAAATTCCTACGCACACACAAGATCATGGTGATCCATAGCAACGAGAGGGGAGAGTGTTGTCCACGTACCCTCGTAGACCGAAAGCGAGCGTTAGCACAACACGGTTGATGTAGTCGTACGTCTTCACGATCCGACCGATCAAGTACGGAACGTACGGCACCTCCGAGTTCAGCACACGTTCAGCCCGATGACGTCACTCGAACTCTGCTCCAGCTGAGTGTTGAGGGAGAATTTTGTCAGCACGACAGCGTGGTGACGATGTTGATATTCTACCAACGCAGGGCTTCGCCTAAGCACCGCTACAGTATTATCGAGGTGGACTATGGTGGAGGGGAGCACCGCACACGGCTAAAAGATCAAACAGATCAATTGTTGTGTCTTTGGGGTGCCCCCCTGCCCCCGTATATAAAGGAGCAAGGGGGGTGCGGCCGGCCAAGGGGAGAGGCGCGCCGGAGGAGTCCTACTCCTACCGGGAGTAGGACTCCCCCCTTTTCCATGTTGGACTAGGAGAGAGGGGGGGAAGAGGTGGAGGGGAGGAAGGAAAGGGGGGCGCCGCCCCCCTCTCCTTGTCCTATTCGGACTAGGGGGCAGGGGCGCACGGCCCTGCCCTGGCCTCCTCTCCTCTCTTCCACCAAGGCCCACTAAGGCCCATTAAGTTGTCGGGGGGTTCCGGTAACCTCCTAGTACTCTGGAAAAATCCCGATTTCACCCGGAACACTTCCGATGTCCAAACATATGCTTCCAATATATCAATCTTCATGTCTCGACCATTTCGAGACTCCTCGTCATGTTTGTGATCACATCCGGGACTCCAAACAACCTTCGATACATCAAAACTCATAAACTCATAATAAAACTGTCATCGTAACGTTAAGCGTGCGGACCCTACGGGTTCGAGAACTATGTAGACATGGGAGACCGTCTCGGTCAATAACCAATAAGCGGAACACTGGATGCTCATATTGGCTCCCACATATTCTAAGAAGATCTTTATCGGTCGGACCGCATAACAACATCGTTGTTCCCTTTGTCATCGGTATGTTACTTGCGAGATTCGATCGTCGGTATCTCAATACCTAGTTCAATCTCGTTACCGGCAAATCTCTTTACTCGTTCCGTAATACATCATCCCGCAACTAACTCGTTAGTTGCAATGCTTCTGAGGCTTAAGTGATGTGCATTCTTGAGAGGGCCCAGAGATACCTCTCCAGAGCAATCGGAGTGACAAATCCTAATCTCGAAATCGCCAACCCAACATGTACCTTCGGAGACACCTATAGAGCACCTTTATAATCACCCGGTTATGTTGTGACGTTTGGTAGAACACAAAGTGTTAAATCCAGTAAGCAAGGAGTTGCATAATCTCATAGACATAGGAACATGTATAAGTCATGAAGAAAGCAATAGCAACATACTAAACAATCGGTCTTTGAGCTAACGGAATGGGTCATGTCAATCACATCATTCTCCTAATGATGTGATCCCGTTAATCAAATGACAACCCATGTCTATGGTTAGGAAACATAACCATCTTTGATTAACGAGCTAGTCAAATGAGAGCATACTAGTGACACTCTGTTTGTCTATGTATTCAGACATGTATTATGTTTCCGGTTAATAGAATTCTAGCATGAATAATAAACATTTATCATGATATAAGGAAATAAATAATAACTTTATTATTGCCTCTAGGGCATATTTCCTTCATGTTTATTATTCATGCTAGAATTGTTTTAACCGAAAACTTAGTACATGTGTGAATACATAGACAAACATAGTGTCCCTAGTATGCCTCTACTAGACTAGCTCGTTAATCAAAGATGGTTAAGTTTCCTAGTCATAGACATGTGTTGTCATTTGATGAACGGGATCACATCATTAGAGAATGATGTGATGGACAAGACCCATCCGTTAGCTTAGCACTATGATCGCTTAGTTTATTGCTATTGCTTTCTTCATGACTTATACATGTTCCTATGACTATGAGATTATGCAACTCCCCGAATACCGGAGGAACACTTAGTGTGCTATCAAACGTCACAACGAATCGGGTGATTATAAAGATGCTCTGGTGTCTTCGATGATGTTTATTGAGTTGGCATAGATCGAGATTAGGATTTGTCACTCCTGAGAGGTATCTCTCCGGTAATGCACATCACTATAAGCCAAGCAATGTGACTAATGAGTTAGTCACGTGATGATGCATTATGGAACGAGTCAAGAGACTTGCCGGTAACGAGATTGAAGTAGGTATGATGATACCGACGATCGAATCTCGGGCAAGTAACATACCGATGACAAGAACAACGTATGTTGTTATGCGATTTGACCGATAAAGATCTTCGTAGAATATGTAGGAGCCAATATGAGCATCCAGGATCCGCTATTGGTTATTGACCGGAGATGTGTCTCGGTCATGTCTACATAGTTCTCGAACCCGTAGGGTCCGCAGGTTAACGTTCGATGACGATTTTTATTATGAGTTACGTGTTTTGGTGACCGAAGTTTGTTCGGAGTCCCGGATGAGATCACGGACATGACGAGGAGTCTCGAAATGGTCGAGAGGTAAAGATTCATATATAGTACGATAGTATTCGGACACCGGAAGTGTTCCGGGGGTACCGAGTACGTATCGGGTCACCGGAAGTGGTTCCGGACACCCCCCCGGCAAAGATATGTGCCTTATTGGGCCAAGGGCGGGACAGACCAGCCCCTAGTGGGCTGGTGCGCCTCATATATATGCCAAATAGGAGGAGAAGGAAGGAGGGGAAGAGAGAAAGGAAAGGGAAGGATTCGGCCTGCCCTTTCCTCCCGCCCCCTCTCTTTCCTTCCCCCTCCAACACTTTTGGAAGGGGGGAGGCCCAATTGGACAAGGCCCCAAGTAGGATTCCTCCTACTTGGGCGCGCCCTTGCTGCTCCCCTCCCCCTCCCACCGAAATATACGTGGGGAGGCGCCTAGAAGACACACCAATAATCGTTAGCCGTGTGCAGCGCCCCCTCCAGTTTACGCCTCCGGTCATATTCATGTAGTGCTTAGGCGAAGCCCTGCGCGGATCACTTCACCATCACCGTCACCATGCCGTCGTGCTGACGGAGCTATCCCTCGACACTTTGCTGGATCTAGAGTTTGAGGGACGTCATCAAGCTGAACGTGTGCAGAACTTGGAGGTGCCGTACGTTCGGTACTTGATCGGTTGGATCGTGAAGACGTTCGACTACATCAACCGCGTTACTAAACGCTTCCGCTTTCGGTCTACGAGGGTACGTGGACACACTCTCCCCACTCGTTGCTATGCTTCTCCTACATAGATCTTGCGTGCTCGTAGGATTTTTTTTTTGAAATACTACGTTCCCCAACAACACACACCTAGTTGTGAGTCGATGATTGACATGGAACTGGGGACCCTCGACAAACACACACACACCCCCCTAGTTGCGAGTCGATGGTTGATATGCAACTGGGGACGCTGGACAAACACACATACAACCCCTAGTTGCGAGTCGATGGTTGACATGCAAATGGGGACCCTTGACAAACACACACACACTTGTAGTTGTGAGTTGATGGTTGACATGCAACTGGGGACCCTCGACAAACACACATACCCCTAGTTTCAAGTCGATGGTTGACATGCAACTGGGGACCCTCCAAACACACACACACACACACACACACACACACACACTCACACTCACACTCACACATAGTTGTGAGTCGATGGTTGACATGCAACTGGGGACCCTCGACAAACACACACACATCCCTAGTTGCGAGTCGATGGTCGGGTTGCAATTGGGGACCCTTGACAAACACACACACACACACACACACACACACACACACACCCTAATTGTGAGTCGATGATCGATATGCAACTGGGGGGCACGACAAAACACATACACTCGTAGTTGCGAGTCGATGGTCGACATGCAACCGGGGACCCTCGACACACACGCACACACACACACACACCTAGTTGCGAGTCGATGGTTGACATGCAACTGGAGACCCTTGACAAACACACACAAATCCCTAGTTATGAGTAGGTGATCGGGTTGCAACTGGGGATCCTCAACAAACACCCATACACACCCCGAGCTGCGACTCGATGATCGACGTGCAACTAGGGTCCACGACATAACATACACATCCCTAGTTGCAAGTCGATGGTCGACATGCAACTGGAGCCACGACACACACACACACATGCACACACACACACACTTATTAATCTTCATGAGATTGAACAAAATTCGATTTGAAAAATATTCAAATATTTTTAAATGTTCATGAATTTGAAAAATCATTTCATATAAGTGTTAAAAAAAACTGAATTTTAATAAGTGCCATGAACGGGACAAAACATCATGAACGGTACCTTAGTATCGTACATTTTATGGGCCTACTAAAAATAAGTTAGCCTCTTCGAATTCTTACAACACAGCCTACAAAAGACAAAAAAAAAAATAAAAAAAACAGCCGGGCCATGCAACGAAAGGCTGGACCAACAAAAGGAAACAAGATCAGGTGGCTGGGGTGTGTGTCTCGTGACTATGTCGGGGATGTGTTGTTTGCTGCTGCAGGGAATCTGATGGATCAGTCAGACGCCCTACATGCTGAATCTACTGGCATGTTGAATGCTATCCGTCTAGCGGAGGAATTTGATATGGGAAACCGCTAGGTATCAGACTACTGCCATTTGCTACCTATCAGACTAGTCTATGGCCGTCCGATTCGAAGCATGCACATCGTCCGATCCTATAGCAGAACTCCCTGCGTGAGTCAATTTGCATGCAGGACTGGTATTAATTGTGATTAATTTCTTTCCTATTTTTCCGTAACAATTTCTCCCCAAATCTAGGGATGATTAATTAAGCAATTTTATTGTTCCCATTCGTCAACACCAATGCTTCCTAAACAAGATTGTTGCTTCTCAAAAAATATTGATTTGCTTCCTAAAACTGAACAATAATTTTGGAAAGTATGATTATTTCTCGTAAATAAATCCGGCAGTTAATTATGATCTTTTTTTGATGTATTTCTCTACTGATCGTACCATGATTTTTATGCCATGGAAGCATTCTTGTTGATGCATGGAAGCATCATTTTGGAAATGATGTCAAATCCCATTTTTTGTGCAAATAATTTGATAAAGCACAATTATATCCGGCAATTAATTATGATATTTTTAAGATGTGTTTTTTTTATAGATGGCAACAATATTTTATACCACAGAAGCATTCTTCCCAAAAAAATTGATTTGCTTTCTAAAACAGAATAATGATTTTGGAAAGTATGATTATTTCTCGTAAATAAATCCAGCAGTTAATTATGATCTTTTTTGATGTATTTCTTTACTGATCTTACCATGATTTTTATGCCATGGAAGCATTTTTGTTGATGCATGGAAGCATCATTTTGGTAATGATGTCAAATCCCCTTTTTTGTGGAAATAATTTGGTAAAGCACAATTATATCTTGCAATAATTATGATATTTTTAAGATGTGTTTCTTTATAGATGGCAACAATATTTTATACCATAGAAGCATTCTTCCCAATGCACGGAAGCATCATTTCCTGGTGTTTATAATGGGAACAAACTCTTTATAGTAGGAAAACATTTTGTCCTTTCCACGAGCATAGTTGTAAGGAAGCACCATTTTGTAGTGTGATGGAACATAGTAATAGCAAAAAAAAATCATCGTGGAAGCAAAAGAAGCACAGAGAATTAAAATGGTATGAACAAAAATTTACAACTATTTTATTTAATAAAAATGGAACAATATTACAATGACACTATTTCAACTTTGGCCCCAGCCGTCATCACACTAAACGGGCTCATCAACAAAAAAAACACTATGCACACCATAAGCTCCCTGTGGCCAACACAGTAGTCGTTGGCGAATAGCAGTGTCCGGTCCAATTCACCACGCTCGACATAAACATAGACTCATCTGCATTGTGTAGAAACAAAAATCATGGCTGAAGTCGGGTGCGGAAAAATATCTATAAGTAGACAATGTTCAGAAACAAGAAAGCGCGCACTTGTAGTGGTTGAAGCACTCATGGTTCCAGAGAATATGTCTGTACAATAAGAAGCATACAATGGCAGTGGTTGATGCAAAATTTCAACATAACTGATACACAGGTGTAAATAAACCGCGAAGCATAGTTGCAAGCAGTGGATATATGAACAACAATCTCAGCCTTATTGTCAAAACATTGGATTATTCATGATGAGAATTAACGGAAGCAGATACTCACAGTTGTTGTCGTTAGATTTGGGAACCATGAAAACATATGAAATAATGAAATATTGGGCAAAATATTTGAAATAGATGAGAACACAAGGCAATATGCAAGAAATAAAACAAGCACGCATTGCTAATGGTATTACCAGCAAGATAAACACCTGAACCATAGAAACATGTCAGGTAAAGGAAGAATATATATAACTGTGAGCAGCAAAACATCTATACAACAGAAGCATACATACAAAGCAACGGAAGCACGGCCGTTGGAATAAAAAGCGAGAAAGAACAAAGCATGTTTGGTAGTGGTTGAAGCAAATTTATTAAGCTAAACAAATATAAGATCGAATGGAACCATGATGCAACTTTAGGACACACACAATGCAAATATGTATGACTGAGTACTTGACATTGGCAGAAAGGATGGAAGCAATCTGCATAAACAAAAGAATCACTTGAACTGAATTCAGAAGCTCTCGGGAAGCATGAAATATGTATAGTATATGAATCTGACTTGTCTTTTCAAGTATATAACGTTGAACATAGAAACAAACTAAGATTGCGACAACATGGGGATGCAAGTTTGGTTCACCTACATACAAATTTCACTGAGTTTTGTTTACCTATGGAAGCATACTCTCCCCCGAGAAGCATGTGTATTACAATTTAAAATCACCATGGATAAGAAGCATGAAAAGAGTATGTTCAGAACATAATTAGTGTTAATTGAAGCATGATTCTGGCAGAGCCTAGGGGCCGCGAGGGGGCTTGGGAGATCAAGAAACTACGTCACTTGCTGGCTGCCAATGTCTGCTAAAACAAGATTAACAATAAAGTGAGGCCCTGATGCAACCAATTAGTCAAGTAACACTGTTCCACAAGAATGAAAAACAATCTGAGGGTGAAAAATCGTTCCAAATAAGACATTGACGGATGCAAGGCGTAGTTTCCTACCATTAGTCGTGTTAGTTACCGCACCCTCACGCGGAGAACGGCTGCACGATGCAACCTGCAATTGCAATCACCAGCAGCCGCTATGTCGCTTCCTCGGTGCCTTGTGTACTGTCACCCGCACTTGTCGCTTGTTGGCGAAGCCTCATCGGCCATGTGTGCTTGCCACCCGGTAGTGAAGGCGCGCCATGACCTCATATGTGAGCGATGGTACAAGGAGAGAAGGAGGAGCTGGGGACGGGAGATGGCCGGAGAAGGAGGTGCGGGGCGGAGCCGGGGGAAAGGGGATCTGGCGAGGGCCGCGAGGCGAGCTCGGGGTGGATGAAAATCTGCGTCTCGATTGGAATCTGGGCAACACGCGGAAGTTACGGGGTGATTTATTTTATTTCCTTATTTACAAAAGCAAGACTACTCCCAAGCGTCAGGTTTGGAGTAAATCAACGATGTTCGGCTGGTCTGGCGATGGAGTCTTATCAGACTATAGACACAAAGCGTTTCCCTTTGATATGGGGCGTGTCATTTTTGCCACCGACTGTTTGCCTTTAAAGCAGGCTCTTGACTCCAGCAACTTTGATCGAGCACCATTGGGCATCGTCTTCCATGAAACAAAGTACTTGTTCAGGCTGAACTTCATAGATGTAAAGGTTGTGTTTTGTCCACGTGCTTGTAATGTTTCAGCCCATAAACTGGCCAGCTATGGTGCAAGGGTACCGGTTAGAAGTCATCGTGTGTGGCTTTCTGAACTTCCCCCTGATGTAAGTGTGGCCATGGCCGACGATTTCGTCGCGACCACTAGTTAATGGAGTGCTTGGTGTTTCACGTAAAAAAAAAGAAATAAAGCAACGCCCGAGTAAGCGACAGCGACGTGGGACGAGGGACGCGCGCGGTCCGATTCAGCTTTACATGATTTAGAGCATCTCCAGCCGCGTCCCCAACAGGCCCTCTCCAGACGTTTTTTTCACGCCGGCGCCCAAAAATCGGCCTAGTCGCGCCTCAGGAGCCTGTTTTTCGCCGACTTGGGCCAAAATCGGCGCCGGCAGCCCCAGGCCGAACCCGGCGCGTTGGGGGGCGCCCTGGGGCGCCGGGGCGAGCGGTTTTGGTACGAAAGCACCGCGGGCCCGCCGAGTCAGCGACACGCGCCTAGTCTTCCCCATAACGCCTCGGTTTCCCGCGGGGAATCAATGGCAAGGCTGCCGCCGGTCAGCCTTGCCATTGATTCCTCACGGGCGGCGCGTCACGGGCTGGCGGACGCGGCGACATCTCCCCTTCCGCCACGCGTTCACACTAATTGGGGCTATAAAACCAAAGGCTTCCCCTCGCCGCTGGCCACACCAGCCCGAGCCGCCGAGCCCAAACCAGCCGCCGTCCCTCCCGTCCGCCGCCGAGCTCTGCCGCTCTCCCCTTTCCTCCCCTTCCCCTTTCCCTCTCCATGGCCGAACGCTTCCGGCGACGCGGCGGCGGCTAACGACTTCGGCCGCCGCTTCCTCCGAGTGGAGGCGTGGCTCTGCTCGAGGCCAACATCCGGCGCCACCGGACATGCGCGCAAGGCCGACGGGGTGGAAGCTCAGCAACGGGGGCGTCCACATCCCCCGGTGCCCGAGGCCGACGCGCGCCCCGACATCTTTGGCTTGGCTCCTCCTCCCACTCTTCCGGCTCGCTGGCGTTGTCCTGCGTCAAGGCCGAGCCCGCCGTGGAGACGCTGCCGCCGCAGCGCACTCGGCGCCGCATCGCTATCAATGAGGGTGGCGGCGCGCCTCCTCCTCGCTCCTTCGCGCTTCGTCAAGCCAAAGACGGGCCGGGCTCCCGTCGTGAAAGACGGAGCCAGGCTTCGCCGGCGGCGTCAGAGGAGGAGCTTCGACGATGCGCGGCCTTGAAGTGGGCGCGTGGCGGCCCGGGCATAGACGGGCTGCGGCGCCGCCCTCACCTTCGAAGGCCGTAGTTTCGCGCGCGGCCGGGGACGAGGCGTGGTCGTCCTCTACGACAGCGACGACGACGACGTGCCGCCGTCACCGGTCCGCCATGGAGACGCTGGGCAGGGGTCCAGCAGGGGCGACCGCGCCATCAAGAAGGAGAAGGCCGTTGACGACGATGAGGACGGCGACGACGTAGGCGACTTCGCCGCCCTCAGCGACTTCTTCGCCGCGTAGTTGTTTTTTTAAATAACTTATGTAACGCCGAACATGTCCAATATTATGTCAAGTTTGCCGAATTTAGCCGAACTTTGCCGAACTTTGGGGTTTTTCAAAATAAAAACCCGCGTCTAGGGGAGCGACCCTGTGGCGAGCGGCTGGGAACCCGCTCACCCCCGTGCTGTTTTAGTGCCGGCTCGCCCCTAGGGGGTGCGTAAAATCGCCGTCTAGAGGGCCAACGGCTGGTGGAGATGCTCTTACAGGGGGATAGATCCAATGGTTAAGAATTTAGGCCTCTTTTGATTCATAGGATAAGATTATCGTAGGAATAGGAATTTTGTAGGAAATGAGATGACATGTATCTCAAATCCTATGAGTAGAAATTGGAAACGAGATGTCATTTGGTTGACACCAAAGGAATTTTTCAATTGAGTCTAAGCTCATTTTTATTTTCCTATGAAATGCGGAGGATAGGAACCAATTCTATGTAGGAATAGGAATCCATTCCTATGAACCAAAGAGCTCTAAAGGAAAAAAAATCCTATAAGAATTCTATCTTCTGGGATTCCTATCAGATTCCTCCAAACCAAAGGAGGCCTTAGACGTGACATCCTTAAAAAAAATATCTAAATATGAATTAGTCAATCTGAAAAAAAAGAGGAATACACAGAGGACGCCCTTTCCCTAGCTTCGTTTCCTCCGCGGCTCCGACGAAACCCACGCCCACGGCGAACCCTAGATCTGAATTGGCCTTCCGTCGCGCGCCATGACCCGTAGTGGTGGCCGTCGTGGTGTTGGGAACGAACAGCCGCCGGACACCCCCATCCCCGACCTGCCCTGGGTGATCCTGGATCACTTCGCCCACTACACCAAGTTGGGCGGGGACGAGGCATTCGCCGACGGCACGCTATCGGAGGTCTCCGACACCTGCACCGGTAGACCCATCGCCGTCTCTCTCAGGGCCGCTCCGCCCCCCGCCGTGTCTCGTCTCTACCTCCACTTTCCAGATGGGCTCAGGCCAGAGATGAAGGAGGTGCCACCGCCCTGCGTCGTCGCCGCTCATGGCCGCTCCATACTTTTCAACACCTATGTCCCTCACATTGACCAGTGCCGCCCCAACTATTACCCCATCGACTACTTCGTCTACACGGCCTCCGGCCGCCCAGACGGGCGCCCGTCGCTGAGGCGGCTCCCGCCTTGCTTCGAGGGTGGGCAAGTGAACCCGGAAGTGGACCAGCTCTTCCAGCCGTACCGGTACCAGCAACAGCGGACGATGAACAGCGATAACATCGGCCTGCTGTGCTACGGTGACGAGGAGTTCACGGTGGCCGAGCTCTATTCATGGGGCGAGCTCTGCCTGCTGCACCATGCACCTGGGAAGGCCATGGAATGGGAACTTAGGACGCTGCAGATGCCTTATGGCAAGGGCGTCCCTGACTTTCTGTATGGTTCCTGGAATATCGACTCCGTCATCCCCTTTGGTGGTTCCTTGTGCTGGGTTGATTGCTACCTCGGCTTGCTGTTTGTCACCGTGCATGGAGATCTTACGAAGCCGCCCCGCTATGTCTCGATGCCAGCAGATCTGGATACTCGCCGTCTCTATATTGACCCAGGGGTCCCTGACCCAGCACGCCATGTGTGTCTCACTAACAGCGGCATGATTAGGCTCATTTGTATCAGCGATGCTGCAGGCCGCAGCGTGCATATACATTCTTCTGATTCTAAAATCAGGACATGGAATCTGTCCAACGGGATATGGAAAAAAGATGCCACCATGGAAGCCCGTGAGCTCGAGAATGTTCTTTCCTCTGACAAGCGCCTGCCACCGCTCCTGCCAAAGTTTCCTATCATGAACTTGGTTGATCATGATGTTTTCTGCTTTGTGTTGAATAATAGAAACCGCACTTTCTGGCTGGTTGAGGTCAATCTGAGGAAGAAGGCGCTTGGGGCAGTCACCCTCTATACCAACGAAGAAAAAGAAAACCAAGCAGCAGCAGAAGAACACCTGACCTGGGATGACATTGTCCGCAATACCTTCTTCACCACCGTCTCGGTCAACCCCATCTCCTTCATCCCCAGCCAATTCACCATGTACTTGGATAAGCATGCCATCAAAAGGTATTTAAGTCTCATGTTTATGTGATTATCCTTGCCATTCATGTTAATGTTAAATCTTCCATCTTGTAGCATTTCTTAGCATTGGTTAGTACTACTTTTACTCATCTGTCATTTATGTTCTTGTTAATTTTTGAACTCAACTCAACAGAATGTGATGTTTAATTGCTACTCCCTCCGTCTCAAAATATAAGAACGTTTTTGACACTAGTGTAGTGTCAAAACGTTCTTATATTACGGGACGGAGGGAGTAGATAATGTTTATAGGAAAACCTATATTAGCTAAATGACTAATTAATCTTGTAAACCATGGTTTGTTGTGTCACATCATAACAACACTCAATGTTGTGTAAATGGCGACTCAATCTTTTAAATATTCATTAGTCATCCGATTTTTAATATGGCAGTTATACTCTGTACTTCCTCTTAGTTATATTTCCCTTGGCATCAAGTAGAATTTTACATTTGCTCTTATATTGATGCTGATCTTCTTGAACATGATATCAGTATCGTACACAGTTCGGTCAGGTAATTGAATAAAGACATTATTAGGCAGTGTAAAACATAACCGAATATTTTTAACATTAACTTGCAAGTAGTACTACTAAAGCAAACACTGATTTCATATTTTCATGTAACAATATGTCTCATGCATGCTTGCTTAAGAAGCACAATATTTAATCAGTATCCGATAGAATGGAAATATATTCTCTTCGATCAGGTAGCATAGTAGTTTGTCCATCAAGTAGTGGCAAGGATGTTCTGGTTCCATCAAATACTACATATAATTACATAAACTTTGTGCCTCAGTTTGTGCAACAGGGATATATTATGAAAACAGAGGGAGTACACATTACGTGATGTAAAACAAATAGCCAAAAGAAATGACATTTGTTGCACTTTGCGTCATAAGGGCTATCTATTTTGTAGTTTTCTCTGTGACTGACATCTCCAGAAATATATGTCAGAAATCCTGTTTATTGTTATTTTCATGGTCCGACATAATCTCGGTTTATTGACTTGTGCTCACATCTACATTTGCAAACAACAACAATTAGTTCTGCTCGATAGCCTCTGGCGGTCATCATCTGCATGATCAAGTGTTGACATACTTTTTGCACTAAAGATTCATTCAGCTATTAACATGTATGTCTCCATCAGCAGCTGCTTTAGAGCATCTACCGTTATGATAGTTGTCAGAGTTGATTGCTCTAGAGTTTTATGTAACATGAAATTGGATTGTTAAATCTCTTTCACAGGCCCAAGTAGATAAAGCAGAGCAAATTATTACATGCGTTTGAATATTTAGACTGTGCTTATATTATTTTCTTAGAGAACTTGTGTTTGCATCTCACATAATGGTTCATTTTTGTTGGGGGGAACAAGTTACCGTAGCTGCCCAGTGACCCGTAGTGGTGGCCGTCGTGGTGGTGGGGACGAACAGCCGCCGGACACCCCCATCCCTGACCTGTGCTGGGTGATGCTGGATCACTTCGCCCACTACACCAAATTGGGCGGGGACGAGGCATTCGCCGACGGCACGCTATCGGAGGTCTCAGACACCTGCACCAGTAGGCCCATCGCCGTCTCCCTCAGGGTCGCTCCGCCCCCCGCTGTGTCTCGTCTCTACCTCCACTTTCCAGATGGGCTCAGGCCAGAGATGAAGGAGTTGCCACCGCCCTGCGTCCTCGCCGCTCATGGCCGCTCCATACTTTTCCAGACCTATGTTCCCTTCATTGACCAGTGCTGCCCCACCTATTATCCCATGGACTACTTCGTCTACACAGCCTCCGGCAGCCCAGACAAGTGCCCGTCCCTAAGGCGGCTCCTGCCCTGCTTTGAGGGTGGCCAAGTGGACCCGGAATTGGACCAGTTATTCCACCCGTACCGGTTCCACCAACAGCGGCCGATGCCCAGCAATGACATTGGCCTGCTGTGCGACGGCGATAAGGAGTTCACAGTGGCCAAGCTCTCTATATGGGGCGAGCTCTGTCTGCTGCACTATGCACCTGAGAAGGCCATGGAGTGGGATGTTAGGATGCTGCAAATGCCTCGTGGCGAGGGTATCCCCAGCTTCCTGTCCGGTTCCTGGAATACCGACGTTGTCATTCCCTTCGGCGATTCCTTGTGCTGGGTCGATTGCTACCTTGGTTTGCTGTTTGTCAGCGTCCATGGCAATCTTACAAAGCAGCCCCGCTTCGTCGCATTGCCCGCAGAGCTGGATCCTCGTCGTCTCTACATTGACCCAGGGAGCCCTGACCCAGCACGCCGTGTGTGTGTCACTGAGAGTGGCATGATTAAGCTCATCTGTATCAGTGATCTTGCAGGCCGCAGCTTGGATATATATTCTTCTAATTTCAAAATCAGAACATGGAAACTGGTACACGGGAAATGGAAAGAAGATGCCACCATGGATGCTCGTGACCTCAAAGATGTTCTTGCCTCTGACAAGCGCCTGTCACTGCTCCCCCTCCCGCGAGAGTTTCCTACCGTGAACTTGGTTGATCATGATATTGTCTGCTTTGTGTTGAATAATGGAAACCGCATTTGCTGGCTGGTTGAGGTCAACCTGAAGAAGGTGCTGGGGGTGGTGACCCTCTATATCAACGAAGAAGAAAAAGAAGGCCAAGCAGCAGCAGCAGCAGCAGAAGAACTGCCGACCTTGTATGACATTGTTCGCAAGACCATCCTCCCCCCCCCCCCCCCCCCCATCTCCTTCGTCCGCGCCTGCTTTATCCCCATCCAGTTCACCATGTACTTGAATAAGCATTCAGTCTTCATGTTTATGTGATTATCCTTGCCATTCATGTTAAATCTTCCATCTTGTAGCATTTCTTAGCATTGGTTAGTACTACTTTTACTCATCTGTCATTTATGTTCTTGTTAATTTTTGAACTCAACTCAACAGAATGTGATGTTTAATTGCTAGATAATAAGCTTATAGGAAAACCAATATTAGCTAAATGACTAATTAATCTTGTAAACCATGGTTTGTTGTGTCACATCATAGCAACACTCAATGTTGTGTAAATGGCGACTCAATCTTTTAAATATTCATTAGTCATCCAATTTTTAATATGGCAGTTATACTCTGTACTTCCTCTTAGGTATATTTCCCTTGGCATCAAGTAGAATTTTACATTTGCTCTTATATTGATGCTGATCTTCTTGAACATGATATCAGTATTGTACATAGTTCGGTCAGGTAATTGAATAAAGACATTATTAGGCAGTGTAAAACATAACCGAATATTTTTAACATTAACTTGCAAGTAGTACTACTAAAGCAAACACTGATTTCATATTTTCATGTAACAATATGTCTCATGCATGCTTGCTTAAGAAGCACAATATTTAATCAGTATCCGATAGAATGGAAATATATTCTCTTCGATCAGGTAGCATAGTAGTTTGTCCATCAAGTAGTGGCAAGGATGTTCTGGTTCCATCAAATACTACATATAATTACATAAACTTTGGGCCTCAGTTTGTGCAACAGGGATATATTATGATAACAGAGGGAGTACACATTACGTGATGTAAAACAAATAGCCAAAAGAAATGACATTTGTTGCACTTGCGTCATAAGGGCTATCTATTTTGTAGTTTTCGCTGTGACTGACATCTCCAGAAATATATGTCAGAAATCCTGTTTATTGTTATTTTCATGGTCCGACATAATCTCGGTTTATTGACTTGTGCTCACATCTACATTTGCAAACAACAACAATTAGTTCTGCTCGATAGCCTCTGGCGATCATCCTCTGCATGATCAAGTGTCGGCATACTTTTTGCACTTCAGATTCATTCAGCTATTAACATGTATTTCTCCATCAGCAGCTGCTTTAGAGCATCTACCATTATGATAGTCATCATAGTGGATTGCTGTAGAGTTTTATGTACATGAGATTGGATTGTTAAATCTCTTTCACAAGCCAAGTAGATAAAGCGGAGCAAATTATTACATCCGTTTGAATATCTGGACTGCGCTTATATATTTTCTGAGACAACTTATGTTTGCATCTCACACTAATGAATTTTTTTGGGGAAACAAGTTACTATAGCCGCCTTGTGACCTAAGTTTGCTTTGTATTTTGATGAAGCCTTGGTTTCAGCAAGAAGTTAGAGGAGGAAGAAGTAAAGCGAGCAATAGAGAATGGATGGATTAAAGACTCAATGGGAGATGTTGAAGAAATCTGCTGATGCATTTATCTACTGTTGCTGCTGCTGCTACTACTACTGCGCCTGCTGCACGATGACTATGCCGCTGATGACGTTATCTTGCTTCATCTTGTCGATGTAGCTCCTGCCCGTCTTCATGGCTGGCTTGGATTCGGGAAGAAGACGTAGATCTGCAGGGACATTACCAACATCGTCAATCAGTCAACACCCTACATTGGAAATCACGGGGAGGTCGGCGGAAGGAGAGGATGAGGGGAGTGGGGGTGCACCTGTTTCGCCAGGCTTGTTGTTCTTGATGCGCGGAGAATGAAGTAAAATTGAAGCAAAACAAGGAAAGCTTTGCCAGTTTCTCAAAAAAAAAAAAAAGTTCTAATAAAGCTTGGCACTGGTCAGAGTCGAACTTGCAACTTTGCATGTACATAGAATAGGCCTCTGCTCTGCGTGAAATTTCCCTCTGCTCTTTACTTCATCTTGTAAAAGTTGTTTTAATCTCCGTTAATCTTTACCTGCTCTCCTTTTTGAGTTTGGGATTTTGTTTCCCTCTTCTTTGTAAAAAGAAGCTTGTTCACTGTTTTCAAACTTTGGCTCAGGCCGGCTTTATGCCCGCCGTAGTTCCCTCAAAAGGCAAATCAGAGTTTCTTAGCAAATTGCAGGTTCAGGTTTCCCAGCCAACTGATTGCTTGGCGCAACATTACAGTTTGGAGGTTGACAAGTATTAAAGGAGATTGGCACGGTTTCTAATTCTGCTTGCTAATTATTCTGTTATCTTCTTACTTGAGCAGTATTGCTATGCGTGCACTTGCATATGTCAGTAGTACTAATTTTCCAGGTTACATTTATTCATCTGCACCTTATATGACCAGTATTGCTCTCGTAGCTTATTCACCACTTATCTCAACTATGCTCGGCTATAAGAGCACTTGTTGCAAGGTCATTTGTAATGAAAACGATATGCCTTCGACAATATGTGCATATTTACGTAAAAGTTGTACCAAGTCAGCGACACTTATTTTGGAATGAGAGAAATACTACTTAGGAAGTGAATATCCAAATTGTGGCGCAGGACTCTGTTTATTCAGGCAGAACAAACCAATAATGGCATAGTTTTAGCATTCAGGCAAAACAAACCAATAAAGGCATAGTTTTAGCATGACTGACTCTGAAGCCTGAGCACCTTGACATCAAACGTCATCAAAAAATGTGAGTGTTTCTCATACGAGTTGCTGACAACATCTGATATCAGCAAAAAAAAATCTTACCATTAATAAAGTAAACCAAATCCAACATATCACTTGTTTTCATAATATAACAATCAAAGGAGATGGCATCTACTGGTAAGAACACTTCAGTGTAACCATGCGTAGGTCATTTCATCTGAAGATGCGTCTGCAACAGAATTAAGAACATACAATCATCAACTTAATAATTGTCCTAAGCAGCACAACAGTGGACGAATAGCAAGAAGCCAATAACTAGCAAACAAATTGACCATCTGATGCAAAATTCAGGTTATCAATTCATTGCAGTAAACACATACTTATGTAGTTATGTGACAATTGCATATGTACAGGTTTGTATTGGAAGAAAGGGAGAGGGAGTTGATTTAGCCTTGGCGTGGGAGTTGCTTTATAACGAGGGTGATGTTTAGCTACAGATCTCGAGGATGAAGGGACGGCCGAGATGTAACTTGTTCCATGGGACCACGAACTAAATGGATCTCGAGGACGAAGGGACGGGCAAGATGTAACTTGTTCCACGGGATGTGAACTAAATGGCATATTTGCAAATTTCCTCCCTGCTGAAATAGGCAGCAGGGTATCATGTAACATTATAAATAATAAAATAAAATGGAAAAGTTTCTCCTCAACCGACTGATAGTTGGCGCGCACCGACTGCGGCGACCGTTTGACCGGTCTTTGATCATGCGGCGCCCAACGTCCTCCCCACCACACACACGTGCTTTGCAACATGGGTTGTGTTGCAGACAACCGAGTGCAACATAGGGTGTGTTGCAATCCCACCGAATAATTTTAGTGCAGCATCAACCACCTCATGTGATCGCCACGTGTCCGATGGGCCCATGCACTCTCCACCTTATCCTCTCCATTGCGATTCGTCTTCATTGTTCCTCTACTTCTCTCTCGCGCGTACGCCTCCTAAACCAGGTCGAGACGAAAAACTCGAGCTGGCCATCACTACTAGTGCAGGCTTGCTCCCCTTCTCTACCTCCTCCTCCCCACCTTCTCATGTGTCGCGTCTGAAGGGTACTATCAACCCTGCGCGCCCATCACCGATGCTATAAAGCGGTTTCGGCAGCGGCATTTACAACGACTATGAGGAGTGTTGCAATCCAGAGGGGCGGTGATGCAGGAGTAACGTCATCCATGCTGTAAATGTCCGGTGTTGTGGGAGCAACATCAGCCATGTTGCAAACTGTCGGTGTTGTGGGAGCGCCCGTGCTCGTCCCGCGAGCAAATGTTTGTGCAACACGGTGAATGTTGCGATGAGGGCAACTAGGCCGTGGGTTAGCGATGCACGGTGTGCAATGCCGATCATGATGAGACAGGGTGATGCAAGTTGGACGACCAGAACAACGACCACAGTGGGCAACATCAGTCATGCTGTGATGGGATGCTACAAGATGGGCCACCACAACAACATCGGTGTTGCAATGTGACGACGGCAACACTACACAGGTTGGCGGTCAACATGACGGTTGACAGTGTTACAAGCTTACAGCTCAGGGGTGCCTCGCCATCTCTATTGTCGTCCCATGTTGGCTGGCCCGAGGCCCCTGGGTTGGTTCTGCCCTGGACCATCCCAGCAGCGTCGGATACATCTCCAACGTATCTATGATTTTTGATTGTTCCATGCTATTATACTATCAATCTTGGATGTTTATTATGCAATTATATTTCATTTTTAGGACTAACCTATTAACCTAGTGCCCAGTGCCAGTTGTCATTTTTTGCTTGTTTTTGGCTTTTTAGAAAATCTGTATCAAACGGATCCAAACTCTACGAAACTTTTTGATGATTTTTTTGGACCAGAAGGGACCCTAGAAGCTTTGGGAGAAGACCCGCGGAGCCGTGAGGGAGCAACAAGCCCGAAGGGCGAGCCCCGGGGGGGAGGGGGGGGGGGCGCCCCCAGGCTTGTGGGTCCCTCGTGGCACCTCTTGATCTAATTCCACTTCTATAAATACCAAAATATTACCAATACATCAGAGAGCCACCCAAAATACTTTTTCCGCCGCCGCAAGTTTCTGTTCTTCGGAGATGCCATTTGAAGACCTTTTCTAGTACTCCGTCATAGGGAGAATCGATCATGGAGGGCCTCTACATCAACCTTGCTGCCCTTCCGATGATGTGTGAGTAGTTTACCACAAACCTACGGGTCCATAGCTAGTAGCTAGATGGCTTCTTCTTTCTCTTTGGTCTTCAGTATAGTGTTCTTGGAGATCTATTCGATGTAATCCTTTTTGCGGCGTGTTTGTTGGGATCCAATGAATTGGGGGTTTTATGATTAGATTATTCATGAATATTTTTGAGTCTTTTCTGAATTCTTATATGTATGATTGTTATAGCTTTGTATTTCTCTTCAATCTATCAGTTTGGTTTGGCCAACTAGATTGATTTATCTAGCAATGGGAGAGTGATACGTCCATTTTGCATCATGTTTTCCCATTGTTATTTATAATGTTTTTTTACCAATGTAATACTTCGTGGAGCACTTATAATGCCTTTTCTCTCTTAATTTGCAAGATTTACATGAAGAGGGAGATTGCCGACAACTGGAATTCTGGACCTAAAAAAGTTATGTCAGAGATACCTATTCTGCACATCTCCAAATGAGCTAAAATTTCACGGAGAATTATTTTGGAATAAATAAAAAACATTGGAGAGAATAAATACCATAGGGGGCTACCCAGGTGCCTCATGCCTCGTGGGGCCCCTGGCTAGCCTCCTGTGCCCATCTTCCGGTATATAAGCTCATTTGCCCCAGAAAAAAATAGAGAGGACTTTGGAATGAGCGTAAATGCCTCTCGGCGGAACACAGGTAGGAGCACTTTTGCTCCCCGGCGGAGCAATTCCACCAACGATACTTTCCTCCACGAGGGGGAAATCGAGGCCATCGTCATCACCAACAACCCTCCCACCATGGGAGGATCAATCTTCATCAACATCTTCACCAGCACCATCTCATCTCAAACCCTAGTTCATCTCTTGTATTCAATCTTTGTAAACATTAGATTGGTACCTGTGGGTTGCTATAGTAGTGTTGATTACATCTTGTAGTTGATGCTAGTTGGTTTATTTGGTGGAAGATTAAATGTTCAGATCCTTAATGATATTCAATACCCCTCTGATATTGAACATGAATATGATTTTTGAGTAGTTACGTTTGTTCTTGAGGACATGGGAGAAGTCTTGTCACAAGTAATCATGTGAATTTGGTATTCGTTCGGTCTCTTCATGATACGTATGTTGTTGATTCCCTTAGTGGTGTAGTGTGAACATCGACTACGTGACACTTCACCATATTTGGGCCTAAGGGAATGCATTGTGGAGTAGTAATTAGATGATGGGTTGCTATATGAGAGAAGCTTAAACCCTAGTTTATGCGCTATTCCGTAAGGGGTTGATTTGGATCCATATGTTCCATGCTATGGTTATGTTTATCTTAAGTCTTCTTTCGTGGTTGCGCATGCTTGCGGGAGGGGGTAATCATAAGTGGGAGGCTTGTTCAAGTAAGAACAAGACCCAAGAATGGGTCCACCCACATATCAAATTATCAAAGTAACGAACACGAATCAAACAAACATGATGAAAGTGACTAGCTAGATGAAATTCTCGTGTGTCCTCAAGAACACTTTGCTTAATATAAGAGACTGTTCCAGCCTGTCCTTTGCTATAAAAAAGACTGGGCTATCTTGTTGCACCTTTGTTACCATTAATACTTATTGGTCGTTGCAAATTATCTTGCTATCAAACTATCGGCTACCTATAATTTCAGTGCTTGCAGAAAATACATTGCTGAAAACCACTTGTCATTTCCTTCTGCTCCTCGTTGGGATCGACACTCTTACTTATCGAAAGGACTATGATTGATCCCCTATACTTGCGGGTCATCAAGACTCTTTTCTGGCACCGTCGCCGGGGAGTGAATTGCCTTTGGTAAGTGGAATTTGGTAAGGAAACGTTTATATTACGTGCTAAAATTTATTGTCACTTGTTACTATGGAGAACAATCCTTTGAGGGGTTTGTTCGGGGTATCTTCACCTCGAACGGAAGCACAAAGAGTTGCTCCTCAAACTACTGCACCTACTGAAAATATTTATTATGAGATTCTTGTGTATATGATAGAGAAACTGCTAGGTAATCCCTATGCAGGAGATGGAACAATACATCCTGATATGCACATGCACCTAATCTATGTGGATGAAGTTTGTGGATTATTTAAGCTTGCAGGTTTACCCGGAGATGAAGTTAAGAAGAAGGTTTCCCCTTTATCTTTGAAGGGAAAGGCATTGACATGGTATAGGCTATGTGATGATATTGAACATGGGACTGGAACCGATTGAGATTGGAATTTCATCAAAAGTTTTATCATATGCATCCGTTCATCGTGGATCGGAATTATATATATAATTTTTGGCCTCGTGAAGGAGAAAGTATCGCTCAAGCTTGGGGCAGTCTTAAGTACATGATGTACTGATGACCCACAAGTATAGGGGATCAATCGTAGTCCTTTCGATAAGTAAGAGTGTCAAACCCAACGAAAGGCAAAAGGAAATGACAAGCGGTTTTCGGCAAGGTAATTCTTGCAAGCACTGAAATTGTCGGTAACAAGTAGTTTGATAGTAAGATAATTTGTAACAGGCAAGTAACAGTAATGGTAATTAAAGTACAACAAGGTATCCCAATCCGTTTTGCAGCAAATGACAGGCTGGAACAATCTCTTATAATAAGCAAAGTGTTCTTAAGGACACACGAAAATTTCATCCAATCACTTTCATCATGTTGGTTTGGTTCGCGATCGCTACTTTGATAATTTGATATGTGGGTGGACCGGTGCTTGGGAGTTGTTCTTACTTGAACAAGCATCTCACTTATGATTAACCCCCTCGCAAGCATCCGCAACTAAGAAAGAAGAATTAAGATAACAATCTAACCATAGCATTGAACATATGGATCCAAATCAGCCCCTTACGACACAAAAGTTCACTCAAGTACTCTTAACCGATCATCATCAACTAATAAGATGATCTAGATAGCTACTTAAAAAACTAATCTTCAGCAAGGAGTATGCCCAGCTAGATCAACTTCTTTCTATCCGCCTCTCCTTCTCTTCTGAAATGAATGATCTATGTCCATCTTCAGGTCAATCCTCTCACCCCCTGAGGCATCTTGTTGGGGATATAACTATTAGGTATGACCCACCCAGGAGGGGCAGGGTTATACCAATGGTGATTCATCATCATGAAGCCCATGAAGACATCAAAGATGGCGGTTCAGGATGAAGACATACTAAAGGACCTAAAGCCTAGAGGCAGCTTAAAGCCCATAAGTGTAAACCGCCATATATGTGTGACTTGTATTGTAAGGCAAGTGTAGTTAGTCACCGGGCCGGACATGTTGTTTATGAATCGGCCGGGACTCTGTAAGCCGCAGGGCGTCAACCTATGTATATAAAGGGATGACCTGGCGGCGGCTTAGGGCAAGAAACAACAGATCGAGAGCTAGGTCAAGCGTATTCGCTCCCTGGTAATCGAGACATAAGCAATACCACCTCAAACTGGATTAGGCCTTTACCTTCACCACAAGGGGCCGAACCAGTATAAACTCCTTGTGTCCTTTGTCCCGTTTAACCCCTTTAAGCTAACCCTGTTGCGATGGCTCCATGACTAAGTCCTTCTGCTAGGACATCTGTCATGACAATTCCACGACAGTTGGCGCCCATCGTGGGGCCGTCGCACGGTGGTTTCAAGTTCTTACAGGGCAACTTTGAAGGGATCAAAGGGTACGCTGTGGGTCAGATGACCAAGAGTCGTCGCGGCAAGCTCTACATCGACGACGCAAGCTGGGGCCCCGAGGCCGGCTCAATCGAGTACGGGTACCGGGTCCCCTTTGGCGGAATCCACGTCTTCATCGGCAAGATTGGTGAACCGGGCCCTGAGCCGGACATCTGCACCGACATCATTGAGACAGCTCACCGTGCACGACCTGCCCGGGTTCAACCCGCCGTGAAGCGCGCCTTCGTTGGATTCATCAATGGGGAGGAATTCAAGGAAGGATCCGTATCTGGCGGTGAGACGGCCATCTATTCTGATGGTGAGTCATCCATGAGCGAGACTACTTCATTGTATCAACTGCAAGACGGCAGGCTTGGGGGCTGTTCTGATGGCGATAGTATTCTGGACCCCTATGAGCCGCCGAACCGGGTCGCAATTTTCATGCCGGTACACAGCCAGGGCAGAATTCTACGGCTGCAGCAGCAATGATCTCCGGGTTAGCAATGGCGACGGCGGCCGGGGCAGGATGACGGCAGAACAAGCTGCTCTAGATGCTCAGGCACAACGGATCCCGGCTGATTCCTTCCGGCTCTTGTTGGATCAGAATGCTTCGAACGACGTCATGAGGAGAAGGCACCGGAGTCGTCTGCCTCCGGTCTACGAGGCGAGGAATCTCTTTAACACACCTGGTGCAGGGACCAGTGACCCGCCAGAGGTAAACCGGGTGGTAGCCGCGCCTAGGGCTGGAGCGCTAGCTCAGCCACTGACGACAGATCCGCCTCGTCTGAACAATATCCCGCCACAATATGTGCCAATGCCGCCGGGTCATTATTCTAACCCTTTGGATAATATGATCGCTGCGGCGTCACGATTGGCGGCTCTCCCAGTTGAAGGCGAGTCTCTAGCTGCGGTTGAAACGTGATACGTCTCCAACGTATCTATAATTTTTGATTGTTCCATGCTATTATATTATCTGTTTTGGATGTTTAATGGGCTTTATTATACACTTTTATATTATTTTTGGGACTAACCTACTAACCAAAGGCCCAGTGCAAATTGCTGTTTTTTTGCCTATTTCAGTGTTTCGCAAAAAAGGAATATCAAACGGAATCCAAACGGAATGAAACCTTCGGGAGAGTTATTTTTGGAACAAATGCAATCCAGGAGACTTGGAGTGGACGTCAAGGAAGCAATGAGGAAGCCACGAGGTAGGGAGGCGCGCCCAGGGGGGTAGGCGCGCCCCCCACCCTCGTGGGCCCCTCGTGGCTCCACCGACCTCCTTCCTTCGCCTATATATACTCATATACCCTGAAAACATCCGAGAGCACCACGAAACCCTATTTCCACCGCCGCAACCTTCTGTACCCGTGAGATCCCATCTTGGGGCCTTTTTCCGCTTCCCTCATGAGGGGGAATCGATCACGGAGTGCTTCTACATCAACACCATAGCCTCTCCGATGATGTGTGAGTAGTTTACCACAAACCTTCGGTCCATAGTTATTAGCTAGATGGCTTCTTCTCTCTCTTTGGATCTAAATACAAAGTTCTCCTCGATTCTCTTGGAGATCTATTCGATGTAATTCTTTTTGCGGTGTGTTTGTCGAGATCCGATGAATTGTGGGTTTATGATCAAGATTATCTATGAACAATATTTGGTTCTTCTCTGAATTCTTATATGTATGATTTGTTATCTTTGCAAGTCTCTTCGAATTATCAGTTTGGTTTGGCCTACTAGATTGATCTTTCTTGAAATGGGAGATGTGCTTAGCTTTGGGTTCAATCTTGCGGTGTCCTTTCCCAAAGGATGTATGGGCAGCAAGGCACGTATTGTATTGTTGCCATCGAGGATAAAAAGATGGGGTTTATATCATATTGCTTGAGTTTATCCCTCTATATCATGTCATCTTGCCTAATGCGTTACTCTGTTCTTATAAACTTAATACTCTAGATGCATGCTGGATAGCGATCGATGTGTGGACTAATAGTAGTAGATGCAGAATCGTTTCGGTCTACTTGTCACGGACGTGATGCCTATATACATGATCATGCCTAGATATTCTCATAACTATGCGCTTTTCTATCAATTTCTCGACAAGAATTTGTTCACCCACCGTAATATTTGCTATCTTGAGAGAAGCCACCAAAGGAAACCTATGGCCCCGAGTCTATCTTCCATCATATTATTTTCCTATCAATTTACTATTTCTTCCGCCGTTTATTTTGCAATCTTTACTTTCCAATCTATATCATAAAAATACCAAAAATATTTATCTTATTATCTCTATCAGATCTCACTTTTGCAAGTGGCCGTGAAGGGATTGACAACCCCTTTATCGCGTTGGTTGCAAGGTTCTTATTTGTTTGTGCAGGTACAAGGCGACTTGCGTGTAACGTCCTACTGGATTGATACCTTGGTTCTCAAAAACTAAGGGAAATACTTACGCTACTTTGCTGCATCACCCTTTCCTCTTCAAGGAAAAAACAACGCATGCTCAAGAGGTAGCAAGAAGGATCTCTGGCGCCGTTGCCGGGGAGGCTTACGCCAAGTCAAGTCAAGTCAAAACATACCAAGTACCCATGACAAACTCATATCCCTCGCATTACATTATTTGCCATTTGCCTCTCGTTTTTCTCTCCCCCACTTCACCTTTGCCGTTTTATTCGCCCTCTTTTTTTGTTCATCTCTTTTCGCTTGCTTCTTGTGTGCTTGTGTGTTGGATTGTTTGTCACGATGGCTCAAGATAATACTAAATTGTGTGATTTTTCCAATACCAACAACAATGATTTTCTTAGCACTCCGATTGCTCCTATTACCGATGCTGAATCTTGTGAAATTAATGCTGCTTTGCTGAATCTTGTCATGAAAGATCAATTCTCTAGTCTTCCTAGTGAAGGTGTCGCTACCCATCTGAACAACTTTGCTGATTTGTGTGATATGCAAAAGAACAAAGACGTGGATAATGATATTGTTAAATTGAAGCTATTTCCGTTTTTGCTTAGAGATCGTGCTAAAACTTGGTTTTCGTCTTTGCGTAAAAATAGTATTGTTCTTGGAATAAGTGCAAAGATGCTTTTATCTCTAAGTACTTTCCTCCCGCTAAGATCATCTCTCTTAGAAATGATATTATGAATTTTAAGCAACTTGATCAATAGCATGTTGACAAGCTTGGGAGAGGATGAAATTAATGATATGTAATTTCCCTACACATGGTTTGACTTTATGGATGATCATACAAAAATTTTATGCTGGATTGAATTTTGCTTCTAGATCTTTTAGATTCGGCCGCAGGAGGTACTTTTATGGAAATCACTTTAGGAGAAGCTACTAAACTCCTAGATAATATTATGGTTAATTATTCTCAATGGCACACCGAAAGATCTACTAGCAAAAAGGTTCATGCAGTATAAGAGATTAATGTTTTAAGTGGAAAGATGGATGAACTTATGAAATTGTTTGCTAATAAGAGTGTTTCTTCTGATCCTAATGATATGCCTTTGTCTACTTTGATTGAGAATAATAATGAATCTATAGATGTGAATTTTGTTGGTAGGAACAATTTTGGAAACAACGCGTATAGAGGAAACTTTAATCCTAGGCCGTTTCCTAGTAATTCCTCTAATAACTATGCTAATTCCTACAACAACTCTTATGGAAATTTTAATAAGATACCCTCTGATTTTGAGACTAGTGTTAAAGAATTTATGATTTCGCAAAAGAATTTCAATGCTTTGCTTGAAGAAAAATTGCCTAAGATTGATGAGTTGGCTAGGAACGTGGATAGAATTTCTCTTGATGTTGTTTTTTTGAAACTTAGATCTATTCCACCTAAGCATGATATCAATGAGTCTCTCAAAGCTATGAGAATTTCCATTGATGAGTGCAAAGAAAGAACCGCTAGGATGCATGCTAAAAAAGATTGCTTTGTGAAAGCGTGTTCTTCTAGTTTCCATGATAATAAGGATGAAGATCTAAAAGTGGTTGATGTGTCTCCCAAGGTTGGAAAAAGCGGTAGGCGTAAGCGAGGTGGTTGGCCTTTGCCTAGTGCTTAGGCGGTGCCCAAGCGCCCCAGGCGCGACCTAGGCGGTAATATAGTTTTTACTCGTAGTGTATTTTTGATTACTATATGGGTGTTGATATTAGTTTAGGGCATATAAATAAGTTAATTACTGTCTAGTGCCATTGGAATATAACCTGTTTGGCATATCGGTGCATATTGTTGCATGATTTCTTGCTTGGATAGCAATTCCTTGCTTGCCCTGCCTAGACCTCCATTTATGCCCTAGGCGAGGCGTTTGGCCATTGGCTAGTGCCTAGGCGTGCCTAAGTGCCTCCTAGGCACTGCCTTTTCCAAGAGAGGTGTCTCCTATTAAATCTTTGTTTTGCAATATGAATCTTGATAATGATGGGAGTGGAGATGAGTCAACTTTAGTTAAGAGGTGTCCCAATGATTCGGAGTTTTTAGATCTTGATGCAAAAATTGGTAAAAGTGGGATTGAAGAGGTCAAAACTTTACATAGCAATGAACCCACTATTTTGGATTTCAAGGAATTTAATTATGATAATTGTTCTTTAATAGATTGTATTTCCTTGTTGCAATCCGTGTTAAATTCTCCTCATGCTTATGATCAAAATAAAGCTTTTACTAAACATATCGTTGATGCTTTAAGGAATTAGAAGTCTCTATCCCTAGAAAACTTTATGATGAGTGGGAACCTACTATTAAAATTAAGATTAAAGATCACGAATGCTATGCTTTGTGTGACTTGGGTGCTAGTGTTTCCACGATTCCAAAAACTTTCTGTGATGTGTTAGGTTTCCGTGAATTTGATGATTGTTCTTTAAATTTGCATCTTGCGGATTCCACCATTAAGAAACCTATGAGAAGGATTAATGATGTTCTTATTGTTGCAAATAGGAATTATGTGCCCGTAGATTTCATTGTTCTTGATATTGCAATCCTACATGTCCTATTATTCTTGGTAGACCTTTCCTTAGAACGATTGGTGCAATTATTGATATGAAAGAAGGAAATATTAGATTCCAATTTCCGTTAAGTAAAGGAATGGAACACTTTCCTAGGAAGAAAATTAAATTACCTTATGAATCTATTATGAGATCCACCTATGGATTGCATACTAAAGATGATAATACCTAGATCTATTCTCGCCTTTATGCCTAGCTAGGGGCGTTAAACGATAGCGCTTGTTGGGAGGCAACCCAATTTTATTTTTGTTTCTTGATTTTTGTTTATGTTTAGTAATAAATAGTTCATCTAGCTTCTGTTTAGATGTGGTTTTATGTTTTAATTAGTGTTTATGCCAAGTAGAAATTTCGGGAAGACTTGGGTGAAGTGTTTATGATCTTGCTGTAAAAAACAGAAACTTTAGCGCTCACGATATTAGCTGCCATTTTTTACTGGAGAGTGCTTTTAGGTTGATTATTTTTTCAGATGATTAATAGACAAATTCTGCACGTCAAGCAATTTATTTCAGAATTTTTGGAGTTGTATAAGTATACGTTTGATCCAGATTACTACAGACTGTTCTGTTTTTGACAGATTCTGTTTTCAGTGTGTTGTTTGCTTATTTTGATGAATCTATGGCTAGTATCGGGGGGTATGAACCATAGAGAAGTTGGAATACAGTAGGTTTAACACCAACATAAATAAAGAATGAGTTCATTACAGTACCTTGAAGTGGTGATTTGTTTTCTTATACTAACGGAGCTCATGAGATTTTATGTTGAGTTTTGTGTTGTGAAGTTTTAAAGTTTTGGGTAAAGATTTTATGGATTATGGAATAAGGAATGGCAAGAGCCTCAGATTGGGGATGCCCAAGGCACCCCAAGGTAAAATCCAAGGACAACCATAAGCCTAAGCTTGGGGATGCCCCGGAAGGCATCCCCTCTTTAAATCTTCGCCCATCGGTAACTTTACTTGAGGCTATATTTTTATTCACCACATGATATGTGTTTTGCTTGGAGTGTCTTGTATGATTTGAGTCTTTGATTTTTAGTTTACCACAATCATCCTTGCTGTACACACCTTTTGGAGAATACTCTATGTGCTTCACTTATATCTTTTGAGCTAGATAATTTTGCTCTAGTGCTTCGCTTATATCTTTTAGAGCACGGTGGTGGTTTTATTTTATAGAAATTATTGATCTCTCATGCTTCACTTATATTATTTTGAGAGTCTTATAGAACAGCATGGTAGTTTGCTTTGGCTATAAAATTAGTCCTAATATGATGAACATCCAAGATAGGTATAATAAAAACTATCATACAAAGTGCATAGAATACTATGAGAAGTTTGATACTTGATAATTGTTTTGAGATATGAAGATGGTGATATTAGAGTCATGCTAGTTGAGTAGTTGTGAATTTGAGAAATACTTGTTCTAAAGTTTGTGATTACCGTCGCATGCACGTATGGTGAACCGTTATGTGATGAAGTCGGAGCATGATTTATTTATTGATTGTCTTCCTTATGAGTGGCGGCTGGGGACGAGCGGTGATCTTTTCCTACCAATCTATCCCCCTAGGCAGGGGCGGCGCCACCGCTGGGTCGTGTAGGGGCGGCTGCCCCGGGTAAATTTTGGGACCTAGGGTAGCTCCCCTACTACTTTGGCTAGTGGCGGCCATGGAAGATGAGACGAGTTCACTATAACTTGCGTGTTCGGTCGTAGGTTCAGGCGTGGCGGCCATGCAATGATGGGCTTCCTCAAAATGCCCTAGGTCTTCGTGAGCAAGCGAGTTGGATGCATGATACGTCCATTTTGCATCATGCTTTTATATCAATATTTATTGCATTAGGGGCTGTTATTACACGTTATATCCCATTACTTATGGCTATTCTCTCTTATTTTACAAGGTTTACCATGAAGAGGGAATGCCGCAAATGGAATTCTGGCCGAAAAGGAGCAAACATTGAAACCTATTCTCGCACAACTCCAAAAGTCCTGAAACTCCACGAAACAACCTTTTGGATTTATTAAGAATTTATGAGCGAAAAGAAATAGGACAGGGGCCCACATTTCGCCCAGAGATAGGAGGCGCGCCCCCACAGAGGGCGCGGCCCCTATCTCCTGAGCCCCCAGTGGGCCTCCAGTCCATCTTCTGCTATATCATCACTTTTACCCTGGAAAAATTCGGGGGCAAGCTTACGGGACGAAACTCCGCCGCCACGAGGCGGAACCTTGGTGGAATCAATCTAGGGCTCTGGCGGAGCTGTTCTACTGGGGACACTTCCCTCCGGGAGGGGGAAATCATCACCAACGCCATCACCAACGATCCTCTCATCGAGAGGGGGTCAATCTCCATCAACATCTTCACCAGCACCATCTCCTCTCAAAACTCTAGTTCATCTCTTGTATCCAATCTTGTATCAAAACCACAAATTGGTACCTCTGGGTTGCTAGTAGTGTTGATTACTCCTTGTAGTTGATGCTAATTGGTTTACTTGGTGGAAGATCATATGTTCAGATCCTTTATGCATATTATTACTCCTCTGATTATGAACATGAATATGCTTTGTGAGTAGTTACGTTTGTTCATGAGTACATGGGTGAAGTTTTGCTATTAGTAGTCATGTGAATTTGGTATTCGTTCGATATTTTGATGAGATGTATGTTGTCTTTCCTCTAGTGGTGTTATGTGAACGTCAACTACATGACACTTCACCATTATTTGGGCCTAGAGGAAGGCATGGGGAAGTAATAAGTAGATGATGGGTTGCTAGAGTGACAGAAGCTTAAACCCTAGTTTATGCGTTGCTTCGTTAGGGGTTGATATGGACCCATATGTTTAATGTTGCGTATGCTTGCAATAGGGGTTAATCATAAGTGGGATGCTTGTCCAAGTTAGGACAGTACCCAAGTACCGGTCCACCCACATATCAAATTATCAAAGTACCGAACGCGAATCTTATAAACGTGATGAAAACTAGCTTGACGATAATTCCCAATGTGTCCTCGGGAGCTCCTTCTTCATTATTAGAATTTGTCCAGGCTTATCCTTTGCTCCATAAAGGATTGGTCCACCTTGCTGCACTTTATTTTCTTTATTTACTTTTTGCTCGTTACTATTTATCTTATCACAAAACTATCTATCACCTACTATTTCAGTGCTTGTAGACAAAACCTTACTGAAAACCGCTTATCATTTCCTTCTGCTCCTCGTTGGGTTCGACACTCTTACTTATCGAAAGGACTACAATAGATCCCCTATACTTGTGGGTCACCAAGACTCTTTTCTGGCGCTGTTGCCTGGGAGTGTAGCGCTTTTGGTGAGTGGAACTTGGTAAGGAAACATTAATATAGTGTGCTGAAATTTTCTGTTACTTGTCACTATGGAAACTAATCCTTTGAGGGGCTTGTTTGGGGTATCTTCACCCCAACCGGAAGAGCAAAGAGATGCTCCTCAACCTACTGAACTTTATGAAAATATTCACTTTGAGATTCCTTTGGGTATGATAGAAAAACTGCTAGCTAATCCTTTTGCAGGAGACGGAACATTGCATCCCGACTAACACCTTATCTTTGTGGATGAAGTTTGTGGATTATTTAAGCTTGCAGGTATTCCCGATGATGTTGTCAAAAAGAAGGTCTTCCCTTTATCTTTTAAGGGAGATGCAATGACATGTATAGGCTATGTGATGATACGAGATCTTGGAATTATAAGCGATTGAAGTTGGAATTTCACCAGAAGTTCTACCCTATGCATCTTTTTCATCATGATCGTAATTACATATATAATTTCTGGCCTCGCGAAGGAGAAAGCATCGCTCAAGCTTGGGGGAGGCTTAATTCAATGTTGTATTCATGCCCCAATCATGAGCTCTCTCGGGAAATGATTATTCAGAATTTTTATGCTCGGCTTTCTCTTGATAATCGCAACTTGCTTGATACTTCCTGTGTTGGTTCCTATATGCTGAATACTATTGATTTCAAATGGGACTTATTGGAAAGAATTAAATGCAACTCTGAAGATTGGGGTTCCGACGATGGTAAGTAGTCAGGTATGACACCTAAGTTCGATTGTGTTAAATCTTTTATGGATACCGATGCTTTCCGTGGATTTAGCTCTAAGTATGGAATTGACTCTGAGATAGTAGCTACTTTTTGTGAAACTTTTGCTACTCACGTTGATCTCTCTAAAGACAAGTGGTTTAAATATAATTCTCCCATTGAAGTGAAAGTAGTTGCACCCATTACAGTCGAAGAAAAGACTATTACATATAGTGATCCTATTATTCCTACTGCTTATGTCGAAAAACCTCCTTTTCCTGTTAGGATAAAAGATCATGATAAATCTTCGACTGTTGTTCGTAAGAGTAGTACTAGGACCTATACACCTCCTGAGCAAATTAATGTTGAACCTGGTATTGCTATGATTAAAGATCTCTTGGATGAGGACTTAGATGGGCATGTTATCTCTTTCTTGGGTGAAACTGCTAATATTGCTAGACCCGACACTAAGACACGTAGACTGTTGTAGGCACGCTGTTATTTCTGTTAAAATAGGAGATCATTGTTATCATGGCTTATGTGATATGGGTGCTAGTGCTAGTGCGATACCTTATGATCTTTATAAAGAAATTATGCACGATATTGCACCTGTTGAATTAGAAGACATTGATGTTACTATTAAGCTTGCTAATAGGGACACCATTAAACCTATTGGGATTGTTAGAGATGTTTAAGTCTTGTGTGGGAAGATTAAATACCCCGCTAATTTTCTTGTTCGTGCTTCCCCACAAGATGATTTTTGTCCCATTATTTTTGGTAGACCCTTCTTGAATACTGCTAGTGCTAAGATTAATTGTAAAAGGAAGGTCGTCCTTTGTTGGCATAGATGGTATGTCTCATGAGTTCAATTTTGCTAAGTTTAGTAGACAACCTCGTGAAAGGGAACCACCTAGTAAAGATGAGATTATTGGCCTTGCTTCCATAGCTGTTCCTCCAACTGATCCGTTAGAACATTATTTGTTAGACCAGGTGTCGGTGTCAAAACCGGCGGATCTCGGGTATGGGGTCCCGAACTGTGCGTCTAGGCGGATGGTAACAGGAGACAAGGGACACGATGTTTTTACCCAGGTTCGGGCCCTCTCGATGGAGGTAAACCCTACTCCTACTTGATTAATATTGATGATATGGGTAGTACAAGAGTAGATCTACCACGAGATCGAGAGGCTAAACCCTAGAAGCTAGCCTATGGTATGATTGTTGTTCGTCCCTGGGACTAAAACCCTCCGTTTTATATAGGCACCGTAGAGGGTTAGGGTTTCACAGAGTCGGTTTCAATGGTAGGAGATCTACATATCCGTATCGCCAAGCTTGCCTTCCGCGCCAAGGAAAGTCCCATCCGGACACGGGACGAAGTCTTCAATCTTATATCTTCAAAGTCCAGGAGTCCGGCCAAAGGCTATAGTCCGGCTATCTGGACACCCCTAATCCTGGACTCCCTCAGTAGCCCCCGAACCAGGCTTCAATGACGATGAGTCCGGCGCGTAGATTGTCTTTGGCATTGCAAGGAGGGTTCTTCTCCAAATCCGGTGTACCTGTTGAATAGTGTTCGGCTTCTCGTAAATATCGCGCTCCTTGGCTTCCACGCCCAATAATGGCCATCTTCCACGTGTTGAATGAATGCAAAAAGCCAGGGTATTTTGACATTTACCCCCTAGCTGCGCAAATGAGCTGCCTATATAAGAGACGAGGATCTAGATCCAAATCACACCACCTTCCCTTCGCGAGCTTTCATCGGAGCGCATCTGACAGAAACCCATTCCATCATGGACAGTCGACGCGGCTCCTCCTCTCGCCCTCCTAGTCCTCAGCCTGGAGATTGGGAGAGATGCTCCGTCCCGCACAGCGAGTTAGTGACGCTCCAAACCAAGGGGTTTCTTCCCCCAGCCTTCATGGTTCCGGTTCGAGCCGGACTCGCCACCTATAAGGGCGGAAAACAAGCGGAGAGCGTCCCCAGTCCCTCCCGAGGAGAGCGGGTATGCCTTGTCACTTATTTGATAAGAGGGCTCGGATTTCCAATTCATCCATTTCTCCGGGGGCTCCTGGAGTTCTATGGCCTCCAGTTGCACAACCTTACGCCTGCCTCCATTCTGCATATTGCGGGCTTCGTGGCCCTTTGCGAGCTGTTTTTGGGCATCGAGGCTCATTTCGCGCTGTGGAAGAGGTTGTTCTGCCTCGTACCCCGTTCTCAGGAGGGGTCGATATATCAAGTGGGTGGAGCCAAACTATGGCGCATCACCGGGACCGGATATCTATCCGGAACCCCGAAGAAGGCGTCCGAAGACTGGCCTTCGGAATGGTTTTATATAGAAGATGTCCCCTACCGGACCCTGTTCGGATCGGTCTCCCGGAGTTCAGTAATGCTCCTTTGAAGAAACGCCTAAGCTGGCGTCCACGGAGCCCTCAGAGGGAAAATGACAGGGACGTCCTTTACCTGATGAGTCGAATAAGGTTGTTGGCTCATTCCGGACTGACCATGATCGGGGTCATGGCCACATGCATTATCGAAGTGCGGCCGCTCCGATATAAAGGGGCCACCCCATGTGGTATTTCAACGGGGAGGATGATGCCACCCGCCATGGCCGTAAGGGGCCGGGATCGGTCGACGATCTGATGAAGATCTTGTCCGCACTGTACAAGGAAGAAGAGGAAGAATTTCTTCGCGTCAATCCTCAGGACGGGTTTTCTATGAACAATCCTCCAAGCTGGGTAAGCGGACATTTATTTTTGTCCATATTCCCATAGTCAAGTATCTCATTTTGTGATTTCGACGCAGAATCAAGCGCCTGCATCAGAAGGATATGAACAGCCTGCCTCCACAACCCGAAGATCCAGAACGGTTCCTCGATCCGGCCTCCCAAGAGGATCTGGACATATCGGTGGAGCTGATCGATGGGGTATTTCACCAGCTGAGCATTGATAATGCCCTGGTTGCCGTTACGGCCGATTACCCCGAAATACTTCCCGCCTAGCAGGTAACTGAGACCGAAGCCCCAATACTTTGAGAATGATTCGTCCTTGCTTATTTTTGATCACCGTACACCAACGGTGCTTTGCAGGGGGAGCCCTTGAGGCGGAAGGCCGAGCCTGCGGCGGCTAGCCAACAAGGGGTAGCACGGCCCAGCAGGCTAAAAAGAAGTGCGGTCCGGATTGAAGCACCGGTGCAACGGTATGGCGTGTCACCTTATTCCTAGGTTTTATTCTGGAAGGCATACTAAGGCTCGTGCTCTCTTCAGGAAAAAGAGCGCTCGCCGGACTATATCCGGAGAGGTTGCCAATTGAGCCTCCACCAGCCAGGCTTCAAAGCCAGGCCCAGAAGCGGAGGCGAACACGAGGCGTGCGTCGGATGCTCCTCCGACAGAGGATGCCGACAGATTGTCCGCCACCAACTCCGAGGTGGAGAGTGCCATGAATCACAGGCGCCGCCGGACAATTCTTCGTGACACATGTTTCTCCCAAGAGGCGTTGAACGCCTTCAATTCGGGAGATCGCACCTCCGTGCCGCTCAAGATGGTCTAGCCAGAGCCACTGAGCAGATGTAAAAAGACATACAGTGAGGAAATTTAATGATTATATATGCCAAGTAGCCACGAGACTTGAAATAGTTAGAATAACTGATTTAAGGATCATTTATTGTGCAGGATCTTACAGAAAAGAATACCCAACTGTCCCAGAGCTTGAACAAAGGTAAAGCCCAACTTGAGGCTGCACAAGCCATGACGAGGAAGCCAAAGAGACCCCCTCTGGTAATATACATTTTTAAAAGATAAGTATGTTGTGAAGTGCGGCGTGTGTATAGATCTGACAATAACATTGCAGATGGCGCCGGGGTAGATCCGGACAAGCAACAACTCTTGCACCGGTTAAAGGCGAGAGCGTGCTTACGAGGGTGAGGCAGGAGAAAATAATCTCCAAGATGCCAACACCCAGCTGGGTGAGGAACTAAAAGATGTTCGTGCCCAAATGCGACTCCGTTAAGGAGAATCGGTAAGGCTCGACGCGGCATTTTTAGTAAGTGCTTAAACTAACTTTGAAAAAAGAGTTGGCGAGGAAGTCGACTAACAGAGTTATGTCTCAGTAGGTATGCTCACAGGCCGTCCTGCAGAGGAAATACCCGGTTCTGGTGACCTTCTTCCCGAGCTCTTACAACTGCATTTAACGAAGTTCGACAGTGATGAAAGGCGTCGCCCGTGCCTTGTGGCCATCTCTCCCCTGCCCAAGGCCTTGGGGAGCTTGCAGAGAGGCTCCAGGGCGCGGCGCTTCGATTATGGAAGATATCGGCCTGCCGTCAAAGGCGCCGAGGAGGCCTGGGCCATGGTGAAGACGCAGCAGTACGGTTGCTGACCCAAACCACATGGCCGAGGTCGGACCTGTGGGGCCGATGGGAAGGAGATCCTGTGAGCTTAGTGTATGGCCAGGTAGAATTGGCCGCAGAGTATTCCCAGCAGGACTGTAAACTAGACAGCCTGTTAGATGGCATTGAAGAGGAATACAATCAGTCAAATTGACTATGTAATTTAAGGTGACATGTAAAATGCCTTCTAGCAGGATTGTAGATCGTTTGTCATAGCGGACCTTTTCGCTTCAACCTCGGGACCCAGTAGTCCGGAGTGTGTCCGAATACCCTTGCGGTTATATAAAAACCGGGGCATGCGTGGAGACCAGGCGTAGGGGTCATTAGTGCTTTATCAGACAAGTGCCCAACTAGTTATGTTATATTACATGGTTAGTAAGAAACATCTTCCAGGGAGAATAGTTCCATTAGGGGTTCCTTTCCCTGGGAGGCATGCCCTAAAGTGCATGTCCGGAGTGCAAAAAAAGCAGAAAAACATCTGGGGGCAGATAAATAAATAGGTAAGAAATCTTCTTTTAGTTCACCGACCGAATATTCTCTTAAGAATGCTAGCTTTCGGCTTCACCCAGTTTGAGGTACACATCCGACTGACCCGCCAGTAACAATCACAGAGGTGCTCCCTTTACCACCTAGCCGAACAATCGGGAACGTAGGGGTAAGCACAGGAGCCAGGCAACCCAGCTTGGCCAAACCTTAAGTCATATCGATGCATATAATGGTGAATAAAAGGTACATGCGGAAGTGTGACACATGTATTGGGTATGAAGCCCTTATAATTAAGCTTATGTGAAAGAAGCCCCCAGGTACAATGAGCGCGGATAGCGCGTCAAGTGTGTCTTGAACAATGCGCTAACGAGCCTTCAAAGGCTGGAGAGAAAAAGGAGGGAGAAGGAGAAAATAGAAGATAGCTAAAATGTAAAATATGGACAGAAGAAGGAGACGAACTCAGAGTCCGGCGCTAGGCGTAGAATCTTCGGAGACGGGCTGCGTTCCATGGGTTCGGCTCGAGTCGGTTATCCGATGCATCTCGCAGACGCATGCGCTCCACCGGTCAGGACTTTGTCGATGATAAAGGGACCTTCCCATTTGGGCTTGAGTTTGTCCTTTTTCTTGTCCGGCAGGCGTAGAACTAGCTCGCCAACATTGTAAGTTTTGACCCGTACTTCTCTGCTTTGATATCTTCGAGCCCGTTGTTGATAGAATGCAGAACGGGCTTTTGCTACGTCACGCTCCTCCTCCAAGGCGTCCAAACTGTCCTGCCGATCGAGCTCGGCTTCTCTTTCTTCGTACATGCACACGCGAGGTGAGTCATGAATTATGTCGCAGGCGTAACTGCCTCTGCTACCAGATACCATAAAGAATGGTGTGAATCCGGTCGTGCGATTCGGAGTGGTCCGCAGCCCCAGTCGGAGTCGAGCTCCTCTACCCAGTGCGTATTAGATTCCTTGAGGGACCGTACTAATCTGGGTTTGATGCCGCTCATAATTAGATCATTTGCTCGCTCAACTTGACCGTTAGTTTAAGGGTGATAGACTGAAGCGTAGTCGAGCTTAATGCCCATGTTGTTGCACCAGAGTTTGACCTCGTTGGCCGTAAAGTTCGTGTCGTTATCAGTGATGATGCTGTGGGGGACACCGTAACGGTGTACGACCCCTGATATGAAGTCTATCACCGGTCCGGATTCGCCGTCTTGACAGCTTGGCCTCTATCCATTTGGTGAATTTATCCACCATGACCAGAGGGTATTTTTGCTTGTGGGTTCCCCTTTAAGGGTCCGACCATTTCAAGCCCCTGCACCGCGAAGGGCCGTGATGGGTATAGTTTTGAGGGCGGTGGGTGGCATGTGGCTTTGGTTAGCAAAGAGTCGGCATCCGACGCATCGTTGGACTAAGTCCCGAGCATCTGCCTGTGCCGTCGGCCAATAAGATCCTCAGACGGAAGGCCTTGCCTACAAGGGCCAGACTACGGCGTGGTGCCCGCCGAGTCCGGCATGAATTTCAGCCAGAAGATTCTGCCCTTCCTCTTCGGAGATACACCTTTGAAGGACTCTGGTTGTGCTTTTCTTATAAAGCTCTCCCTCATGGACTTTTTAGGCTTTAGATCGCCGCACTATGCAGCGGGCCTCGTTTTGGTCCTCGGGAAGTTCCTGCCTGGTTAGGTAGGCTAGGAATGGTTCTGTCCATGGGGCAATGACTGCCATTATTACGTGGGCTGAGGGTGTTATTTCGTTGGTAGAACCACCAACTGTGTCAGAATGTTCGGTGTGGGGCAGTGCGGTTGGGTCCAGGTTGTTATTTCCAGACTCTCCCTCCCATAATACGGATGGCTTAAACAGCCTCTCTTGGAAGATGTTGGGGGGGACAAGATCGCGCTTTGCCGATGCATCCCAACACGTCTGCCGCTGGTTGTTATCCGGGCTATATGGTGAAATTCGAGCCCCTCAAACCGAAATGACATTTTAGGACGACATTGCGATAGGCTGCCATTTTCGGATCCTTGGCATCAAAGTCTCCATTTATTTGGGATATCGCGAGGTTTGAATCCTCGCGCACCTCTAGGCGTTGAATGCCCATGGAGACTGCCATCCGGAGACCATGTAGAAGGGCCTCGTATTTGGCTGCGTTGTTGGAGTCCGTATGCATTATCTGGAGTACGTATTGAACTGTATCTCCGGTTGGGGACGTCAGAACGATGCCAACTCCTAGGCCAGCCAACATTTTGGAGCCGTCGAAGTGCATTATCTAGTTGGAATATGCGTCGTACTCTTTAGGGAGTTCGGCTTCGGTCCATTCGGCGACGAAGTCGGCCAAAACTTGCGACTTAATAGCTCTTTGTGGCTTATAGGTTATGTCAAACGGGAGGAGCTCAATGGCCCATTTGGCAATCCGGCCCGTCGTGTCGCAGTTGTTTATAATGTCGTTAAGGGGTACTTCGGAGGCTACTGTTATTGAACACTCTTGAAAGTAGTGTCGCAGCTTCCGGGATGCCATAAACACCGCGTACGCTATCTTTTGATAATGCGGGTACCGTGACTTGCATGGAGTTAGGACAGTGGACACGTAGTAAACTGGTTTTTGAAGGGGGAACTTGTGTCCGTCCGTTTCTCGTTCGACAACGAGCACCGCGCTTACAACTTGATGAGTTCCCGCGATGTATAATAGCATTGGTTCGCCCATGTTGGGCACGGCCAGGACCGGATTTGTTGTCAATATGGCTTTTATTTCTTCGAGTCCGGCCGTGGCGGCATCCGTCCACTCGAAGTGTTCGGTGCGTCGGAGGAGGCGATAAAGGGGTAATGCCTTTTCTCCCAAACGGGAGATAAAGCGGCTTAGAGCCGCCACACATCCAAATCAATTTTGTATTTGTTTGAGGTCTTTTGGGATATCCAATTGTGATAGAGCTCGGATCTTGGCTGGGTTTGCTTCAATTCCTCTACCAAATACAATGAAGCCCAAGAGCTTTCCGGCTGGTACGCCGAAAACACATTTTTCCGGGTTGAGCTTGATGTCATATGTTCGGAGATTATCGAATGTGAGCCTCAAGTCGTCTACTAGAGTTTCGACATGCTTGCTTTTGACGACCACATCGTCTACGTATGCCTCCACTATTTTGCCGATCTGGTTTGCCAGACATGTGTGAATCATGCGCTGATATGTTGTGCCGGCGTTTTTGAGCCCGAAGGGCATTGTGTTGAAGCAGAATGGGCCGTATGGAGTGATGAATGCCGTTGTGGCTTGGTCAGGCTCTGCCATCTTAATTTGGTGGTAGCCGGAGTATGCGTCGGGGAAACACAATGAATCGTGTCTTGCGGTAGCATCGATGATTTGATTGATGCGAGGGAGGGGGAAGGGATCCTTTGGGCAAGCCTTGTTGAGGTCCTTGAAATCGACGCACAGGCGCCAGGATTTGTCCTTCTTTGGTACCATCACCAGGTTTGCTAGCCAAGTCCGGATGTTTTATATCTCTGATGAATCCGGCCTCCAATAGTTTGGCTAGCTCCTCTCCCATGGCCTGTCTCTTGGGTTCGTAGAAACGCCAAGAGCCTGTTTGGTAGCTTGAACCCTTTTAGGATGTTTAGGCTGTGCTCGGCCACCGGCGTGGGATTCTGGCATGTCTGAAGGGTGCCGGGCAAAAATGTCCCAATTTTCACAGAGGAATTCTCTTAGTGCGGCGTCTACATCAGATTTAATTGTGCCCGATGGAGGCCGTTTTGTAGGGTCCATTGGATGGACTTGGAATTTGACTATTTCGTCCGCTGGTTTGAAGGAGGTGGACTTGGATCTCTTATCGAGTATCACATCGTCCCTATTCACCGTGGGCGCTTGTGCAGTGAGTTCCTCGACCGCTAGGGCTTCGGATAGTGCCTCAAGGGCCAGTGCGGCTGTCTTATTTTCGGCGTGGAGTGCTATGTCTGGGTCACTAGCAAGAGTGATGATTCCGTTGGGCCCGGGCATTTTGAGCTTCATGTACCCATAATGGGGTATAGCTTGAAAATTGTGAATGCCTCTCTCCCTAATAGAGCGTGGTATCCGCTGCTGAACGGGGCCACTTGGAACGTGACCTCCTCGGACCTTTAATTATCCGGCGTGCTAAACACCACATCCAATGTGATTTTTCCTGTACAACGTGCTTCCCGCCTGGGGATTATTCCTCTAAAGGTTGTGCTGCTTCGCTCAATGCGGCTCCAGTCTATTTCCATTTTTCGGAGGGTTTCCTCGTAAATGAGGTTCAATCCGCTGCCACCGTCCATGAGTACCTTGGTAAGGCGAAGCAAATCCACTATCGGACTGAGGACCAATGCGGCCGGTGCTCGGGCTGCTCGGAATTTAGGTTCGTCACTGGCATTAAAGGTAATAGTCGTGTCACTCCATGGGTTTATTGTTGCTACTTGGTAGACTTCGTCAAGGCTACGGAGTGTTCGTTTCCGCATATTATTTGATGCGAAAGTCTCGAAGACTGTTAATACCGTACTGGTATCCCTGGGCTGGTGCTCTAGAGCTAGAAGCTCTTCGCCACTTTTGGCCACCTACCGTAGTATCCAACATGCTCTAAGGCTATGAGTTGGAGTGGCGTCCTCTATACTATGAATTTTGCAGGGTCCATTGAGCCATCCCTCCAGTACGGTTCCATGCCCTATAGAGGGTTTTTGCTTTTTGGTATTTAACCCAGGTGCCTGGCGATGATGCACCCTTTTATTTCGGACTGGGGTTGTATTCAAGGCCGGATTGTCCCAAAATCTTGCTTCGGTTTTCCAGGCGCTTTCCATCGCACAGTACTTTCGTACTAAGGACGCCAAGTCGGCAAAGCGTGTAATGTCACGGCGACTTATAGCATTGAGGATCCCATTGTTCGTGCAATTATTGCAGAAGAATGAGATTGCGTCCTCCTCATGATGATCCTTTATCCCGCCCATAACCAGGAGGAATCGCCCGATAATGGTGTCTCTTGTTTACTGCGGGCTCTTGCCGAATTTGAGATAGGTCGCTTATGTTTGGGTGGGCGGGTGGAATTAAATCCGAACCGCACCAATCTGAGACTTAAGGGCCAAGGAGCTTCGAACTTGGAAGCTTGGATTCTTGGATGTTGTCCAATGAATCTAGCCCATTGCTGACTTTAGGTTCGTGGCTTGAGTGACGTCCTTCCCTCCGCGGGAATCCGGCATGGAGGGGTCGGGAATCCGGACATAGCTAGTCCTTAAGATAGAAGAAGGGTCGCCGTATTGTTCCTGTACCACAACAACATGGTGGGTAACCCGGGAGAGTTAATCTCTCTCGGATCGGGTTTAGGCCCAATCGATCATAGTCTGTAGCGACTCCTGTATGCAATGCGATCCAAGAGCTCGTTTAAGGAAGAGAGCTCCATCGGATCTAACCGCCGACAAGCTCCGAGTTAACGTGAAGATTGCTTTCGATGACCCGAGAAGTCATCGTCGGCGTGGCTGACGAGCAGTGCGGTTATAAGAAAACCGCCTAGCCCAGAGTTTGGCCGACAGCCAAAAGCTTCTTTAACAACGATGCCGTCTTTAAAGACGGGATGAGGCATCCTTCCTGACGACGACGACACAAAGGAACTCTCAATGAAAGCACCAATGTCGGTGTCAAAACCGGCGGATCTTGGGTAGGGGGTCCCGAACTGTGCGTGTAGGCGGATGGTAACATGAGACAAGGGACATGATGTTTTTACCCAGGTTCGGGCCCTCTCGATGGAGGTAAAACCCTACTCCTGCTTGATTACTATTGATGATATGGGTAGTACAAGAGTAGATCTACCACGAGATCAGAGAGGCTAAATCCTAGAAGCTAGCCTATGGTATGATTGTTGTTCGTCCTACGGACTAAAACCCTCCGGTTTATATAGGCACCGAAGAGGGTTAGGGTTTCATAGAGTCGGTTACAATGGTAGGAGATCTACATATCCGTATCGCCAAGCTTGCCTTCCACGCCAAGGAAAGTCCCATCCGGACACGGGACGAAGTCTTCAATCTTATATCTTCAAAGTCCAGGAGTCCGGCCAAAGGCTATAGTCTGGCTATCCGGACACCCCCTAATACGGGACTCCCTCGCCATGAAAACGATATGTTTATGAAGGAAAGGGAAGAAATAGATGAAGTGTTCCTTAAACAAGAACCTATGCTGAAACATAACCTTCCCGTCGAAATTCTTGGGGATCCCCCTCCACCCAAGGGTGATCCCGTGTTTGAACTCAAACCTTTACCTGATAATCTCAAGTATGCTTATCTTGATGAAAAAGAAATATATCATGTTATTATTAGTGCTAACCTTTCAGAGAAAGAAGAAGAAAGATTATTGAAAACTCTGAAGAAGCACCGAGCTGCTATTGGATATACTCTGGATGATTGAGGGAGTCCTGGATTAGGGGGTATCCGGACAGCCGGACCGTGTACAACATCCGGACTATTGAAGCGTGAAGATACAAGACTCAAGACTTCGGCCCGTGTCTGGATGGGACTTTCCTTGGCGTGGAAGGCAAGCTTGGCGATCCGGATATTATATTTCCTTCCTTGTAACCGACTCCATGTAAACCCTAGCCCTCTCCGTGTCTATATAAACTAGAGAGGTTGGTCCTTAGAAGGCCGATCACAATTACAATCATACCATCATAGGCTAGCTCTTAGGGTTTAGCCTCTACGATCCCGTGGTAGATCTACTCTTGTACTACCCATATCATCAATATTAATCAAGCAGGAAGCAGGGTTTTACCTCCATTGAGAGGGCCCGAACACAGGTAAACATCTGTGTCCCTTACTTCTTGTTACCATCAGCCTTGGCCTTGCAGATCGGGACCCCTACCGAGATTCGCCGGTTTTGACACCGACATTGGTGCTTTCATTGAGAGTTCCTCTGTCGTCATTTCTTTGGGCTTGATGGCTCCTTCAACCGTCGCCAATAACGCGATACCGGACAGTCACGACGAGCATGGCTTGGACCTGCTGTCGGACAAAGCTTGGGGTGTCACCCCCCATTAGCCTCAGACCTAAATCCGGAGCAGGCTGCGTTGCCTAAGGATGGAGGGCTGGACCCCGCCCTGCAGGTCGCGCACTCATCGGCGTTGGAGCCAAACATGAGCCTTACCTCTGTGGTGGCCTATTACTCCGGACCCCTGGATTTGTATCCGGATGTTGAGTCCGGTCCGCGCACTCCCGAGCCGGTCGAGCCAGGTTGGGCTCTGGTGATGGGGTTCACCGCCGCGGACATTTTTTGGCACTCGCCCTTTGGCAACATGCTGAACTCGTTGAAAACTCTCTCTTTGACAGAAATTTCTGGGCCAAACTACGTCCGGTTCGAGTGGGAAGCAGGCGATGGAGAAATTAGTTCCCCACCCACCACCCACTTCATAGCCACGATCGATGATTTAACTGACGTGCCTGACTTCAACTCCGAAGACATCGACGGTATGGGCAACGATGCAAGAGAAGATGCGGAATCTACGGGGCGCCGGACTTCCCCATCATCACACGACGTATACATGGTGGATACGCCCAAAGAGGACAAAGGCGACAATCCGGACGATAAAACCCCCGGACAAAAGCCAAAACAACGGCTCAGACGCCGTTCTAAGTCCAGCAACAGTAAAAATAGTGACAAGAGCGCCAAAAGGATCGATACTACAACCAACTCCGAAGGCAACAACGACCATACGGACCCAGCGATGGAGCAGGACGAACCAGGTCACCCTGAACATAGTTCGGAGCAGACGCCCGACGGACGAGGTCACCAAAACAAACCAGCATGGGAAAACATTCCGGACAATGATGCAATCCCGGAAAAACACGTGGAACGAGATAACCTCCACAGAAAGCTTATGGCCACAGCAAGAAGTCTAAAGAAGCAGAAGCAGCGGCTCAAGGCCGCACAGGAAACGCTCAACCGCAGATGGAATAAAGTGCTAGACACTGCAGGAAGATATGGTGATGATCGTCATACAAAGAGCTATCCAAAACGCAAGCTACTGCCGGAATTTGACGACGAAGCTGTACCACTTCATAACCGCAACAAAGCGACCACCGATTCACAGGAACACCTGAATAAGAAAGCTGGAGCGGCCAGGTCCATTTATGGATCCAAAGGTCGCACCTCGACGAAGGACTACGCTTTCCAAAACGATTACGCCAATCGACTAACAGTCCGGAATAAAGACCAGACACAACAACAGCCGACGACATGCCACACCACGTCCAGATACAGAGGGGCTGCTCACCCCCTGTGCTTTACCGATGAAGTACTGGACCATGAATTTCCATAGGGCTTTAAACCTATGGACATAGAGGCATACGACGACACAACAGACCCAACGGTCTGGATCGAGGACTTTATCCTGCACATATATATGGCTCGTGGGGATGACCTTCACGCCATCAAATACCTCCTCCTCAAACTAAAGGGACCAGCTCGTCACTGGTTGAAAGGCCTCCCCAAAAATTCAATTGAGAGCTGGGAGGAACTCGAGGACGCCTTCAGGGCCAACTTTCAAGGGACCTATGTCCGGCCTCCGGATGCTGACGACTTAAGTCACATAGTCCAACAGCCCAGAGAATCCGCCCGTAAGTTTTGGAACAGATTCCTCCCTAAAAAGAATCAAATTGTTGATTGTTCGGATGCCGAAGCCTTAGCGGCATTCAAACATAGCATCCGTGATGAGTGGCTCGCCAGACACCTTGGCCAAGAAAAACCAAGGACAATGGCAGCCCTAACAAGCCTTATGACCCGCTTTTGCGCGGGAGAAGATAGCTGGCTAGCCCGTAAAGGCACCAGCGACCCCAGCACATCCGAAATAAGGGATGGCAATGGGAAGCCATGGCGTCATAAAAACAAACACCAAAACAAGGAAGAGAGCCTGGATAACACGATGGTTAATGCAGGATTCAGGGGCTCTCGACTTAATCAGCAAAACAAGCCACCTAAAGGCAGCAAACACTACAAAAAAAAGACACATCCGTGACATTTTGGGCCGAACGAATTTTTTTCCTGTCATACATCTGACACTTCTATGACGATAATTGTGACAAAACCCGGTATCATCATAGATGTTGTGGGCTCCTATTTCTATGACAAAAAATCATGACAGAAAATGGGCTTTTCGTCTGGCGGGCGGAGGCAGCGACTGCATGACATTCTTTGGGCCGTCCATGACGGAAAAACCGTGGTAGAAGCGGCGGGAGGAAAATTTCGGGAGTTGCGGTTACGGTGGGAGAAGCGTCGCGCGTTTCTCTCGTGACGTCTGTGGCGTGTGTGCGGCGTTAGCTCTAATTGAAGCCTGAGCGAGGCGTTGGGCTCTAATCGAACCCGAAGCGACAGACCGCAGTTACGCGTTCATCGAACCCGAGCGATCGGTCGATGGCTGTTAATCGAACCCGATGGAGCGATTCGCCGCTCTTGTTGCTAATCAAGCCGATCGATGCTGCCTGCAGGATGAGCGATGGCGTTGCGGGGGGTTGGATGAGCGATGGCCGGTGGCGTTGCCTCTGGATGAACGAGGAACCCGTGGTGTGGAGGGCTGGATGAGCGATGAAGCGGTGGAGGGGTGGCCGTGGAGGGTGGTTGAACCGGACCCGTGGTGTGCGGTGGCTGGATGAACAGATGAAGCGGTGGAGGGGTGCCCGTGGAGGGGTGGTTGAACATTAGCCGATGGAGTAGCGCGCGGTGGAGGCTAGATGAACAGGAGCCCGTGGGGGCTGGAGGAGGTCGACGGTAGCCCGTGGAGGCTGGAGGAGGTCGACGGTGGAGATGAACAGTATCCCGTGGAGTCCCGTTTTGCGGTATGCCACACCCCTCCCCCCCGTTTCGACCGTAGAGCTCCGACACAAGTCCGTTTTGTCCGTTTTGCGGTACGCCACACCCCTCCCGATCAACTGGACCCCCGTTTCGACAGTAGGAGGTCCGTTTCCTCCGTTCTTGATCGCCACACCCCTCCCGATCAACAGGACCCCGTTTTGACCATAGGAGGTCCATTTCCTCCGCTTTTGCGATGCACGCCAGCCCCTCCGATCAACAGGACCCGTTTGAACGTGGCGGTCGAACACAAGGCCGCTTCTCCTGTTGTCGCGGTACGCCAGGCCTCGCTTCCATCGCCTGTTCGTCCAAGCCCTCCCGATGAACACGACCACGCATTCCGTTCCGACCCGGCGGTTGGCTCCCCATGAACACGTCGGACGACGCTGTTTCTCCGTTCGACCCAGCCATGTATGCGTGTCTTGCGCGAGTAGGCGTTCGAGACCCTGCCCGTATGTACGTATGTGGCCGTATTTTCTTTCTTGCACCCTCGCCGCTGTATGTATGTGTACATGCTACGTGCGCGCCTCTACTACGACATGTGCGCGCCTCTACATTTACGACACGTGCGCGCCTCTACATCGACCAGTATGTACGTACACGTACGCTTCGACCAGGTGGGTCCCGACTGTCAGGCACTTCCTTGCGTGCGAAGATGTAGCTGGTGGGTCCTAGCAGTAAGGGGGGCGAATCGTTTTTTGCCTGCACGCACTTCCTTGCGTGCGAAGGTGTAGCTGGTGGGTCCCAGCAGTCAGGGGGAAACTTTTTTTCGTGAAATATGGTGGCCCGTCCGGTGGGTCCCCGCTGTCAGGTGGAGGAATAATTATTTTGCGCGTAATAAGGAGGCACTTCCTTGCTGCGGCCGTGGACCCAGTTGTCAGCCTCTCCACATACAGTCCACGTCCGATGGAAGCCGTTCCTTGACCATGTTGACCACGCCGCGCCGAGAGTACCCGGGCGGTGGACGACGGCGAGGCCTAGTAAGGGGACGATGCGGAACCGGGGAGGACGCATCAGTGGATGCCCACGCGTAGAGGACTACGAGGGTTCACTGGTTCGCTGCGGTGTGAGGCTGCCGTCGCCGCAGAATAACAGGGGGTGTGGGTGAGTAGAGGGATGGCCTGGTCAGCGGTGGGAGTAGTAGGGGGCGGTGAGGCCTCCGCCGCATCGCAACCGGCCACGAGAGGCAGGAGCACGAGGCACGACCGGCACTAGTTTGGGCGGCTGGAGCAAGAAGACCAGAGGTTGAAGAAGCACTACGGCCGTTGGATGGACATCGTACAGTCATTGGAGCTAGAATCGTGCATATTGACTAAGTTGACAAAGCCCTCCGTCCCCGTCAACTTAGTAGGCCCACAAGTCAGCCTGCCACTATACTGGGTCCCAGCTAGCAGGGGGAGTATTCATTTTTTTGTGCGTAATAAGGAGGCACTTCCTTGCGTGCGAAGATATAGCTGGTGGGTCAGAGCTGTCAGCGGCAGTAACGTTTTTTTACGAAATACAGAGGCCCTTTCGATGGGTCCCAGATGTCAGGTGGAGGAATCATTATTTTGCGTATAATAAGGAGGCATTTCCTTGCGTGCGGCCGTGAACCCAGGTGTCAGCCTCTCCACGTACAGTCCACTTCAGATGCATGTCGGTCGTTGACCACGTTGACCAGGTCAGCGCCGAGAGCACCGAGGCGGTGGACGGCGGCGAGGCCTAGGAAGGAACGACACGGAGGAAGGGAAGACTCCGCATTGTTTCCCATGCGGAGAAGTACGACTGAACGAGGGTTTCTTGGTTCGTCTGCCGTCACGGAGAATAACAGCAGTGTGGGTGAGTAGAGGGATGGCTAGGCCAGCGATGGGAGTACGGTGGGCGGTGAGGCTGTGAGGCAGCACACCGGCCGCTGGGAGGAGGAGGAGCAGTCCGCCGGGCGCTTGTTTGAGCGGCTGGAGCAGGAAGAGCAGAGATTGAAGAAGCACGACGACCGTTGGATGGCCATTCAACAGTCACTGCTTATGCGTCAACCTTTTTTTAGGACAGCCTCAAATCTGTGGAAAATAGCATACAACCCATCCGCCATTATCTCTAATAATTTACAGCCCATTTGCTAATTCTTAAGGTTTTGTTTGGAGCCCATATTCTTTATGTTAGCATTACAACCCATATTGTGGCCACGGTTAAAAAATTATACGAAATTTTGCATATTTCGGTGCGGTTCGAACTATTTTTAATCCTGAAATTTCGACTCACATTCAAACTGATTTTAAAAATAAATGTATATCAATATAAAATCCAACAAATTCTCCATGCATAAAAATTAATGTAATTTAAAATCTCGAAATGAAAAAAAAGATATTTGAGACTAATTGCCGGTTTGATGTGTTTTAAAATGTACAACCCATTTCTCATTCTTGATAGGCCATTTTCTCGGCCAGAATGAAGCTCTCCTCGTCTTGAAAGATTTGCAGCCCAACAGGCACGACAAAGCGACTTGCAAATCACAAAAACTGGCTGTGGCCTTGGACCCAGTATTAGCCTCTCCACGTCTGATACTCTTGATGGAAGTCGGTCGTTGACCACATTGACCGCGCCGCGCCGAGAGCACCAAGGCGGTGGACGATGGCGAGGCCTAGGAAGGGGACGACAAGGAGCCGGGGAAGATGCGGTAGTGGATGCCCACGCGGAGAGGAGTACGAGGGTTCACCGTTCGGTTCGGCGTGAGGTCTTGTCACGCCGCAGAATAACAGGGGTGTGGGTGAGTAGAATGATACCACAGGCCAGCCGGTGAGAGTAGTAGGGGCGGCGAGGCCTCAGCAGATCACAAACCGCCACGAGAGGCAGGAGCACGTGGCACGACCGGGCGCTGCTTTGGGCGGCCGGAGCAAGAAGACCAGAGGTTGAAGAAGCACTATGGCCGTTGGATGGACATCGTCACAGTCCTTTGGAGCTAGAATCGTTTCATATTGACTAAGTTGACAAAGCCCTCCATCCTCGTCAACTTAGTAGGCCCATTAAGTCAGCCACCCACTATGGTGGGTCCCAGCTAGCAGGGGTATTCATTTTTGGTGCGTAATAAGGAGGCACTTCCTTGCGTGCGAAGATATAGCTGGTGGGTCCGACACAGCCGGGGGACGTTTTTTTGCGAAATCTGAAGCCCTTCCCACGCATTACGTGCACGGTCTGCGTAATAAGGAGGAACTTTCCTTGCGTGCGACCATGGACCTCATGGGTCCCAGCTGTCAGGCTCTCCATGTACAGTCCTCTTCGGATGACTCTTGTATGTTGACCATGCCGCGCCGAGCGCACCGAGGCGGTGGACGACGGCAAGGCCCCAGACTGGAACGACCCGGAGATGGGGAAGACGCGGCAGTGGAGTCGACGGAGAGGAGTGGGAAACTTGACTGGTTTGGGTGCGGGGTGGGCCTACACTCGGCAGAGAATAACAGGTGGTGCAGAGTGGAGGGATGGCCTGGCCGTCGGCGGGGTAGCGTTTCGCTGAGGAGCACAAAACAACGCTGCTGGACGCCGAAGGCTGGAGCAAAGGCGTTCCGGCAGCGCTGGGGAAGAAGACGAGAGATTGAAGAAGAATGCGGTGTTGGATGTAAATCCAACGCCTTCTTAAACTTCGACCCATCGCCCACATGTCACCACCCATTTGTTTTTAGTCCATTTGGTGGGTTGGGTGAAACAATGATGTAGCATCTATGCAGCCCGTTTAAATCCCATTTGCATTTTTCTAAAATCCGCGGACTTGTTGGGCTGGGTGAAAATATCATGTTGGGCTAGACAGAGAAATGTTATAAAACATAAACACATGATTGCACGTTAGTAAAATCTTTGCAAGCTTATGTACGCAATCACTAGGAGTTAACTTGGCAAGTTATATATAAACAATTATTATTATTATTTTGTAAGAACTTTCAACTTACGATATAAAATATCATTTTAATTGATGAGTTAATAGTATGTGGGGTATTATTATTTTTTAGGCTAAAGGTGGGACAGTTGAGTTGGTTCTAGGGGAAAGTATTGGGAGAAAACTCAGTTAACATTGAAAAAGAAAGTGGGAGAAAATTCAGAGACCTGCTGGGTCCACCTAAGGAGAGGAATATGTTGGGAGGAAGGAGATTCAAAGCACGGCAGCCGAGTGAACTAGTTTTTTTACGGACAAGTGAACTAGTTTACATACATTAGCAAATAGCCACTAAAAAAGCAATCAGGTTAATGGGTTCTTAAAAGAAATATTTCGGACAAAACAGATAATTACGACACATAGGCTAATGCATGAAACACTCAAATGATAAAGGTGCTTATAAACAGATAAAGTACGACATCTAGACCTTCCTGGCACGCTTGATCATGACATTGCGGCTGTCCGTGTACTCATCGGTTACGGGAAGCAGACACGCCCTGATGTCCAAGATCTGCCTGTACATGTCGTAGCATGCGTATGCGTCCTTGGCCGCGTAGGTTATGTAGGCTAGATTCGCAGGTACCTCCCACATGTTCGTGTCGTCTTCTTTCATGTTGGCGTGTCGGTCGATGATGGTCTCGGCGAGGTCAACCACGGAGTCCTTCTCCGGCCGTTCTTGATGATCTTGTATTGCTTCGGATGTCGACAAGCTTGTTGCACCGGATGGCCGAATCGTCGCGTTCTTCCTTCTCTCCACCGTAGCGAAGGTGCGATCGGCTGCCGATGAAACGGCGAATGCTCCGTAACTGGTGCAGCCATAGGACCGAGGCGAGGCAGAGCTTCACCGAGTCCGTATCGTTGGTGTACATCACATTCAACTTGGTGCAGCCATAGGACTGAACGGCGAACTAACTCCTTGCTGAAGTCCATATCCAGCAGGCTCACCCCTCGGATCGCCATTGGAGTCTCTTCGAGCATGGTTAATAGTATAGCCAATCATGGCTATAAGCCAGTGCCATGTCATCTATAGCCCATCTTATAGTCAACATGTACAATAGTAGATCAAAAAAGTGTACTATTTTTTTATTATGTGGCCCACCTTTCATTCTCACAAAGTGCTTAGGAGCACGTGCGAGAGCTGGCTCTTCATGAAGAGCCCGCTTACCTTCTCTCTCCTCTTCTCTTTCCTCCAACTAAGCAGAAATATACTAGTTTATGCCTTATAGCCCGCTGACTCAGCTCTATTGTACTTGCTCTTCGAGTGAACGAGTGTGTAGGCGGCGACAGCAGTTCGTTTTTCAGCTCTTGGGGAACTGGATTCAACAGTAAGCTGAGTGTGTACAGGCGACAACAGTTACTACCCCTCCCTCGTTCGTTGCACGCCCGGCAGAAGATGCACCCTCGGCGCATTCAAACGCCTCCATTAAGAAACCTACTCCGGCCACACGTCGGTTCACGAGCGAATCTGTATTGGTACTGTAATAACAGGAGTTAGTGGTCACTTTACTTAAATTTAATTAGCTTTAATAGAAATTTATACTTAAAACAAGCAATGCATTGGCTCGTTCTATCAGTGCCACGGGATCAACATGCACAACAATTAGAATTATTATTCTCGTGATCTATTAACGATCAACACATTTGTCGTGACTTTCACAAAGATAATACTACCAAGTTTGAATTGTTTGTAATGGTTGCTGTCCTCTGCATCATCATGCCGTGTTTCCCAGCTTGCAAGATTCGTAACCAACAAATAAGATCCAAATAATAAGTACAACAAAGATGCCTACACATCTCATTGATTCCCAAATTGCAAGATTCGTAACCAACAAATAAGATCCAAATAATAAGTACAACAAAGATGCCTACACGTCTCATTGATTCCCATCTTGCAAGATTCAGAACCAACAAATAAGATTCAAATAATAAGTATAACAAAGATGCCTACACATCTCACTGATTCCCAGCTTGCAAAATTCAGAACCAACCCATTAGAGCCTTTTGATAAAGTGAATATCGGGATTAAATCCATCTTGGCTAGCCATGTCATACAATCGAAGAACTTGGCGAATGCTCTTGACCGTCACAACATCTGTAGTAGAGTATTCTTGTTTGCACAACATGTTTGCATAGCACAAACAAGGAGACATGAGAGCATGATTTCGCTTTAGTTGAACCATTTTGTGCAGTTCCACCAAAATTGAGAGATGTTGCTCTTGACTGTCAGAACATCTGTAGTAGAGTATTCCTGTTTGCACAACATGTTTGCATAGCACAAACAAGGAGACAGGAGAGCATGGTTTCACTTTAATTTAACCATTTTGTTCAGTTCCACCAAAATTGAGAGATGTTGCCCACGTGACATTTTAGTTGAACTGCACAGGACACTCATTAAAAAAAGTGTTTTGTGCAGTTCACCAAAAGGTCACAATAGCAACAAGGTGAAATGGATATCCCTATCTGCACAAAATGATAGAAAGTAAACAGTTGCTGGTCAATAAGAATATACGAAACATATACAAAATGAAAAGAAGCATCTTAATTATGTTCATGGCAATCACGCAAGGACAGTAGAAATTTTAAAACGTCAACAATGCTTCATGTTACCAGAAGCATTACGATCAACAATGAGATTCCTCAAATATGGGATTACTTTAATGGAGGCATTGCTTGTTTACCAGACATGGTAAATCAACAACAGCTAAAGAGTTGGTTTAAGGGCATGGGACCGTGGGGACACCAGGACACTCAGCAACGTAAAGGAGCAACTTACTTATCATACTGGGGAAAACAGCAGGAGTGCCATTTGTAACACAGTTTAATTGCATCTTATCACTGGAGGTATTAGATTAACAATAACACTGGTTAGACATGTCCCTAAGGTAACAGTGTGATCGCTTCATTTTACATGCGCCCTTACAGCAAAAGGTTGGTTTACCCGAAAAAAAACAGCAAAAGGTTGGTATAAGGACATGCGACAGTGGACGCATCAGCACAGTGTACCTACAAGGAGGCATAAAGTGGTGATGCCGAGCTTGTTCACGCTATGTGAGGGCAGCAAACCTAATCCTGGAGACCTTTTACTATGTGAGGGCAGCAAATCTAATCCTGGAGGCCTTTTACTATGTGAGGGCAGCAAATCTAATCCTGAGACCTTTTACTATGTGAGGGCAGCAAATCTAATCCTGAGACCTTTTACGATGTGAGGGCAGCAAATCTAATCCTAAGACCTTTTACTATGTGAGGGCAGCAAATCTAATCCTGGAGACCTTTTACTATGTGATGGTAGCAAATCTAATCCTGGACATACTCTGTTGACTTGTCCACCAGCCGCCACTTTCTATCCTTTTTTCAACCAATAATAGATCTGTTCCTTATCCAGTTTGTACTGCGTTTTCCCATTATTTCCATTTTCAACCAAGAGACCGGTTGGGTATCCAGTCTCTACTACTTTTACCATATTATTTCCTCTTTGAATCAAATCCTAGATTCATGCTACAACTTTCCCCCCTTTCTTCGTTGTTTGAACAAAGCCCTAGATTCAAATGCATGAAGTAGCTTTACCTCTAATAATACTAACAATTTAGGTGGCTTTGGAAGAGCTGATGGGAGTAGAAAAAGATGCACATGCAGACACGTGGGGAGATGGGGCAGTAGAGCAAGGCCGCTTTAAAAGAACTTATACCTGAGGGTCGCCGTGATGTCGGCGGCGGTAGGTCGGATCTGCGGACAATACGGCAGGGAGGAAGAAGGGTCGGACGACCTCCCGAGCCGGCGCTGTGTCGGAGAGAACGGCACGGGAAGAGGATCGGGCCCCTCCGGCAGCTGTGGGTTTCCTCCCTCGGCGGTGATGACCGCGTGAACGATGCACCTTTTAGTCCTCTACACACACCGGGCGAAGGGATCCGGCCGGATCTGTGACCAGCGGTGAGCAGATAGAAAATGTCGCTACCGCTGTCTTGTTTATATCTGGAGAGGATGAGAGAATGAAGAGAGCAACCCAAGTAAAGCAAGCGCTCAGGCCCCTGCGTCCATATATAGTGGAGTGATTATCTTTTTTCTCTCCACAACAAGCGTTTCAATTTGTGTACGTGGCATTAAAGAAAAGAAACTCTCTATTTAAGGTGACTAATCTACGACTCCTACTCACTACTACTATAGTACTACCTCCGTCCTGGTTTATAGGGGCCTTTTATAGTTTGTGCCAAATTTTGACTAAAGATTTAACTAACAAAATGTTAATGCATGTCAAGAAAAATTATCTCATTGGATTCGTATTTGAACATAGTTTTTGAAAAATATAATGTTTGGTGACATGTGTGAACATTTTCTTAGTTTAATCTATGGTCAAAATTTGGCACGAAATACAATGGGGACCAATAAACCCGGACAGAGGTAGTATTGTTCACTTGTGCTCCCCGCCCCTCCATTCATTGAACAACCCCACGGGTGAATAAACATACTGATGAAATCTTGTATTTATATAGAACGAACAAGCTCGAATTATTTTCGCGTAGTTAAAAGTTGAGGAGGGGCTTTTCCCGAGCAAAGACGCTGACAGTTTTCGGTAGGCAGTTTGACAGAGGCGAGGAGGGTGAGCGAGTGGGGCTGTGCGATTTGACGGCGCTACATCTTTGGAAAGACTTGTGATATGACCACCCACTATAGTCATGAATTACTGGCGCTCCGACCGGGGTGATGCCCCCCTTCCGTTCCGCGCTCTAATCTGGTGCATGACACGTCGACCCGGATGCTGGCTCTCCCACATGTCGTAGTAGTAAGAAGGAGCAAAGAATGATGCAGTATATACTAGTACTCCCTCCGTTCCTAAATATAAGTCTTCGTATATATTTCACTGTGGACCACATACAGATGTATATAGATGCATTTTATGTGTAGATTCACTCATTTTTCTCTGTATGTGGTCCATAGTGAAATCTCTCCAAAGACTTATATTTAGGAAAGGAGGGAGTAGTCCCTCCGTTACTACTCCCTCCGTTCCTAAATATAAGTCTTTGGAGAGATTTCACTATGGACCACATACGAAGATACATCCGTATGTGGTCCACAGTGAAATATCTACGAAGACTTATATTTAGGAATGGAGGGAGTACTACTCAGGTCGGAGGAGTGCGAACCACGGCAGCCCAGTGAACCAGCAAGCGAACCACGGTAGCCCAAAGGAACCAGCAAGAGAAAACAATAATGTGGTGATATGGCCATAAAAACAATGTGCTACGGTCCACACTGTAGCATGTACAGTAACACTCCTCTTTGTTTGGATCCTTGAGTTAGAGCTAGTTTGGGTTGAAATAGCCTCAAATTATCGAAACAAGAGGGGTTAGTTTGAGCTAGTTTGCTCTAACCCAGCTTACTAAACTAGCACGGTGGAGAGGTTCTAATTGGGTTAGTTATCCTCGGGCCCACTAAAAGAGAACTAAAAAATCTCACCTGCCCGCACTGCATCGCTCCCCCTCTCGCACGTCTCCTCTCTGTTCCCCATAGGGCCCCCCGCCCAAGCGCCGCTCGCCTCTCTCTCCTCGCCGCCCTCTCCTTTCGGCCTCCGCCGCCCTACTCCGGCCGCCCTCTCCTCCGACCTTCGAAGATCGCCCCGCTCCCCATTCACCAGTCGTTTTCTCCCTCTGTCAGCTGTGTGGCATCTACCAAGGAGGTCGCGAGAGGGGTGAGTTTGTTCGTTCATTCTCTGTCTCACGGCCATATCATTGATCTTGCTTGCTCTAGCGCTAATTCTGATTTGGAAAAGTAGATCCTGATCAAACTTGCTATAGATGTGTGGTGCACGCATGGAATTGTTTGATGCTGCTTGAGGAGGTAATAAATCTTTCTAGAGGCCCAAAGATTCAGGTCACCTTTCTAGGTATTTCAATTTCAGGCTTGCATTATTTATAGAGGCCCAAAGATTCAATTCACCTTTCTTGGTATTTCAATTTCAGGCTTGCATTGTTTCTAGAGGCCCAAAGATTCAGTTCACCTTTCTAGGTATTTGAGTTTCAGGCTTGCATTATTTCTAGAGGCCCAAAGATTCAGTTCACCTTTCTAGGTATTTCATTTTTAGGCTTGCATTATTTCTGGAGGCCCAAAGATTCGGTTCACCTTTCTAGGTATTTCAGTTTCAGGCTTGCATTATTTCTAGAGGCCCAAAGATTCAGTTCACATTTCTAGGTATTTAAGTTTCAGGCTTGCATTATTTCTAGAGGCCCAAAGATTCAGTTCACCTTTCTAGGTATTTCAGTTTCAGGCTTGCATTATTTCTAGAGGCCCAAAGATTAAGTTCCCAGTCGGCGGCAAGCGGCCCTGCTACCCATGCCGGTGTCGACCTCAACTCGCAAGGGCCAGCGTCGGAGGGGTTCTCGGGGCTTGGGCTCTACAGAGCCTTCCTCCAGAGCGACGATGGCGAGCTCCTCCCTCAGTGCGTGAGGGGCTCCGGGCTCCCTCCCTATCGTGAACAACTTCCGTGATGAGTTAACTCATTCTTTGTTTCATGAAGTGTTTTTTTATTTTGTGAAGCTTGATTGACGACTTGTATGTTTAAGTGGGATATCTCATTTGTATGGAAAAAGTAAAAATTATCATGTTTTGCATGCTTGATTGTATAGATGGTTCATTTATGTCAATTGTGAGCGGAGGAGGCCACAGAAGAGCCGGCCACACCAAGAGGGTGCTTGTATCCAAGGGACTTATTTTAGTCCGACTAAAAATAGGGTCCAAAGTAGTCAAATGATTGAGATAGAGCATTTATTGTCAATCTAACCCTGCCATCCATACACCTCTTTGGTTTAGAGTTAGTTCAGGGTTAGAATCTAACTCTAACCTCTAACTGAGTTAGAGTTCTCCTCGTCTCGGTTCATCGCCATCATACATTCCCCATTCCTGTGTTTTCAGTATCCTGCGAATCAAAGAGGCCCTTTTTTTTGGGGAAAAATCAAAGAGGCCCTTAGACTGGTTTAGGTCCGGTCATTTTTTATAAACGTGTTATGTCCAAAATTTAATGAACATGCTCCGGTTTCCACGAAAATAATCCGGTTTCATGTAGTAATTCATTGATTTATTTATTCTTCATGGGGTTTGCATGTAATTCGTGAGGTCTGAAATGTAAAGTACCCGACATATGCTCCGAGTCGCATGCACTACGACCCAGATGCTCTATGTCCCACATGTCGGCGAATGGGAGCACGTGGAAATAGCCTAGGAGTACATATAGGAGGATAAATGCGTGGAAAATATGTACTGTGAAGCGTAGCCGCGGTTCGGAAAGTAGACCTAAAGTGATGACAGCTATAGGTCACACGCACCCAACTAGTGGTACTAGACATACGATTAATTTTTCCCTAAAAAAATGAGGCACGAGTGCTCAGTACTCCTATTCTATAAACACGAGTCCCATCTGACAACAACGTCCATGCTACAGCTAGTCCCCCTCTCTCGTTTCTCTCTTCTAACTCTAAACTCGGCCGACGCCCGGTGGGTGGGGTGGGTTTGCTCAACTGCGGCCCCACCTCACAGTGAAAACGTTACGACTGGAATAAAAAATGCCATATACTCCCTCCGTTCATAAATATAAGCCTTTTTAGATACTACTTCAAACGGAATACAGCATACAGATGTATGAAGACATAGTTTAGAGTGTAGATTCACCCATTTTTCTCTGTATGTAGTAGTCACTTGCTGGAATCTTTAGAAAGACTTATATTTGGGAACAGAGGGAGTACTATACTAATAAAACATTAAGGCCATGAGGCGATGCATTGCTGGTTACAGGAGGCAAGAAGAAGAGATGGATCCATCGACGATGTCCACCTCCTCGACTCAGGGCGCCGGCCCACCGAACGACGCCTAAGTAGCAGCGGCTTTCGTGGCCAGGTCGACGTGCTTCTGAACAATGGCGTCCAAAGATTCCAAATTGGAAGAAGGCCGCCGTCTTCTGTCCTTGCTTGCCTTGTAGTGGCCTATGTAGACGATTTCCTCGTGAGACGTGGATGTGCAGGTCGACGGTTTCTTGCATGGCGAGGCGTCTGGCGGGCGCAGCCTCGAGGTGCACATTCTTCGCTTGCGACCTCCGGCACTGCGCAGGGCCACCAGGCTTGAAAGAGTTCGTCACCATGTAGGCCGATGAGGGTGGCAGGCAATGAGGAGCCCGGGCGAAATTTGGAGCAAGACGACAAGGTCGTCTGGCGCTTCTTGACGGGCGGTGAACTTGCGGATGGAGTTGACCATCATGTCGCCCATGCGAGAGGCGAAGCCGGCGTCGGCAAGGGCTACGATGCTGCGGTCACCAAAGATCGTGTGGAAACGCTGTCTTGATCTTGGCCGCAGTCGGGCGCTTGATGATTTGGCACAGCCGATCGCCGCCGCGCCCATCGCCTCCATAGGTGCTTGTGGCTTCTGGTCACTTGGTCTTGGATTGGAGTGAGCAGTGTTGCGAGAGACTTGGGAGTAGATGGATTGGAGTGGTGGGGCGCCTTTATTATATGAGAGTCCAAACTCTGTTGCATTCACATCGTGTTGGCTCTAGTCTGCTTCTCCAATTAATTCCCTCTGCATGTAATTGAGGATGCATCATTGACCGTTCAATGTCTCGGGAACCGCTACCCTCCTCCTCCTTGGCATTCAAGCACCTATGGACCCGTCGACGACGAGGTGCCTATGGTGACTTCATAAATTTCAAGATTATAGTGCCATGCGTGTGTGCGTTCATAGGGTTGAGTGTATGCGCGTGTATATGAGCGCTTGCCCAGACTTGTGTCAAAAAAACAACGTAAATGCGTGTCAAAAGAGACTAGTCAAGATACTCAATATTGTGCACCTCGGAGAGGAAAACGATAGAACTAGTACGTATTTATTTACGGTGCAGATTCACTCATTTTGCTCCATATGTACTCCGTCTCGGTGTAGTCTAGTCACTTGTTGAAATCTCTAGAAGGGCAAATACTCCTTTCTCGTTTACGGCTATACTAGCAAGTAGTTGTACGTACTAGTACAATAGTGGGCTCACATAGCAATTTTGTCTCATGCAAGAGCCTGGCTATATGCGTGCTCCAATGTTCGCAACTGCAACGTTCGGTTTGCGCTTGGCTCTTCGCCTCTTCGAGAAGACGAACAATGATGTTACTACTACTGCTTCTATAGTGTCGAATCCACTGCTGCATGTCCGTCCACCGCGAGCGGGACGGATAGCTTGTTGTGGAAGTACTACTACTAAGCAAAATCCTGTCCTCGTTTATGGCAAATCACAAGCATGGGCGAGGGAGAAGGCGTGTAATAAAATCAAGCTTCTCCTCGTTCTCTACGAGTTGACGCGACACATCATAGCACCGGCCCCACATGCTTGCCTCTAAACTTGGCTGAAAGACCCGCAGTGTACAATATATTTGCTGCAACCTCTAACATTTACCCACCACAAATTAAAATATATGTGGCCGTATGCATCGTTCTGATGCAGAGGCCGGGGAGTCCCCCCTTTAAAAAAACAAATTAAAATATATATTCCTATCTTGACCAGATGAGCGTTCAAACTACAATCACCATGGTGACAGGTAGGGCCAGAAGACTATTTTAATTTAAAAAAACTTCAAGACGGCCACATAGCATGGAGCCGACCCCAACGATTTTAAGCTTACATGCACGGTACACGCTATCTAGACTACTCTACACATGAAACTGCCACACGAAGGCCCCGGCTGCGCTTGGCTCTTCGCCTCTTTGGGAAGTCGAACAATGATGGTGTACTATCGCACCGGAGGAGTACTACAATACGCTTCGCCATCCGCACCGATTGAACTGCTGCATGTCCACCGCAAGGCGGGGAGGGAGAGCGTAGTAAAGCTCCTCCTAGTCTTGCCAGCCACCATGCTCATGGGCGAGGGAGGGACGCTCCTGTCTTTGCGTGTATGACAGGTGGGCCCGACAGGTGTGTGGCCAACCTGTCATACAGCCAAAGGCAGGTGGAGTTAAGTCCGCGAGGGAGAGGATAATCAAACTTCTCGTTGATGTACGAGTTAAAGCGACACATCAAAGCACTACACTCGATATATTTCAATAATTTGCGTTTACCGATGCATTAATTACAACGCATGCATGCATTCCGTGACTCTTCTTTTGATAGCACTTGCATGTGTTGATTTAATGCACCTTGAAGGATGGTTGTGCACGAGGAGGGCGAGATCATGCAGACCGAACAGGAACATGACCCGACGATGGAGCTCTCTAAGGTCTCGATGGACCTCACCGTCTGTTTGGCTGATTGAGCAAGGTGCATGTTTCTTGATTGATGTGCTGTTGGATTGATTTCTACAGTGCAAGGGAGGGTGAGGGAGTCCTGCATTAGGGGGTGTCCGGATGGCCGGACTATAACCTTTGGCCGGACTCCTAGACTATGAAGATACAAGATTGAAGACTTTGTCCCGTGTCCGGATGGGACTTTCCTTGGCGTGGAAGGCAAGCTTGGCGATACGGATATGTAGATCTCCTCCCATTGTAACTGACTCTATGTAACCCTAACCCTCTCCGGTGTCTATATAAACCGGAGGGTTTTAGTCCGTAGGACGAACAACAATCATACCATAGGCTAGCTTCTAGGGTTTAGCCTCTCTGATCTCGTGGTAGATCTACTCTTGTACTACCCATATCATCAATATTAATCAAGCAGAGTAGGGTTTTACCTCCATCGAGAGGGCCCGAACACAGTAAAAACATCATGTCCCTTGTCTCCTGTTACCATCCGCCTAGACGCACAAATCCGAACCCCTACACGAGATCCGCCGGTTTTGACACCGATATTGGTGCTTTCATTGAGAGTTCCTCTGTGTCGTCGCCTTTAGGCCCGATGGCTCCTCCGATCATCAACCATGATGCGGTCCAGGGTGAGACTTTTCTCCCCGGACAGATCTTCGTATTCGGCGGCTTTGCATCGGGCCAATTCGCTGGCCATCTGGAGCAGATCGAAGCTACGCCCGCCATCGTGTCAGATTTGGAAGTTTGAACTACACGGCCGACGTCCGTGGAGACTTGATCTTCGACGGGTTCGAACCACAGCCAAGCGCGCCGCACTGTCACGATGGGCATGATCTAGCTCTGCTGCCGAACAAAGGCCCTGAGGTCAAGATTGTCCGCTCGAACCTTAGCTCGGAGCCGATCGCACTAATAGAGGACGGTGGCTGGACCCCGCCTCGGGGCTGCAATCTCTCTGGCGATCGAGCCGAACACCATACCTGTCCTTCGGCTTCGTGACTCCATGGTGCCAGACTCCTCTCCGGACTCCGAACCTTCCGAGCCCCTGCCAATCGAATCCGATTGGGCGCCGATCATGGAGTTCACCGCCACGGACATCTTTCAGCACTCGCCTTTCGGCGACATTCTGAATTCACTAAAGCCTCTCTCTTTATCAGGAGAGCCCTGGACGGACTATGATCAGCAAGGTTGGGATGCGGACGACGAAGAAATTCAAAGCCTACCCACCACCCACTTCGTAGCCACTGTCGATGATTTAACCGACACACTCGACTTCGACTCCAAAGACATCGACGATATGGACGCCGATGCAGGAGACGACCAAGAACCAGCGCCTACATGGCACTGCAAGGCCACCTCGTCGTATGACATATACATGGTGGACACCCCAAAAGAAGGGAACGGCGATGGAACAACGGAGGATGACCCCTCCAAGAAACAGCCTAAGCGCCCGGCGTCGTGGCGCCGCTCTAAATCCGCCCACAGCCAAAAGCGGCGATTCCGACACGGGAGATAATAACACTCCGGACAAAGGTCGAAGACAATCCCCTCCAGCAGGATTCAGCGCAGAGGATGGAGAAGCCAGCCCTCATGAGAGAGCGCGGCATGAGAGAGGTAGAGGACGATAATTACATGCCTCCCTCCGAAGACGAGGCAAGCCTAAAGCCTCGACCACGACGAATTTGTTGTGCCTGAGGATCCCGTCGAACAAGAGCGTTTCAAACGCAGGCTTATGGCCACGACGAGCAGCCTCAAGAAAAAACAGCAACAGCTTAGAGCTGACCAAGACTTGCTAGCCGACAGATGGACTGATGTCCTTGCGGCTGAAGAGTACGAACTCGAACGCCCCTCCAAGAGATACCCAAAACACAGGCTGCTACCTAGATTAGAGGAGGAAGCACCTAGACCTACATCACCAGCGCATGATGCGGCCGAGCGGCTACCTCGTGGCCGCGACAAAGAGGCCTCTCGGCCCTCCACTCAAGCCGCACCCCGACGTCGCTCAAAGAATACCAAGGCACGGGGAAATGCGCCAGACCTGCGAGATATATTGGAGGACAGGGCAAGGTAAACAAGATCGATCTATGGATCGCGTGGGCGCCCCATGACATGTGACGATAACCGTCATGCCGGATATGGTAAATCCGGCCGGGCCGAACACAGTAGACAAAGCTCATTCGAGCTATGTCGTGATATAGCCCAATACAGAGGCGCCGCACACCCATTATGCTTCACAGATGAAGTAATGGATCATCAAATCCCCGAGGGTTTCAAACCCGTAAACATCGAATCATATGATGGCACAACAGATCCGGCGGTATGGATCGAGGATTATCTCCTTCATATCCACATGGCCCGCGGCGACGATCTACACGCCATCAAATACCTCCCACCCAAGCTTAAAGGACCAGCTCGGCATTGGCTTAACAGCTTGCCAGTAGAGTCAATTGGTTGCTGGGAGGACCTGGAAGCCGCATTTCTCGACAATTTCCAGGGCACATATGTGCGACCACCAGACGCCGATGACCTAAGCCACATAATTCAGCAGCCAGAGGAATCGTCCGGACAATTCTGGACACGGTTCCTAACCAAGAAATATCAAATAGTCGACTGTCCAGATGCAGAGGCCCTCGCAGCCTTCAAACATAACATATGTGACGAGTGGCTTGCCCGGCACCTAGGACAGGAAAAGCCGAAATCCATGGTAGCCCTCACAACACTAATGACCCGCTTTTGTGCGGGAGAAGACAGCTGGCTAGCTCGTTGTAATAACATGACCAAGAGTTCTGGTAATTTGGATACCAAGGACAGCAATGGCAGGTCGCGTCGCAACAAGCACAAGCGCCGCATTAACGGCAATAATGCTGAGGATACGGCAGTTAATGCCGGATTCAGAGGCTCTAATCCCGGTCAGCGGAAAAAGCCATTCAAAAGAAATACTCCGGGCCCGTCCAATTTGGACCGAATACTCGATCGCTCGTGCGGATACGGCACGCCCGAAAAACCAGGCAATCACACCAACAAGGATTGTTGGGTGTTCAAGCAGGCAGGCAAGTTAAACGCCGAAAACAATGACAAGGGGCTGCATAGCGATGACGAGGAGGAGCCCCGACCGCCGCACAATAGGGGACAAAAAAGGTTTCCCCCACAAGTGCGGATGGTGAACATGATATACACAACCCACATACCCAAAAGGGAGCGGAAGCGTGCACCCAGGGACGTATATGCGATGGAGCCAGTCGCCCCAAAGTTCAACCCATGGTCCTCCTGCCCGATCACTTTTGATCGAAGGACCACCCACTAGCATCCGCCATGGCGGATTCGCCGCATTGGTTCTAGACCCAATCATTGACGGATTTCACCTCACTAGAGTCCTTATGGGACGGCATCGGCAAGAACACGCTTTATCGGGATACAATGCGAAAATGGGCATAGATCCCTCAAGGATTAAACCCACAAAGACGACCTTTAAAGGCGTCATACAAGGTGTAGAGGCCAATCAGACAGGCCAGTTACACTTGAGGTGGTCTTGGATCCCCGGATAATTTCCGAAGCAAGGAGTTAATCTTCTACATAGTCCCGTTCGCGATGGCTATCACGCATCGCTCGGGACGAACCACATTTGCAAAGTTCAATGCGGTGCCGCACTACGCATACCTCAAGCTCAAGATGCCAGGCCCTCGAGGAGTCATTACGGTCAATGGAAACACCGAACGCTCTCTCCGAACGGAGGAGCAAACGGCGGCCCTCGCGGCGGAAGTACAAAGCAGCCTCTCAAGGCAATTCTCGAGTCCGGCTATTAAACGTCCAGACACCGTCAAGCGCGCCCGGATTAACCTACAACAAGACCGCCTGGCACGTTCCGAGCACGCGTAGCAATGCGGCCCCAACCCCAGCCCTCACAAAATTGTGAAACCAGTACTACGTGTACATAATTACGCTCTAGAAATACAATGGGCATAGGGGGAGGGGCACGACCACGGCATGCCCAAAATGCGGCTCAACCGCACTAGGGGCTCCCAATTTTGTCATTTCTTTTTTTCTTACTTTCAGGACTCCGCTCTTCGGAAGGCCTGTTTGGCAGTAGAATCGCCGAACACACGATGCAACAGCCAGGGAAGCAGAAAGCTACGTCGAGTGTCCAGGTGGTCTCTATAACGAGCAATATACTTGTTTCACATATCATCCCACAGCTCGCCCCTGGAGGGGGACATGTCAAATGGTCCCATCCCTTTCTTATCGCACTATTTGTATCGTTCTTCTTTTACCGCAACCTTTTAGAATAAACAATACATAGCTTTTGTCTATTATTGCATTCCTTTTTTATGTGTATATGTTCATTAATGACATGTTGCACCCGTACACTTTGGTACATCAATATACACCAGGGGCTTAAGTACCCAAAAATACGGTGTGATAAGTCCGAACACTTCCACAAGTGCGGCACCCCGAACTTATAGCATTATATGCATCGGCTCCGAATCATGTCTTGGGTCAATAGTTGGGTTTGCCCGGCTCCCATGTTTTGGTACCTTACGTTCCGTTATATCGGCTAAGGTAGCGCTGGGAGAACCACTGCGATTGTGCCCCGGTTGAGCTGGGCTAAGCACCTCAGTGGAGAAAGCTAAAACTGACCGTCATGATAGGGCGAGAGCTGGTCGCTGTTCGAGAGGTTTTCGAGTCCCTAAAGACTTATGCTGCTTAGAGCGAGGAGTCGGCTTTGTCCGGCCTAGGCGTGGATAGCGCCCCGAACTCGGTCTTTCGAATACCAGGGGCTTCGCCGAAATTTAAAATTATAGAATACCAGGTCGCTGTTCAAGCATTATAGAACGATTGCCTTGTTCGTTGTGTTGAGCGCCTCCTTCGAAGGACCCAAAAATGGGAAAAAGAGCGCTCAAGTTTATCCCGAACACCCCAAAGACTGTGGCATGGGGCGTGAAGCCGACGACTCGCCATCTCTCAAATTTAATAAACGGCCGCACAGAAGCAAATAATTGAAATTCAAAAGCGTTGCTTAGCGCATATGAACAAGTTTTCAGCGTACATGATCACACATGCGAGTTTACTCAAAAATTACATCTTTGGAGCATTCATCCGCTATAAGGCGGGCACCCTTCAGGACGCCCTCATAATACATCTCGGGCTTGCGATGCTCCTTGCCCGGTGGTGGTCCGTCCATCACAAGCTTCTCAGCGTCCATCTTGCCCCAGTGCACTTTAGCACGGGCAAGGGCCCTACGGGCACCTTCGATGCATATGGAGCGCTTGACGACTTCAATCCATGGACAAGCGTCCACCAGCCGCCTCACCAGCCCGAAGTAGCTCCCAGGCATGGCTTCCCAGCCACGGCGGACCACGAGACCCTTCATGGCCTATTCAGCCACCTTATGGAGCTCGACCAACTGCTTCAGCTGGTCGCTCAAGGGCACCGGGTGTCCGGCCTCAGCATACTGAGACCAGAACACCTTCTCCGTCGAGCTCCCCTCCTCGGCTCGGTAGAATGCGGCAGCATCGGACACACTGCGAGGAAAATCTGTGAATGCTCCTAGAGAGCTCCGGACTCGGGTAAGTAACAAGTAATTCACTTTCACGTGCTTGCTTTGCATAAAGAATGCCTTACCCGCCGCTATCTTCTTCATCGCCTCAATTTCCTGGAAGGCTTTTTGGGCTTCGGCCTTAGAAAATTTGGCGCTCTCAAGGGCCAAGACGAGCTCGGACTCTCGAGTCTTTGAGTCAAGCTCCAACCTCCCGTGTTTTTCCACGAGAGCCTGGAGCTCTTGCCGCACCTCCGCCACCCGCGCCTCCTGCTTCTCTCGCTCGGTGTGCTCCACGGCCGCATTGTTTTCGGCCTTGGACAACGCTTCCTTCAAGGTCGCCACCTCGTTCGTGGCCCCTGCAATACTCACGTTGGTCCTGTCATTTTTTGCAACCACATCTTTTTATATATACTTAAATAAGGTATTACTTACCTTCCTTGTCCTCGAGCTGCTTCTTGGCAAGGCCGAGCTCGTTCTCGGACCGCCGAGGCTCTGCTTCAATGCATCGACCTCCGCAGCTATTGGCGGAGGTCAGCAACACAGCCTGCATTCCCATATTGACATACTTATGTTAGACTCCTGCATATATCTTTTTGATCCTCGGTTCGGTTTTTCTTTCCGAACACCAAACTGAGCATCAGGGGCTACTGTCTATGCGGTAATATTTTTACATATCTTAAATACATACCTCAAAGCCTGTTAGAAAGCTGGCACAGGCTTCGATCAACCCGCTCTTGGCGGACTGAACCTTCTGGATCACCACACTCATAATAGTGCGGTGCTCCTCGTCGATGGAGGCACCGTTAAGCACCTCCAACAAATTATCCGGTGCGTCCGGTTGGACGGAGGTCACCAGCGTCATAGGCTTGCCCTTCTTACGTGGGGGCCGCCTGCCGGACTCCGGAACCACTGAAGGTTCTGGTGCGGAGTCCGGCCCAGGGCCGGACTTAGAGCCCTTTGGGGTTTTATCCCCTTTGCGCCTGGAGTCCGGGAGGTTGCCTTGCGGCGCCTCCAGGACCACCTCCTCCTGGCTTGGACCCTTTTGGGACTCCACCTCGGCATCATCTGAAGCGCGAGGAGAGGAGGCGGCCGGAAGTGAAGTGCTATTCACATCCACAAACCCAGGGAGCCGCTCGTTGAAGCGTCGAGCCCGGCCTTGGGCGGACTGCATGATTACATTCGGCGTCAGAAGGTACTGTGCAACGAAGCAGCGCCATGAGTTATTCTGGTATCTGGATACTTACGATTTCGCCAGGGGCTTGGCCCTGGATGGCCACTCTTCTTCGCCATCGTCGGCGTTGGTGGAGTAGTCAGGAGGGAGGGTCCTTCCCTTCTTGGACCCTCCGCCCCCCCAGTTGGGGCGGCCTTCCTTTTCTTCTCTCCCCCCGCTGGGGGAGATGCCTCTCTTTCCCCCTCCTCGTTTTCACAAGAGGAGTCCGCCTTGGAGTCATTGGACGATGAGTCCGACACCACCTGGCGCCGGGAACTCCTTCGAGTTCCCGTGGCCTTCTTCTTGGCCTTTTTCTCCGGCACCACGTAAGGTGCAGCAGCCCCGTCAAGCGGGCGTCCGCTGGGTCTTCGGGCAAAGGAGCCGGGCAGTCGATCTGTCCGGTCTTCTTCTGCCATTCCTATCAAAGGAACGGGAGTTTAGATCCCGCATAGAGTTAAACTATGAAAAACAAGTATCCCGTAAAGGGTAGAATGAGCTTACTACGCTGGCTTGGTGCTTCACGCGGAATCCGCGATCCTCGGTGATGGGAGGGGGAACCTCGGCACCCTTGAATAGCACCTTCCAGGCATCCTCGTGCGTTGTGTCAAAGAGCCTGGTCAGAGTTTGGTGCTGGGCCGGGTTGAACTCCCACAAGTTAAAGGCCCGTCGTTGACACGGGAGGATCCAAATGGAGGAGCATGACTGGACTACGTTGACGAAGTTTAACCTCTTTGTCCACCAGGTCTTGGACGCAGGTTTGGAGTCCGGTCCGCTCTTCCGAATTACCCCACGATAGGCCCTTCTCTTTCCAGGAGGTGAGCCATGTGGGGATGCCAGACAAGAATTCAGGGGCCGCTGCCCATTTAGGGTCACGCGGCTCGGTGATGTAGAACCACCCCGATTGCCACCCCTTTATAGTCTCCACGAAGGAGCCCTCGAGCCATGTAACATTGGGCATCTTGCCCACCATGGCTCCTCCAAGACTCCATTGTCTGGCCGCCCACTACCTTCGGCTTGACATTGAAGGTCTTCAGCCATAAGCCGAAGTGGGGCTTGATGCGGAGGAAGGCCTCGCACACGACGATAAACGGCGAGATGTTGAGGATGAAGTTCGGGGCCAAATCGTGGAAATCTAGGCCATAGTAGAACATGAGCTCCCGGACAAATGGGTGAAGTGGGAAACCTAGTCCGCGGAGGAAATGGGTGAGGAGCACCACCCTCTCATGGGGCCTGGGGGTGGGGATGAGCTTCCCCTTATCTGGGAGCCCGTGCGCGATGTCGTTAGACAAGTATCCGGCCTCCCTCAACTTTTTGATGTGTCCCTCCGTGACGGAGGAGACCATCCACTTGCCTCCCGCTCCGGACATGGCTGGAGAAGGTTGAGGTGGGATGTGCGGACTTGGGTGCTGGAGCTCGAGTGCGCGGAAATGGATAAGCAAAGGAGAAGAGGTTGTACACTTGTCGCATCACTTATTACTCTACATTCATGTCGATCCATTAGGGCTATTGTGGTTCAACGAAAAAACATAGCAATAGGAAATTTTCCTATGGCACTCTACTATTCAATTATTCATGCATTTTGTTGAAAGGAATGGAGCAAAACATCCACCTGGACCTACTTTTCAAAATCCTATGCTTGAAAACAATACCAAGTGCATTAGTGGCAAAATAACATTCTAACTGTACACGCTTTCATATGGTTTCACTTTATTGATGTTCAAACTTGAGTTCTAAATTAGTTGTGGGACACATATCGAGGCAGCAATGAATAGTATCTTTGTCTAATATCTGGTTCACCTAGGGTATGCCTATGTTGTTCATCTTGGGTGGGAAACAAATAGTAAAGCAATCATCATCCGTCTTTTTATTAAATTAAAGCAATCATCAACCTTCTATCATTATTTTTGGATCCATCCACTGGTTGTTACCATCACTTTAGATTTCTGCATGCTCTCCTTACATAATCTCACCATATTTTTTCGTATGCATGTCAGATATTGTACACAGTCATGCTGAACATGTAGAGAAAAGAGAAGAGTTTTATGCGGAAATACAATGTCATGCAGACATCGCTCCATGGTGGGTTCAATGGCAAACCCTCCCCTCTCTAGATTGTAATCCAGAGGAAGATATACATTACGAGGTGGATTCGCATTTAGCTGACCACTCCTATTTACCCCCAAGGTGTTTGCTCTTCCTTGGCATGATGATGTTAGTCATATCATGCATATGTTGCCTGGCGGTGCCTACTTTTGACATCATATATGTCATCTTCTTAGTTTAGACATGTTCTGTAATGCCACCTGTTTAGTTTCTATATCATATATGGGAATTATGCAGTCTCATGTCTTTTAGCCAGCCATAATATATGTGAAATGTGCAATGTTGTACTGTTTAACCAGGCATCATATATTTGAATGATACCTTGCCCATCCTTTTCTTCATTACATTTCCATTTGTCGACAATGTTTGTACATTAAACTACTCTTCCCGGGAATCAGCCATTTGGGTGGGAGATGGAAAAATCTGGACTGAAAACAAGGCCTTCAAAGCAGACAGTGCTACCTGTCGAAGCAGATCTCTTGTTGGGTCCCGGTAGCTCCTCGGAGATGGATTCAGAGACAGATGACCGGTCCTATTCCCCCACCGAGGTGTATGCTCTAACTTGGCACGGTTATACTGCTCATATCATGCATATGGTGCCTTGCATTGCATAGTTTAGACATCATACACACAATATTCAACACCATGTTCTTAGTTCAGACATCATATCGAATGCCCTCTGTTTAGCATATAAATCACATATGTCAATTAAATCATGTGATCCTGATTACTTAGATAACATGTATGTGAATTATGTCATGCGATCCTGTTTAGTTATTCATCATATCTTTAAATTATGTTATGCTATGATATCCAGTTTAGATAGACATCATATATGTGAAATTATGTCATGCTATCCGTTTTAGTTAAACAATATACATGTCAATTATTTCATGCCCTCTTTTTCCACACTATCTATTGCATCTGTCTCTCATACAATGTCTATACATTAAACTATGTTTCCTGTTTATCAGCCATTTGAATTGGAGCGGGTGATGATAGTATCTAGCAGAGTAAAAACATGGTCTTCAAATAAAACAGTGCTACCTCTTGGTGGAGATAGCACCCCGGTTGTACATGCACGAGAACCAGCCCTACCACACATAACCTGCACTCTCACAGATTGTACCCCTCACTGATGGTCGAGAACCAGCTTCACCCAATCTAACCCCAACCCCAAAGCAGATAGTAACCCAGTTCCTCATTGACACAACACCATCTCCACCACAGAGCTCCCAAACAAGAGCAGCTTAGTAAGGCAGATCCAAGGCCCAAAGGGCCAAGATTACCACGGCGAACCCCAACTCCACCAGCTTAGTACGCCTATTCCTGTGGAGGAAGCACAACCAGCCAAATCGTAGTTTAGCATCTATCGCATTTGATGTTGTTAAATCCTATGTGCGTATCTTCCCATCTTGGCAATATTATATCAAGATGAAGGAAAATGCCGATTGTGTTTGTCCAGGAGTTATGTGTAAGTAATGTTATTCATGGCAATTACTTTGCTTTGTCCCATACATTCTACCTCCATGATGGTTATAATGCAACAATTTTCCCCATTTTTCTCTATAGAGAAGGACCGATTTGGAAACTCAGGATGAGGTATCCTGTGCTAATACCTCTGCTATCTTCAAGAATGCTTGTTGGCAGTACCGGAATTACCTGAAGAAAACGTACTTCACTGACAAAAGAACTCATCAAATTCCCTTACATTCTCCTGAGACATATTTACTGGACGATGACTTGGAACGCCTTTGTTCTGTACTGGTCCGGAACCAAGAATGTGGTAAGGTCTATGAGCTCATTTTTTAAGTACTGTATTCTTGTGTCTTACTGTACTCTGTTCATGTAGAACAAGTGCTTAAACCTAAAGAGCAACTGTTCTAATTTAAGATTCCATTGCTATCATGCACTGCTTTGCTCTTGTATCACTGTATTTACTCATACAAACTTATTTTTAAATTGAAGGATCCAAGCAAAACTCCAATGGCACAACATGTATCTTCACGCATGTTTCTTTAACAGGTTTTCTCTTATCAACTATTGATTTCAATTTCAATTGTGTGTACAGTTGACTTGTCATATCATGCACATTACTAGCATCACAATAGAGCCAATAGTGTTGTTGTACATGTATACCCGCCGTACCCATCTGAAATCTTGTTGTGCTGTGTAGTTTCCCACGCTTTGTATTCTTTCATTGCTGCTTTGTCTTGAACTGATATGATTTGAACCGTGTCTCTATTTTGATTTGGCAAGACAATGTAGTGACCATAGGACATAGATATATGTTTGTTTGATGCTTTTATTATGTACTAGTACTTGGCAATAGAAGACTTAGTAGTTTAATCATGTCCACCTTACTAATGAACTGGTTCACCGAAATGAGTTTCATATACTAGTACATGCTAAACATGTTATGTGTCTGCTTGTTTCTTCTTTTAGAATGCTGACAGAATATTGGGGAAGAGTGCCTTATTAAGCAATGGTAAAGGAAGTAATGCAGATAAGGTTCAGGATAGTGAGATATCCTTGTTGGTCTCCAACAAAGCTGATAAAACAGCTAAGGAAGACTATCTTGAAGACAGTGAGACAACCCCAAAGTCCTGTCTTGGTTTAGTGTTCGAGTTACTCGCCACTACCACTTACACAAGCTATTCAAACTCACTGTCTGAATCAGTTCGGTTTCTTAAGTCTCAACTACAAGCTGAAAGACATCGATCAGCTGTGCTATGACAAGAAGCGGAAGGACTGCGGAAGTCCCTGGAGCATTCAGATGCATACTTTCTGGTGCAACATCAAGCATTGGAGGATTTAAGCGCCAAACAGGACAAAGCTACTAAGCTTCCTAAACTTATTGCCAGCATGGTGGATACCAAGGATAACGTTTCTTGAGCTCTTCTGAAGTTGTTTCAGTTATGCTCTTGTTTTACTGCCATGTTTATTTGCACTGGTGGCCAATTTTGACGGCCAGTGTATGTAATATGCTGCTTTGTTCCCTATATTTGCACTGGTGGCGAACTTTGATGCCCAGTGGATGTAATATGTGTAATGGATGTAATAGGCTAGCGTTAGTTGCTTGCTTATTTATTTGATGCCCATGATTATTGTCTTGTTTAGTTGTTTGCTTGTAGTCACTACAGTTCTTTCTCTGCGGTTTTCTAGTGGCCAAAATAACCTATTTTTTGAAGGAAATATGCCCTAGAGGCAATAATAATGTTATTATTTATTTCCTTATATCATGATAAATGTTTATTATTCATGCTAGAATTGTATTAACCGGAAACATAATACATGTGTGAATACATAAACCTACAGAGTGTCACTAGTATGCCTCTACTTGACTAGCTCGTTAATCAAAAGATGGTTATGTTTCCTAACCATGAACAAGGAGTTGTTATTTGATTAACGGGATCACATCATTGGTTGAATGATCTGATTGACATGACCCATTCCATTAGCATAGCACCGATCGTATAGTTTGTTGCTAGTGCCTTTCTTCATGACTTATACATGTTCCTATGACTATGAGATTATGCAACTCCCGTTTGCACGAGGAACACTTTGGGTGCTACCAAACGCGTCAACGTGAATCGGGTGATTATAAAGGTACATTACAGGTGTCTCCGAAGGTACATGTTGGGTTGGCATATTTCGAGATTAGGATTTGTCACTCCGATTGTCGCAGAGGTATCTGGGCCCTCTCGGTAATGCACATCACATAAGCCTTGCAAGCATTGCAACTAATGTGTTAGTTGTGAGATGATGTATTACTGAAGCGAGTAAAGAGACTTGCCGAATCTAAATTGAACTAGGTATTGGATACCGACGATCGAATCTCGGCAAGTAACATACCGATGACAAAGGGAACAACGTATGTTGTTATGCGGTCTGACCGATAAAGATCTTCGTAGAATATGTAGGAGCCAATATGGGCATCCAGGTCCCGCTATTGGTTATTGACCGGAGAGGTGTCTCGGTCATGTCTACATAGTTCTCTAACCCGTAGGGTCCGCACGCTTAACGTTTCGATGACAGTTACTATGATTTTTTATGATTTTTCTGTACCGAATGTTGTTCTGAGTCCCGTATGAGATCACTGACGTTACGAGGAGTCTCGAATTGGTCGAGACATAAAGATTCATATATTGGAAGTCTATGTTTGGACATCGGAAGTGTTCCGGTGAAATTGGGAATTTTACCAAGTACCGGAGGTTACCTAACCCCGGAATGCTAATGGGCCAACATGGGCCTTAGTGGAAAGGAGAAAGGGGCCCAAGTGCTGGTCAAGACCTTTCCCCTTCCCTAGTCCTATTAGGACTAGGAGAAGGCGCCTCTCTCTCCCTTCCCACTTGGGGAAACCTAGTTGGACTAGGATTGGGGGAATCCTACTCCTAGTAGGAGTAGGAAACCCTGTGCGCCTCCTCTCTGGCCGGCCAGCCCTCCCTTCCCTCCTTTATATACAGGGCAGGGGCACCCCATGACACACAAGTTGATCCTTGAGATCTTTCCTTAGCCGTGTGCGGTGCCCCTTCCACCAAATTACACCTCGATTATACCGTTCACGGAGCTTAGGCGGCTTCTGCGTCGGTGGAACATCATCATCGTCACCACGCCGTCGTCTTGTGAAACTCTCCCTCAACACTCGGCTGGATCGGAGTTCGAGGGACGCCATCGAGCTGAACGTGTGCGAGAACTCGGAGGTGCCGTCGTTCGGTACTTGGATCGGTTGGATCGTGAAGAAGTACGACTACTTCCTCTACGCTATGCGTCAACGCTTCCGTTCTTTGGTCTACGAGGGTACGTAGACAACACTCTCATCTCGTTGCTATGCATCACCATGATCTTGCGTGATCGTAGGAAAATTTTTGAAATTACTACGTTACCCAACATTTTTGGTAACTAGGCCACAATAATCATGGCAACACACGAACTGTTGTAACCATGGGCCTCCCGCGGGCCGTAGGATCCATGGGCATTCTATGGGCCGAAGGATCCATGGACTTTCTACGGGCCTTATGATCCATGGGCCTTCTACGGGCCATAGGGTCCATTGGTGTTCTACGGGACGTAGGATCCATGGGCCTTCTACGGGGCGTATAATCATTTCGCCAAACATGGGCCGTACTATTCGTGGACCATAATGGATCGTTAATAGGCCGTATTTGATAACGCTATGAAAACAGCCCAACGGGTTAACGGGCCACAAACGGGCCCAATGTAACCACTGGCTGAATTTGGCCCACAAACAGAACAGGCCAGTAACGAACCGTAACTAACCGAATTCTAGAAATGAGCCCAAGAATAAATGGGCCCTTAGAAGGCCAAAAGTTAACACGGGCTGGAAACGGCCGACGGAATAATGGACCGTTAATGGGTATAAAGTGATACATTGTTCATTATGGGCCAGTCTCATCTCGGGCCTTTATTGGGCCCAGAGTTACGAAGGGCCTCATATGGGCCGAAAGACATCATGGGCCATAGATGGGCCAGAAGTAACAACGGGCTGGAATCATACTGTACGGCCCAGATGAAGCTACTAGGCTTAATTCCGATATGCCGTAACAGGCCGGGAGTTAGCGGGCCGTAAATGGACGATATACGAATAGGCCATTAACAAGATTTCCCTGGGCCGGCCCGTTACCTTTTGACCAAGTCAAACGGGCCGACCTTTTCACCGGCATGGGCCTCTATTGGGCCGTGCCACGTGTCAACGTATCATAGGCGCCTCCTGTCCAATGAGTGGATGACATCCGTCCCAACGGTGAGCCAACACGTGTTTCCTTTGGCCAATGAGAATTTTACACATGGAAAATCTCCATTTGTCCGACCTGTTAACGGGTTATCGGATCCAAAATCGGCCCCGATAGCTTAACGACAACCTGTTATGGTGGATGCCACGTGTCGGTCACCCTTGACGAAAACACTTCTATGATGCGTGATTTATCGTCATGGAAGTGGACACTTCCGTGATGATAATTTTGGTAATGTCATGGAACACTTCTATGACATCACAGGTATGACTATCTTGATTCTGTCATAAAATTGTCATGGATGTACATGCATGACAGAAAACGTGACCTACTGTGACAAACATGTATCATCATGGAAGTGTCTTTTTTTTGTAGTGCAAGCGGCTCAACAGCATCCTCCGGTTTATCCAACAACTTCGGTGGAGATAGGTGTGACCTCCAGAACCTTGGGAGTGCCATGTTTAGTGCCGGCTCGGCGTAACGTACGTTTGCCCAAGGATTTCAAGGGTCCTCATAAGGTGCCCATTACCCCCTGAAGCATGGGTTGAGAGTTATGAGATGGCGATGGAGCTATTGGATGTTGACGATGCTGCATGTGCTAAGTACTTCACCATGATGTTGGAAGGAATGGCTCGTACTTGGTTGAAAGGGCTGCCAGCCAACTCCATTGGGTCATGGGCCGAGTAAAAAGCCCGTTTTATCCAGGATTTTAGAGATACGTGCAAGCAGCCTATGTCAATTGTGGATTTGGCCTCCTGTGTCCAAGAAGAGGGTGAGTCGACAACCCATTGGGTGCGCCGGGTCTCAGCAATCCTGCACTCGTCGGATCGCATCAATGCCGATTCAGCAGTCTTAATGTTGGAGAACAATTGTCGTTTCACGCCCCTGAAGCAGAAATTAGGGCGGCTCAAACGCCATTGCAATGACATGGGGAAACTCATGGCGGCTCTGGTTAAATATGCCGACTCTGATAGTACCAAGGACCCCGAGTCTGATGAGGAAAAGCCGGATAAGGGAAAGAAGAGTAGCGGTGTGAAAGAGAAGCAGGGTGGTAATGGTAAACGCAAAACTCAGGGGAATTTGGACTTCGTGGCTAACACTGGCACACGAAATTATAACCCGGCCCAGCGGCACAAGGGAAGGCTGGCTCAGGCCGAAGGGTCAAAAATCAACCTCGAAGCTTTGTTGAATCAGCCGTGTCCGAAGCACGGATCGCGTGAGAAGCCGTCCTCTCATCTATGGAAGGATTGCAACATCATGAAAGAATTCAGGAATTCCCATCTTTTCTGGGATAATCATGGGCCGGGCGGCGGCTCAGGTTCCGGCTCTCATGGTCCGGGTTACGGTGGTGCCGCGTCCAATTCTGGTTTCCAGGGCCAAGGTAATCAAGGCAATCAGGGTGGTTACAACCAGCAGAACAATCAGGGGAATCAGCAGAATCTGGTTATCAAAGTAACCTGAAGCAGTTGAATAGTGGGCAGTACCACTTCTTTACCACAAGTTTATGCAGGCGGGATCAGAAGCTCCATAAAAGGGCTGTGAACGCCATTGAGTCAGCAGTGCCCCGTTACTTGCGATGGTCCGAGCAGCCCATTGTGTGGAGTCGTGAGGATCACCCGCTCCGGGTTGATAATCCGGGTCACCTGGCTTTGGTGGTGGCGCCTCGGGTTGGAGGATATAAATTCACTAAGGTGCTCATGGACAGGGGTAGCAGCATCAATATCCTTTATTATGAAACTTTCCGTCGCATGGGATTGACTGATAAAAATCTTAAGACATCGAACATTGTTTTTCACGGTGTGGTGCCTGGTAAGTCGGCATACTCGGTTAGTAAAATAGCTCTGGAGGTTGCTTCTGGAGATGATTATGATTCCAGATCTGAGACGTTGACTTTTGAAGTGGTTAAGATCAAGAGCCCTTATCATGCTCTGTTTGGGCGGCCGCCTTATGCTAAGTTGATGGCAAGGACTTGTTATGTTTACTTGCAGCTGAAGATGCCAGGTCACAAGGGCACTATAACGGTGCATGTGAGTCGCAAGATAGCCTTGGAGTGTGAAGAAGGTGATGCTGCTTATGCTAAGTCTGTCTGCGCAACAGAGGAATTGAAGTTTTATAAAGACAATGTTGACCCGGCAGATATGACATCTTTGAAAAAGCCAACTACAGAGCATGATCCAGTATTGAAGTTTAAGTCGGCAGATGACACTAAGCTAGTTGCCTTCATTCCTGGCGATTCATCCATGCAGTTCAACATCAGTGCTAATCTGGATCCGAAATAGGGAAGCGCACTCATCGAGTTCATCCGTGAGAACCGGGACATCTTTGCATGGAAACCTTCTGACATGCCAGGTGTACCGAGGGAACTCGCTGAGCACACTCTTAATATTGATCCAAAGTTTAAGCCGGTCAAGCAATTTCTTCATCGTTTTAATGAAGAGAGGCGCAAGGCCATTGGTGAATAAGTGGCCCGGCTCTTGGCAGCAGGATTCATCGTTGAAGTTTTTCATCCTGAGTGGTTGGCTAACCCGGTGTTAGTGCTTAAGAAGAATGGCACTTGGCGTATGTGTGTGGATTACACAGATTTAAACAAGGCTTGTCCAGTTGATCCTTTTGCTCTCCCTCGTATTGATCAGATTATTGATGCTACGATGGGTTGTGAGTGTTTGAGCTTTTTGGATGCTTATTCTGGTTATCATCAGATCAAGATGGCAGTTAAGGACCAGGAGAAGACATCTTTCATCACTCTGTTTGGAGCCTTCTGCTATGTGTCTATGCCTTCTGGGCTCAAGAGCGCCCAGGCGACTTACCAGTGATGTGTGCAGAATTTTCTTCATGATCAGATTGGGTGCAATGTTCATGCCTATGTGGATGATATTGTGGTGAAATCCAGGAAGAAGGAGACCCTGATTGACGATTTAAGGGAGACCTTTGACAATCTCCGGGTCTACAAGATGTTGCTTAATCCGGCCAAGTGTGTCTTTGGTGTACCAGCAGGCAAGCTCTTGTGATTTTTGGTTTCGGAATGCGGTATTGAAGCTAACCCGGAGAAGATAAAGGCTATCACCTCTTTGGCTAAACCGGCATGTATCAATGATGTTCAGCGTTTGGCGGGTCGTATTGCGGCCTTAAGCCGGTTCATAAGCCGTAATGCAGCTGAGTATGAGGCCTTGCTCCATGGTCTTCGGATGGCTAAGGAGATGAACTTAAGCCGGGTGAGGTGCCTTGGCGACTTAGATCTGGTAGCTCAGCAAGTTTCTGGCACTTGGGATTCTAAGGATCCACTCATGGCGGCTTACCATCGAGAGGTTGATGCTATTGCGGGTCACATCAAGGGTTATCAAGTTGAACATGTTGATCGCAGAAAAAATGAGGCGGCTGATGCTTTAAGCCGGTTAGGGTCTCAGCGTAAGCCGGTGCCACCTAACACTTTCCTGGATATTCTGCACAACCCTTCTATCAAATTACCTACAGAGGAGGATCTTGCTATTCCTGACCCGGAAGCACAACTGGTGGCGGCTCTTCATGCTATTCCTGATTGGACAGTTCCATATTTGGCTTATATGACCCGGGGCGAGTTACCTGAGGATGAAACTTTGGCCAGGCAGATAACCCGGCGGTCTAAGTCAACGACTATTGTCAATGGAGAGTTGCATCATCGCAGTGTTACTGGGGCATTTCAGCGTTGTGTTTCTCCTAAAGAAGGCTCTGAAATTCTGCGAGAGATACATGAAGGAGATTGTGGTCATCATGCCTGCTCTAAATCTCTTGTAACAATTCCACGACAGTTGGCGCCTATCCTCCTTCAGTTTATCCTGATCCTCGACGAGCTTATCCCTCTTGTCCCTAAGCTGATTAGTCTCCTGAACGAGCCGAACAACATCCTTGCGTAGCTCTTTAATCTCCCCCTTTAGATCGTCATTTGCCCCTTGCACGCTCTTGATGACATACTCAAAAGTGTTTAAGAATTCATTGTTGGCCATGTCCACATCGCACACCGACTCGTTGTTGCCTCCAGAATTGACCATGACCTACAAACACATCGCGCATATACGATCAAGATAATAATATGCAAATGTGTTGGAAAGATATGATTTGTAAAGTTTCATTATCAAATACTTGGTGTGAGCTGTACCAAAACAAAATTAGATATTTTTTATAGTTAATAGTGCATGTGTTGGAAAGACATGATTTTGTTAATTAAGTAGAATAGATAAAATTATGAATCTATTTTTATAAATAAGATATAGCAAACTGACTTCTATACATACAAATACTATCATATAAGAATAACTTCTGTATGCAAAGCCATTTGATTTACATATATTAGTGAACCTATACAGAAATGAGTAAAGAAAACTAAAATGATAACTTTGAAGAATATACATAACACAATCTATAAATTCTACTAAACTAGCTCCCGCCAACTGAGAGGGGAGACACAATAGCAATCAGATGATTATCACTACAATCTCCGGCCGTTTGGCTTGTCCATGAACGGAGGAGTGGATCTAACCTTGGTGCCGGCGAGGGCGGCGACGGGTGATACGTCCATTTTGCATAATTTTTTTCCTACTGTTATATAATTATAATGTTTTATGCATAATAATGCTTATTGGAGTAATTCTAATGTCTTTTCTCTCATAATATGCAAGGTTTACACAAGGAGGGAGAATACTAGCAGCTGGAATTCTAGACTTGAAAAAGCTACGTCAGGCCACCTATTCTGCACAACTCCAAATGAGCTGAAACTTCATAGAGATTTTTTATGGAATATTTAAGAATTATTGGAGCAAATAAATACTAGAAGGGGCCCACTAGGTGGGCACAACCCACCTGGGCGCACTAGGTGTTGGGAATCATTGCATGGAAAACAAAAGAAATTCGATGCACACGCAATGATCTATCCATGGAGATGCATAGCAACGAGGGGGAGAGTGTGTCTACGTACCCTCATAGACCTTAAGCGGAAGAGTTTTACAATGCGGTTGATGTAGTCAAACTTTCTTCGCGCTCCAACCGATCAAGTACCGAACGCACGGCACCTCCGTGTTCTGCACACGTTCAGCTCATGGACATCTTCCGCCTTCTTGATCCAGCAAGACGGCGAGGTAGTAGATGAGTTCCGACAACATGACGGCGTGGTTCCGGTGATGGTGATGTGATCTCCACAGGACTTCGCCTAAGCACTACGAAAATATGACCGATTGAGTAAACAGTGGACGGGAGTGCCGCAGACAGCTCAGACAATGTTGTGTCCTTGTGTGGAGCCCCCTCCCCACATATATATAGGTGGGAGGGAAGGGGAGGAAACCAGGCGCGCCATAGGGCTAGCCATCGGCCCCCTAGGAGCCCTACCTTGCCCTGCGCCCCTCTGCCATGTATTCCCAAAGGGGAAGGAAAGAGGGGGGGAGGGAAGGAAGTTGGAATCCTAATCCACACTTTCCTTTCCCTTCCCCCTTTCCTTCTCCTCCTTAGGTCGGCCTCCTATGGGGGGGCGCACCAGCCCCTTGTGGCTGGTGCGTTTCCTCCCTTGGCCCATAAGGCCCATATCTTTGCTGTGGGTGCCCGAAACTCCTTTCCGGTGACCCGGTAAGTACGTGATACCCTCCGAAACACTTCCGGTTTCCGAATACCATCATCCTATATATCAATCTTTACCTCTCGACCATTTCATGACTCATCGTCATGTCCATGAAATCATCCGGGACTGCGAACAACATTCGGTCACCAAATCACATAACTCATATAATACTATATCATCAACGAATGTTAAGCGTGCGGACCCTACGGGTTCGGGAACTATGTAGACATGACCGAGACACCTCTCCGATCAATAACCAATAGCAGAACCTGGATGCCCATATTGGCTCCTACATATTCTACAAAGATCTTTATCGGTCGAACCGTTATGACAACATAGGTAATTCCCTTTGTTCATCGGTATGTTACTTGCCCGAGTTCAATCGTCGGTATCTTCATACCTAGTTCAATCTCGTTACCGGCAAGTATCTTTACTCGTTCTGTAATACATCACAGCGTGACTAACTCCTTAGTCGTTTGCTTGCAAGCTTATGATGTGTATTACTGAGAGGGCCCAGAGATACCTCTCCGATACTCGGAGTGACAAATCCTAATCTTGGTCTATGCCAACTCAACAAACACCTTCGGAGATACATGCAGAGCATATTTATGATCACCCAGTTACGTTGTGACGTTTGATAGCAGACAAGGTATTCCTCCGGTATCCGGGAGTTGCATAATCTCATAGTCGAAGGAATATGTATTTGGCATGAAGAAAACAATAGCAATAAACTGAACAATCAATATGCTAACCTAACAGATGGGTCTTGTCCATCACATCATTCTCCTAATGATGTGATCTCATTATAAAATGACAACACATGTCTATGGTTAGGAAACCTTAACCATCTTTGATCAACGAGCTAGTCTAGTAGAGGCTTACTAGGGACACAGTATTTGTTTATGTATTCACACATGTGTTTAAGTTTCTGATCAATACAATTCTAGCCTGAATAATAAACCTTTATCATGATTAAGGAAATATAATAATAAATATTTTATTATTGCCTCTAGGGCATATTTCCATCACCAGGGCCCCCAGGCGCACCCTGGTGGGTTGTGCCCTCCTCGGCCCACCTCTGGTGCCCCTCTTCTGGTATATACCGAGACAGAAAAAACCCTTGCTGGTCTACTGCTTGATGGCTTTACATCGCTAAAGAATCCGTAATGGACATAAGTCATTTTGACCTAGAAAAAAATAAGGGGAGGACTTTCGAGACGAAGCGCCGCTGTCTCGAGGCTAAACTTGGGAAAGAGCACTTTTGCCCTCCGGCGGAGCGATTTTGCCGGGGGAACTTCCCTCCCGGAGGGGGAAATCATCGTCATCATCATCACCAACAACTCTCCCATCTCGGGGAGGGCAATCTCCATCAACATCTTCAACATCACCATCTCCTCTCAAACCTTAGTTCATCTCTTGTGTTCAATCTTTGTACCGGAACCTTAGATTGGTGCTTGTGGGTGACTAGTACTGTTAATTATATCTTGTAGTTGATTACTATATGGTTTATTTGGTGGAAGATTATATGTTCAGATCCATTATGCTATTTAATACCCCTCTGATCTTGAGCATCATTTTCATTTGTGAGTAGTTACTTTCGTTCTTGAGGTCACGGGAGAAATCTTGTTTCAAGTAATCATGTGAACTTGATATGTGTTCGATATTTTGATGGTATGCATGTTGTGATTCCCTTGGTGGTGTCATGTGAACGTCGACTACATGGAACTTCACCTTATTAGGGCCTAAGGGAAGGCATTGTGGACTAGTCATTAGATGATGGGTTGCGAGAGTAACAAAAGCTTAAACCCTAGTTTATGCGCTACTTCGTCATGGACTGATTTGGATCTAAAAGTTTAATGCTATGGTTTGATTTTATCTTAATACTTTTCTCATAGTTGCAGAGGCTTACGAGGGGGTTAATCATAAGAAGGAGGTTTGTTCAAGTAAGAACAACACCTAAGCACCGGCCCACCAACATATCAAATTATCAAAGTAGCGAACACAAATCAAACCAACATGATGAAAGTGACTAGATGAAATTCCCGTGTACCCTCAAGAACACTTTGCTTATCATAAGAGATTGTTTTGGCCTGTCCTTTGCCACAAAAGGAATGGGTTACCTTGCTGCATATTATTTGCTCTTACCATTACTTGCTCGTTACAAATTATCTTGCTACCAAACTAGTCGTTACTTATAATTTCAGTGCTTGCAGAGAATACCTTGTTGAAAACCACTTGTCATTTCCTTCTGCTCCTCGTTGGGTTCGACACTCTTACTTATTGAAAGGACTATGATTGATCCACTATACTTTTGGGTCATCAAGGCTCTTTTCTGGCACCGTTGCGGGGGAGTGAAGCACTCTTGGTAAGTGGAAATCGGTAAGGAAAAATTATTACTACGTGCTGAAATTTATTATCACTTATTACTATGGAGAACATTCCTTTGAGGGGTTTGTTCGGGGTATCTTCACCCTGACCTGAACCACAATTAGTTGCCCCTCAACCTACCGCACTTACTGAAAATGTTGGTTATGAAATTCCTTCGGGTATGATAGAACAACTGCTATCTAATCCTTATGCAGGAGATGGAACCGAACATCCTGATGTGCACTTGATGTATGTGGATGAAATTTGTGGATTATTTAAGCTTGCAAGTTACCTGGAGATGAAGCTAAGAAGAAGGTTTTCCCTTTATCTTTGAATTGAAAAGAATTGGCATGTATAGGCTATGCAATGATATTGGATCTTGGAATTGGAATCGATTGAAATTGGAATTTCACCAAAAAAATTATCCTATGCATCTAGTTCATCGTGATCGGAATTACATATTTAATTTTTGGCCTCATGAAGGAGAAAGTATTGCTCTAGCTTGGGGGAGGCTTAAGTCAATGTTATATTCATGCCCCAATCATGAGCTCTCAAGAAAAATTATCATTCAGAATTTTTATGCTTGACTTTCTCGTGATGATCAATCCATGCTCGATACTTCTTGTACTGGTTCTTTTATGAAGAAGACTATTGAATTCAGGTGGGATCTTTTAGAGAGAATTAAAAGCAATTCTGAAGATTGGGAACTCAACAAAGGGAAAGAGTCAGGTATTAAGCTTGAATTTGATTGTGTTAGATCTTTTATGAATACCTATGCTTTTCAAAAGTTTAGCACTAAATATGGACTTGACTCAAAGATAGTAGCTTCTTTTTGTGATTCATTTGCTACTCATGTTGATCTCTCCAAGGAGAAGTGGTTTAAATATCATCCCCTATTAAATAAGGAATTGAAGAACTGGTCATAGCTAAAGATGAAACTATTATTTATAATGTTGATCCAGTTGTACCTACTGCTTACATTGAACAACCACATTATCCTGTTAGGATAAAGGAACATGCTAAGGTTTCAACTGTGGTCAATAAAATCAATATTAGAGCACCGAAACCTGCTGAACAAATCAAAGTAGAACTTAGTGTTGCTAGGGTTAAAGATCTCTGTAGCGACCGACCCGAATGGATCAAGTCTCTGTGCTTAAGTGTCATCCCTGGATCGGTATGCTGACACACACAGTACTCGAGGATTTATAACAGAGGTAAATCACATGTATAAATAACGTAAATACTATTACCTCAATCCAAATAGCGGAAGTAACAAGGTTGTGGATTCACATCAACACCAACGGCAAAGTTGAGTGTAGAAATCGTAACCCTAACGTATCACTTACTCGTCGTAAGAAACCTGCAACATGAGACGTTGCAGCCCGAAACGGGTCAGTACATTGAATGTACTGGCAAATTCACACCATAGAGAAAAATGATGAACAATGGCTATCACTACATGCATATATGGCTGGTGGAAAAGCTCTATGGTTATAATGTTTTTGCGAAAAGCCAATTTTTCCTACTGCAAAGGAATAAATTTTATTTAACTATCATGGTGGTTGTTAAACATTGAGAATGGTTGACAGCATTCTCAATCCCAATTAAGTATCATCATTAAATCCAACAATACTAATTAAAGTAACATGATGAGATCAACAGGATAATCCAAGAACCAGATACTCAAGATTGTCCATAACCGGGGACACGACTAATCATGATTAGTTTGTACACTCTGCAGAGGTTTGCGCACTTTTCCCCACAAGACTCGATCTCCTCCGTTGGATTTCTCGCACTACATGGTGTTTGAGAAACGGATGACCGAGACATAGTCTTTCAGAAGCATTTGCACCTTACGATGGGTAGACCGTACCACCTACGACCCCTACATCTACTAGTCTACCACTGTAAGAGTTCACACGACTTAATCAACTATGCTAGAGCCCATAATAGCTTGTGGCTGCACACGGAAGTTTCTAGCATGAATAATCTTATGATCCCTTTGAGCCTGGGTGGCGGACCGTAGGATGATCACACGGTATATCCCCGGGATCTCCTAGGACAACACTGGTATATCCCCAGGTGTCCGGGCAAGTCCACTGGTATATCCCTAGGGTGCCCCTAGCAATCCACCCAGATGTGTGTTTAAGTTGCCACCTTAAGTTGAGCCATTAAATAACAATCTCACATCTGTCATGGATTTCACTCATACCCAAACCACGTCTACGAGCATAGCATAGCAATATAAGCAACGCGTAGAAGTAACTCCCAAGGGTTTGATAGTAACAGGGCAATAGGTTCCTACCTCAGCAACTACTTCCCAATACCCACATGTTATCAATCCTACTCATGCAATGTTTGAGGGTTGAAACTAATGCATAAAAACTGGGTACGAAAGGGATATGATCAAAATGTGAACTTGCCTGCAATGTTGATGAAGGTGATTCGCACTCAAAATCTTGATAGCTCTCCTCGTCACACTCCGGTCAATCTATCATAATCAAGCAATAGTAACCACACATAAGCAATCACTCAAAAGATCAGAAAGATCGAAGAAGACGATTCAGAAAACATCAAAACCAAGCAAATAACTCTTGCAACATAAAACAATTTCTAACAGTACCAAAATTATGTGAATTTGGCCTTATCAGAAAGTTTAGGTCAAGAGCTTTAATTTGCAAAAAGAATCAACTCAAACGGAGCTACGAAACTCAAGTTACGATCAAACGAAGTTTGAATTCAAATCTGATCTAATTCAAATTTTAATCTTTCAAAAACATGTTTGAGTTGGATTACTGGATAGAGGAGATCATAACGAAGAAGTGGGCGTTGGTTTCGTTGAATTTGGACAAACGAGTAAAAAGTTACGAAGGTTTTAAGATCAGGGACTAATCTGCGACAAAAATAATCGCGGATAGGTCCCTGTCGAAATAATAATAATAATAATAAATTACCTTCACTCTTCCGGCAATCACCGCGGCCGGCGGCGGCGGCGGCGGCTACAGGGCAAGGGCGGGGCGAAGTGCAAAACAAGCACCCGGGGGCACGCTGTGTAGGTCGGTTCACTTTTCTTTTCTTTTTTTTAATTCGGAAAGAGGTAAAACAGAGAAAAGAAATATCAAACGGAGTCCAAAAATTATGAAATAAATTTCTGCGGTTTCCTAGAAATATTTTGGACAGAGCGAACATTTTTCCAGACCGAAATAAATAATCTGAAAAACGCACTTTTTTTCAAAATCAATTAAAATAAAATCCGAATAAAAATAAAATAACCTAGGCATATAATATATCAAAATTTTCAGAAAAAGATTGTCTACAGCGTGAACATTTTTATAATGCCAAATAAAATCCACACAAAATTAGATAATTCAAAGAGTGCTGCTGGTCTAATAAAATCCAATAAAAATCATTTTAAAAATACCAAAATTAATTCAAATTTATTTCTCTCCAATTTTATGATGTAGGGAATCATGTTACCTATTTTCCATATATTTTATATTTGGGGAAAAATAATTTGAATAAAACTCAAATAACTCCAAATTGAAAATTAAATTCAAAAGAACTTTGAATTTAATTCTTTGAAACTCCCAACTCATATTTCATATGTTTTGAAGAAGTCATTTTATCTTCTCTCGTGAAAATCATTGAGTTGCATAAAGTTCCAGAATTGGAAACATTCTCAAATGAAATTCAAATATTTTCAACACCCCTTGTCATTTAAATAAATGGAAGAAGTCATATCATCTTCACTCCTGTGGTTTGTGATGAAAAGTTTTGAATTCACTAAACAACAAAAGCAAGATGAAAGTTTGGGAAAGTCCTTTTATTCCCTCTCATTTAACTTTCAAAAGTTTCAAATTTCACTCAATCATTCAAACAATCAATCAACTCTATCTATTTATTATAACATTCCAAAATTTAGAATTCTGGGATGTTACAATCTCTTGGTAGAAAATATAGATGGGCATGTTATTTACTTCTGTGATGAAGCTGCTAGAATTGCCAAACCGGATGAGAAATATAAACATAGACCTGTTGTTGGCATGGCTGTTGTGTCAGTCAAAATAGGAGATCACTGTTATCATGGTTTATGTGACTTAGGTGCTAGCGTGAGTGTTATTCCTTTACCTTATATCATGAAACTATGAGTGATATAGCACCCGTTGAAATAGAAGACATGGATGTTACTATTAAACTTGCTAATAGAGACACCATCACACCACTTGGGATTGTTAGAGATGTTGAAGTCTTGAGTGGGAAAACAAAATATCCTACTAATTTTCTAGTTCTTGGTTCCCCACAACATGACTTTTATCCCATTATCTTTGGTAGACCTTTCTTGAACACTGTTAATGCTAAAATAGATTGTGAGAAACAAATCATTGGTGTTAGTTTTGGTGATGAATCTCATGCGTTTAATTTTTCTAAGTTTAGTAGAAAACATCATAAGAAAGAATTGCCTAGTAAGGATGAAATAATTGGTCTTGCTTCTATTGTCGTGCCTCCTATTGATCCACTAGAACAATATTTGCTAGACCATGAAAATGATATGCATATGCATGAAATAAATGAGATGGATAAAATTTTATTTGAACAACGCCTCTGTTTAAACACTATTTGCCTATTGAAACGCTAGGAGGCCCTCCTCGACCTAAAGGTGATCCTGTGTTTGAATTAGACCAATTGCCAGACACTTTGAAATATGCTTATCTTGACGAGAAAAGGATATATCATGTTATTATTAGTGCTAACCTTCCAGAACACGAAGAAGAAAGATTATTGAAAATTCTGAAGAAGCACCGAGCTGCTATTGGATATACTCTTGATGACCTTAGGGGCATTAGTCCCACTCTATATCAGCACAAGATCAATATGGAGCCCGATGACAAACCCGTTGTTGATCATCAACGACGTTTAAATCCTAAGATGAAAGAAGTGGTAAGAAATTCAATATTAAAGCTTCTGGAAGCAGGTATAATCTATCCCATAGCTGATAGTAGATGGGTAAGCCCCGTTCATTGTGTCCCTAAGAAGGGAGGTATTGTTGTTGTTCCTAATGATAAGAATGAACTGATTCCACAATGAATTGTTACTGGCTATAGAATGGTGATTGATTTTAGAAAATTAAGTAAAGCAACTAGAAAAGATCATTACCCTTTTCCTTTTATTGATCAAATGTTGGAAGGACTATCTAAGCATACACACTTTTGTTTTCTTGATGGATATTCTGGTTTTTCTCAAATACCTATTTCACAACCTGATCATGATAAAACCACCTTTACTTGTCCTTTTAGAACTTATGCTTATAGACGTATGCCTTTTGGTTTATGCAATGCACCTGCTACCTTTCAAAGATGTATGACTGCTATATTATCTAATTTTTATGAAAAGATTGTTGAGGTTTTTGTGGATGAGTTTTCGTTTTACGGAACTTCTGTTGATGATTGCTTAAGCAACCTTGATCGTGTTTTGCAGAGATGCGAGCAAACTAATCTTGTCTTGAATTGGGAGAAGTGGCACTTTATGGTTAATGAAGGTATTGTCTTGGGGCATAAAATTTCTGAACAAGGTATTGAGGTGGACAAAGCTAAATTTGATGCAATTGAGAAAATGCCATGTCTCGGAGTTATTAAAGGTATTCGTAGTTTTCTTGGTCATGTCGGTTTCTATAGGAGATTTATTAAAGACTTCTCTAAAATTTCTAGGCCTCTTACAAATCCTTTACAAAAGGATGTTCCATTTGTTTTTGATGATGATTGTGTAGAAGCGTTTGAAACACTTAAGAAAGCCTTAATTTCTGCACCTATTGTTCAACCACATGATTGGAACTTGCCTTTTGAAATTATGTGTGATGCTAGTGATTATGTTGTTGGTGTTGCTCTAGGACAAAGAGTTGATAAGAAGTTAAATATTATGCATCATGCTAGTAAAACTCTAGTCAGTGCCCAACGAAATTATGCTACCACTGAAAAAGAATTTTTAGCGGTTGTGTTTGCTTGTGATAAATTCAGATCTTACATTGTTGATTCTAAAGTCATTGTTCACACTGATCATGCTGCTATTAAATATCTTATGGAAAAGAAAGATGCTAAACCTAGACTCATTAGGTGGGTTCTCTTGCTACAAGAATTCGATTTGTATATTACTGATAGGAAAGGAGCTGAGAACCCTGTAGCTGATAACTTATCTAGGTTAGAAAATATTCTTGATGACCCACAACCTATTAATGATAGCTTTCCTGATGAGCAATTAGCCGCAATAAATGTTTCTCATAACACACCTTGGTATGCTGACTATGCTAGTTATATTGTTGCTAAATATATACCACCTAGCTTCACCTACCAATAAAAGAAAAAAATCTTCTATGATTTAAGACATTACTGTTGGGATGACCCACATATTTATAAAGAAGGAGTAGATAGTATTATTAGACGTTGTGTACCTGAGCATGAACAGGGACAAATCCTACGAAAATGTCACCCCAAAGCTTACGGAGGGCATCATGCGGGAGACAGAACTGCTCACAAGGTATTGCAATCTGGTTTTTATTGGCCTACTCACTTCAAGGATGCCCGTAAGTTTGTATTATCTTGTGATGAATGTCAAAGAATTAGAAATATTGGTAAGCGTCAGGAAATGCCTATGAATTATTCTCTTGCAGTTGAACCATTTGACGTTTGGGGTTTTGATTATATGGGACCTTTTCCTTCCTCTAATGGGTACACACATATTTTGGTTGTTGTTGATTATGTTACTAAGTCTGTAGAAGCTATTCCAACTAGTAGTGCTGATCACAACACCTCTATTAAAATGCTTAAGGAAGTTATTTTCCCAATGTTTGGAGTCCCTAGATATTTAATGAATGATGGTGGTTCACACTTTATTCATGGTGCTTTTCGTAAAATGCTTGCTAAGTATGATGTTAACCATAGAATTGCATCACCCTATCATCCTCGGTCTAGTGGTCAAGTTGAACTTAGTAATAGAGAAATAAAATTAATTTTACAAAAAACTGTCAATAGGTCCCAAAAGAATTGGTCTAAGAAATTGGATGATGCACTTTTGGGTTATAGAACATAAAGCATATTGGGGAATGTCTCCCCATAAAATGGTTTATGGAAAAGCTTGTCATTTGCCTCTTGAGTTAGAACATAAAGCATATTGGGGAATTAAAGAACTCAACTATGATTTCAAACTTGCCGGTGTAAAGAGGTTATTTGATATTAGCTCACTAAATGAATGGAGAACCCAAGCCTATTAAAATGCTAAGTTATTTAAAGAAAAAGTTAAAAGGTGGCATGACAAAAGAATCCAAAAGCGGGAATTCAAAGTTGGTGAATATGTTCTTTTGTACAACTCTCGTTTCAGATTCTTTGCAAGAAAACTTCTCTCCAAATGGGAAGGACCTTATGTTATCGAAGAGGTTTATCGATCTGGAGCCATTAAAATAAATAATGCCGAAGGTACTAACCCGAAGTTTGTCAACGGGCAAAGAATAAAACATTATATCTCAGGTACGCCCCTTAATTTTGAAAGCAATATTATCCAAACTATTACACCAGAAGAACACATAAAAGAAACCTTTTGGAACACCCTAGAATAACCAAAAAAGAGGAGGCACGTGATACGGTAAGTAAACGGACTCCGAAAAATTAACAAAATTATTTTCTGTCAGTTTGGGAAATTAGGAAAATAAGAAACAACCAGGAAGGAAACCTTGGTGGGGACAAGGCACCAGGGCGCGCGCGCCAAGTGGGTTGTGCCCACCTCGGGTACCTTCCGGACTTCGTTTTTCTTCCATTTGCTTGTTTCCAAAGATAAAAAAGTCTTTATATACCCCCACGAACCTATTAACCACTGATACGTCTCCAACGTATCTATAATTTTTTTATTGTTCCATGCTGTTATATTATCATTCTTGGATATTTTAGAATCATTTTATAGCAACTTTATATCATTTTTCGGGACTAACCTATTGACATAGTGCCTAGTGCCAGTTGTTGTTTTTTGCTTGTTTTTTACTTCGCAGAAAATCAATACCAAACGGAGTCCAAACGCGGCGAAACTTTTTGGAGATTTTTTCTAGACCAGAAGACACCTGTTGGGCCAAAGAAGTACCAGAGGGGGGCTCCAAGGGGAGCACAACCCACCAGGGTGCGCCTGGGGACCCAGGCGCGCCTAGGTGGGTTGTGCCCACCTCAGTGGCCTCCCGCATCGCCTCTTTGCTCTATAAATACCCCAATATTGCAGAAACCCTAGGGGAGTCGACGAAAATCAATTCTAGTCGCCACAAGTTACAGAACCACCATATCCCATCTAGACACCATCACGGAGGGGTTCATCATCCTCATTGGTGCCTCTCCGATGATGCGTGAGTAGTTTATTGTAGACATATGGGTCCGTAGTTAGTAGCTAGATGGATTCATCTCTCTCTTTTGATTCTCAATACAATGGTCTCTTGGAGATCTATTTGATGTAACTCTTTTGCGATATGTTTGTTGAGATCCGAAGAACTTTGAGTTTATGATCAGATCTATGTTTTTATCCATGAAAGTTATTTGAGTCTTTAGATCTCTTATATGCATGATAACTTATAGCCTCGTATTTCTTATTTGAATCTTTGGCTTAGTTAGGCCAACTAGATCGATTTTCTTGCCATGGGAAGAGGTGCTTTGTGATGGGTTAGATCTTACAGTGCTTGATCCCAGTGAGAGAAATGGAACCGACACGTATGTATCGTTGCCATTATGGATAACAAGATAGGGTCTATTTCTACATAAATAGATCTTGTCTGCATCATGCCATCATTCTTATTGCATTACTTCGTTTCTCGATGAACTTAATACACTAGATTCATGCTGGATAGCGGTCGATGTGTGGAGTAATAGTAGTAGATGCAGGCAGGAGTCGGTCTACTAATCTTGGACGTGATGCCTATATAATGATCATTGCCTGGATATCGTCATGATTATTTGAAGTTCTATCAATTGCCCAACAGTAATTTGTTTACCCACTGTATGCTATTTTTCTCAGGAGAAGCCACTAGTGAAATCTACGGCCCCCGGGTCTCTTCTTCATCATATTTGCCTTTGAGATCTATTTTTATTCGCTTTTATTTTCAGATCTATATTTACAAAAACCCAAAAATACCTTGCTGCACTTTATTTTATTTTGCATTCATTCGAGATCTATTTATCCAATCTATCATATTTTTATCCCGTCAATTCAACAATTTCCGGCATCTTTACCTGAAAGGGATTGACAACCCCTTTAACAGTTGGGTTGCAAGTATTTGTTCTTTGTGTGCAGGTACTGTTTATGTAGTGTTGCATGATTCTCCTACTGGTACAATAACCTTGGTCTCATCACTAAGGGAAATATCTACCGTCATTGTGCTGCCTCATCCCTTCCTCTTTGGGGAAATACCGACGTAGTTGAAGCCGCAATCAAAAGGAATTTCTGGCGCCGTTGCCGGGGAGACATCATCAACATCAGCCAGGTTCCTAATCACAAATCTCATCTCCTTGAAATTTACATTATTTTCCATTTGCCTCTCGTTTTCATCTCCCCACTTCACAAAAATTTGCCGTTTTATTCGCCCTCTTTTTCGTTTGCTATTTTCTCGCCAGATCAGTTTTTGAGTGCAATGTTGTTGCGTACTCACGATGACTCGAGAGAACACCAAGTTGTGTGATTTCTCCAATACCAACAACAATGATTTTATAAGCACTCCGATTGCTCCTCCCGCCACTAGTGTGGAGTCTTGTGATATTAATGCTGCTTTGTTGAATCTTGTTATGAAAGATCAATTTTCCGGTACTCCTAGTGAGGATGTTGTGTCCCATCTTAACACATTCGTGGAATTATGCGATATGCAAAATAAAAAGATGTGGACAATGATATTGTGAAGTTGAAATTATTCCCATTTTGTTTACGAGATCGTGCAAAAATTTGGTTTTCTTCTTTGCCTCGCAATAGTATCGATTCTTGGGATAAGTGCAAAGATGCTTTTACTACTAAGTATTTTCCGCCCGCGAAAATTATTTCCCTTGGGACACAAATCGTGAATTTTAAGCAACTTGAGCACGAACATGTTGCGCAATCTTGGGAAAGAATGAAATTGATGCTAAGAAATTGTCCTACTCATGGTTTAAATCTTTGGATGATCATACAAAAAATTTATGCGGGATTGAATTTTGTTTCTAGAAATCTTTTAGATTCCACCGCGGGTGGTACTTCTATAGAAATTACTTTGGGTGAAGCTACTAAATTTCTTGATAATATTATGGCAAATTATTCACAATGGCATACCGAAAGAGATCCCACTAGTAAAAAGGTTAATTTGGTAGAAGAAATAAATTCTTTGAGTGAAAAAATTGATGCTCTTATGAAGTTGGTTGCTAATAAAAATGCTCCTATTTATCTTAATGATGTGCCATTGTCTACTTTGATTGAGCAAAATAGTGATGCCATAGATGTGAATTTTGTGTCGCGAAACAATTTTAATAATAATGCTTATAGAGGTAATTTTAATCCTAGACCTTTTCCAGGAAATTCCTCTAATAACTATGGTAATTCCTACGGTAATCCTATCGGATCACGTGTTCTGGCAAAACCCTCAAGGTACGAACACTGGGGTGCGCTCGAAGATTTCCACCCTACCGATCCACGTCCTAGTTCGCTAAGATCTCACGGACGAACTCGATGAACTCACAGAACAAGGGACACAAGATTTATACTGGTTCGCCCATTCAGGCCACCGTGGTGTAATACCCTACTCCAGTGTGGTGGTGGTGGATTGCTTCTTGGGCTGAGGATGAACAGTACAAGGGGGAAGAACAACCTCCTGAGGTTGAGGTGTTCTTGTGCTTGGCGAACTTGTGTGGGTGAGGATTCGATCAGCTCAGGCTTCGTTGCCTTCTACTGTGGTGGCTAGTCCTATTTATAGAGGCCCTGGTCCTCTCCCCAAATATTGAGCGGGAAGGGAGCCAACAACGGCCAATTTGAAAGGGGACAACTAGTACAGCTTATCCTGAGAAAAGTAGTCTTTGCCTGCAAAAGGCTCTGGTGGTGACGCCGCCTTGGGCTCCATGGTGACCTCCGTCTTGCCGTCCTGTTGGTCTTGGTCTCATTGCACTGATATGGAAACCTTTGCTTGATCCCTTGGTACTCCACACCTGCGCTTGCCTCCTTTGCACCAAAGAGGAAACAAGGACGCTGCGCGCGCTGGCGCCCGCCTGGTCTCGATCGTCATGGCTCACGTCATGAGAACCTCGCGAGGTTTGCCTTGCCTTGATCTCTCCGCCCCTCGCGAGCCTGCCTGGCGAGGCCGCTCCTGAGGAGGTCTTGCATCGTTCGCCTCGCGAGGCTTGGCCCCTCACGAGGGTCTTGGATGCCTTGTTTATGAAGATCGGCCGTACGGGCCTGCTAGCAAAGCCACGCCGTGGGCCGCAGGCAGGCAAGTCTGGGGACCCCCGTTCCCATAACACCGACAAATCCTTCTTATAATAATAATAGGAACACCTCTGATCTTGAGAATAATATTAAAGAATTTATCAATTCTCAAAATAATTTTAATACTATGATAGAAGAAAAGTTGAGTAAGATTGATGATATGTCTAGAAGCATTGATAGAATTTCTCATGATGTAGAAAATATCAGGATGAAATTTTTTGTGCCTAAGGTTGAGGTATCAATTAAAGCTTTATGTGCTTCTATGGATGAAAGTAAGAAAAGAACCGCTATGCTTAGAGCTAAAAGAGAATTTTTAGAAAAGGTGTTTTCTAGTGATTGCTTTCATAAAAATGATGAAAATCTTAAAGTGACTGGTGTTTCTTCTATTGATTCCTTGTTTAGTAAAACTAAAATTGATGATAAAGGGACTGAAGAAGAGTCAACTTTATCTAGAAGGTGTCCCGATAATTCAAAGGTGAAATTTTTGTTGAAAAAATTGATAAAAGTGGGTTTGGAGAGGTCAAAACTTTAACTAGTGATGTGCCCACTCTTTTGGATTACAAAGACTTTAATTATGATAATTGCTCTTTGAGTGATTGTATTTCTTTGTTGCAATCCATGATAAATTCACCCCATGCTTATGAACAAAATAAAGCTTTTACTAAACATATTGTTGATGCTATGATGAAAGCTTTAGAAGAAAAGTTGGAATTAGAGATTTCAACTCCTAGAAAATTACATGAAGAATTGGAACCTACTATCAAAGTCAATATTAAAAATTATGCGTGTTTTTCTTTATGTGACTTGGGTGCTAGTGTTTCTACAATTTTGAAATCTTTATGTGATGTGCTTGGTCTTACCTATATCGAAGAATGTTCTTTAAATTTGCACTTGGCGGATTCTACTATTAAAAAGCCTATGGGAAGAATTAATGATGTTCTTATTCTTGCAAATAGGAATTATGCGCCCATAGATTTTATTGTTCTTGATATTGATTGCAATCCGTCTTGTCCAATTATTCTTGGTAGACCATTCTTACGCACTATTGGTGTCGTGATTGATATGAAAGAAGGCAATATTAAATTTCAATTTCCACTAAGGAAGGGTATGGAACACTTCCCTAGAACAAGAATTAAGCCACCATATGAATCAACCATGAGGGCATCTTACGGATCTAGAAATAAAGATGACAACACTTAGATCCTTTGCATTATGCCTAGCTAGGGGCATAAAACGATAACACTTGTTGGGAGGCAACCCAATGAATAAAATTTATTTTTGTCTTTTTCTTTATGTTCTTGAGTGTATGCACAATTATGCTACTGTTATGGTTGTGTTTCTTATGTTTTAATTAGTGTTTGTGCCAAGCAAAACATTTGGGATCATGTTGGGTGATAGTTAATTTGATCTTGCTGAAAAACAGAAACTTTTTCGCCCAGGAAAATAATTTTCATTTTTAAGAGAAGCGTGATAAAATACTGATTCTTTTTTCAAAAGATTAATATACAATTTCAGCGTTGTCCTAATTTTTCAGAATTTTTGGAGTTACATAAGTATTAAAAGTTTTCAGATTGCTATAGTTTGTTCTGTTTTTGACAGATTCTGTTTTCTTTGCGTTGTCTGCTTATTTTGATGAATCTATGGTTTGTATTGGAGGGTGTAAGCTATAGCAAAGTTGGAATACAGTAGATATGATGCAAAACTAAAATATGAATGGGTTTGTAACAATACTTATAGTAGTGATTTGCTTTGTTATACTAACGGATCTCACAAAGGTTTTGTTGAGTTTTGTGTGATTGAAGTTTTCAAGTTTTGGGTGAGATCACGATGGATGAAGGAATAAGGAGTAAGAAGAGCCTAAGCTTGGGGATGCCCATGGCATCTCAAGATATTATCTAAAAGAGAAGCAAGCAACTAAGCTTGGGGATGCCCGAGTGGCATCCCCTCTTTCTTCTAACGACCATCGGTATTTTACTTGGAGCTATATTTTTATCAATCACATATCATGAGTTTTGCTTGGAGCATCTTGTATGATATGATTTTTTGCTTTTATTATTATTATTTTTATTTATGTATCCTTGCTGGACACACCTATTTGAGAGAGCCAAACTTATGCTATGACTTGTTAGAATTGCTCTCTATGCATCACTTAAATCTTTTTGAGCTATGGAATTGCTCTAGTATTTTTGAAGAAATGCTCTCATGCTTCACTTAGATTTATTTGAGAGTTAGTAAATTTTTTAAGAAATTCTCTCATGCCCCACTTAAATTATTTTGAGGGAAGAAAATTTTTATGCTCATGTTCTTCACTTAGATTTATTGAGCTATCAAAAGCAACGTATGAAACTTATCCCAAAGTGATAGATATTCAAGAGGGATATAATAAAAACTTTCATGAAGATCATTGGACAAAATAAACTTGATTCCTTGTAATAGTTTTGTGATATGATGATATAATATGCGAGTCATGTTGATGAGTAATTATTCTTTAGTAAGAATATTGGTGTTAAGGTTTGTGATTCCCTATGCAAGCACGAAAGTCAATAGTTATGCAATGAAATTATATCCTACTCTCTGTTGTGATATGATGATATAATAAGGTTGGAAAAAGCGGTAGGCGTAAGCGAGGCGGTTGGCCTTCGCCTAGTGCCTAGGCGGCGCCTAAGCGCCCTAGGCGCGACCTAGGCGGTAATATAGTTTTTACTCGTAGTGTATTTGTGATTATTATATGGGTGTTGATATTAGTTTAGGGCATATAAATAAGTTAATTACCGTTTACTGCCATTCAAATATAACCCGTTTGGCATATCAGTGCAGTATGTGGCATGATTTCTTACTTGGGTAGGCAATTCCTTGCTTGCCCTGCCTAGACCTCCATTTATGCCCTAGGCGAGGCGTTTGGCCATTGCCTAGCGCCTAGGCATGCCTAAGCGCCTCCTGGGCACTGCCTTTTCCAACAGAGGTTTTTATCATTTACCTACTCGAGGACGAGCATGAATTAAGCTTGGGGATGCTGATACATTTTCAATGTATCTATAATTTTTTTATTGTTCCATGTTGTTATATAATCATTCTTGGATGTTTTACAATCATTTTATGGCAACTTCATATCATCTTTTGGGACTAACCTATTGACATAGTGCCCAGTGCCAGTTGCTGTTTTTTTGCTTGTTTTTTACTTCGCAGAAAATCAATACCAAACGGAGTCCAAATGCAGCGAAACTTTTTGGAGATTTTTTCTAGACCAGAAGACACATGTTGGGCCAAAGAAGTACCAGAGGGGAGCTCCGAGGGGAGCACGACCCACCAGGGCGCGCCTGGGGGCCCAAGCACGCCCAGGTGGGTTGTGCCCACCTCGGTGGCCTCCCGCACCGCCTCTTTGCTCTATTGATACCCCAATATTCCAGAAACCCTAGGGGAGTCAACGAAAATCAATTCCATCTGCCGCAATTTCCAGAACTACCAGATCCAATCTAGACACCATCACGGAGGAGTTCATCATCCTCATTGATGCCTCTCCGATGATGCGTGAGTAGTTCATTGTAGACCTACGGGTCCGTAGTTAGTAGCTAGATGGCTTCCGCTCTCTCTCTCTCTCTCTTGATTCTCAATACAATGGTCTTTTGGAGATCTATTTGATGTAACTCTTTTTCTCGTGTGTTTGTTGGGATCCGATGAACTTTGAGTTTATGATCAGATCTATGTTGTTATCCATGAAAGTTATTCGTGTCTTTTGATCTCCTATATGCATGATTACTTATAGTCTCGTAGTTCTTCTTCGAATCTTTGGTTTAGTTAGGCCGACTAGAACGATTTTTCTTGCCATGGGGAGAGGTGCTTTGTGATGGGTTTGATCTTACGGTGCTTGATCCCAGTGACAGAAGGGGAAACGACACGTATGTATCGTTGCCATTAAGGATAACAAGATGGGGTCTATTTCTACATAAATAGATCTTGTCTACATCATGTCATCGTTCTTATTGCATTGCTCCGTTTCTCCATGAACTTAATACACTATATGCATGCTAGATAGCGGTCGATGTGTGGAGTAATAGTAGTAGATGCAGGCAGGAGTCGGTCTACTAATATTGGACGTGATGCCTATATAATGATCATTGCCTGGATATTGTCATGATTATTTTAAGTTCTACCAATTGCTCAACAGTAATTTGTTTACCCACCGTATGCTATTTTTACCGAGAGAAGCCACTAGTGAAATCTACGCCCCCCTGGCCTCTTCTTTATCATATTTGCCTTCAAGATCTATTTTTATTCGCTTTTATTTTCATATTTATATTTCCAAAACCCCAAAAATACCTTGCTGCACTTTATTTTATTTTGCATTTATTCGAGATCTATTTATCCAATCTATCATATTTTTTATCCCGTCAACTCGACAATTTCTGGCACCGTTACCCAAAAGGGATTGACAACCCCTTTAACACGTCGGCTTGCAAGTATTTGTTCTTTGTGTGCAGGTACTATTTACGTAGTGTTGCGTGATTCTCCTACAGGTTCGACAACCTTGGTCTCATCACTGAGGGAAATACCTACCGTCGTTGTGCTGCATCATCCCTTCTTGTTTGGGGAAATACTGACGTAGTTCAAGCCGCAATCAACCACCGTATCACGGAGAAATCTCTCATTCTTCTTTCTCGTTGTTTTCTGACAGATTTGAAAACATGTCATCTCAAGATTCAGAGGAGGATTGCCCAGTTTCTTATTGGCCGTTGGATAAAAACATCTTCAAGGATACATATCCCTATATATGGTACACCGATGAGGAAGATGAAGATGAACCAGTCCCTCCTTGCTTCAAGAAAGAAATCAAAGAGGTATTATGCAAAAGGATAATAAAGCTTGAGATAGAGAATGATGAGTTGATGATGGATAATTTCACCCTTCGACGCTAGTTGGAGAAAGAGAAGGACAAGCCTACTACCTCATCACCACCAGCACCTTCTTCATCACCAAAGGAGACTTGAGTTCATGGTATGGACACTCCCCTTGGCTTGTACCAAGCTTGGGGGAGGTGTCCCGGTATCGTATCACCACCACTATCTTTGCATTTATCTATTTTAGTTCGATCCTTTTTTTTGAGTGCTTGCTTAGTGATCTTTCGATGTAATCGCATGCAAGATATATAATAAAGTTTAGTTTGAGTTTTTATTTCTTTGTTTTCATGTACAATAAAAATAAAGGAAATAAATGGAAAATATCATATGTTAATCTTATGGTAAATAATGACATCACATAAGGAAGAGTATAAGTAGTACTCCCTCCATTCCTTGATATAAGGTGTATAGATTTTTGAGAAAAAGTCCAAAATATAAGGTGTATTGAGTTGCACCACTCGTTTGGATAACTTTTTTAGGGATTCGATTACATTTCCTTATATCAGGCAAGCTCCTCTATTTTCTCATGTCAATTAGTGAGGTGTAATCTCGTCCAAAACTTGTGAAATTTTTCCTCCACATGCATTCTTTAATTTCCGTGCCAAAAACTATACACCTTATATCTAGGAACGGAGGGAGTAAAATTTATTGGATATTGACAAGCATAGTATTGGTCAATGATGCAATTCATGAAAGAATTAATAAGGTAAGAGAAGATTCACATGCAAATATACTATCTTGGACATCTTTTATGATTGTGAGCCCCCATCAAATATTATATGCCAAAATTGTTGACGTTGGACAAGGAAGACAATGTAATGATTTATGTTTGTTCATATTCACATAGAAGTTATAGTGTCATAGATCCTTTAACATGTGGTGCTTGCCCCCCATCTTTGCTAGTCAAAAAGTCCGCACTAAGTAGAGATACTACTTGTGCAACCAAAACCCTTAAACCCAAATCTTGTTTTGAGAGTCCACCATACCTACCTATGGATTGAGTAAGATCCTTCAAGTCAGTTGTCATCAGTGCAATAAGGCAATAAAAATTGCTTCTAAATGTGTTAGATCATTTAGTGTAAGAGAAAATTGAGCGTTGTACAAACTTGTGATGGCAAAATAATAAAGGCGACAAACTGCATAATAAAGGTTGCTATAATAAGGGGCAATATAACATGACGTTCTTTTGCACTAAGAGATTAAGCATACAACCAAAAAGGGCATGGCAACCTATGCTTCCCTCTACGAATGGGCTTATCTTTTACTTTTATGTAAAAGTAAAAGTATTTCTCTCTATTCCTTTTATTTTCTCTTTTGGCAAGCACCATGTGGTGTGGAAAGATCTAGGCGCATATATTCAGTTGGATATGGGTGGGCATGAGTTATTATATTGTTGACATCACCCTTGAGATGAATACGTTGGGAGGAGAAACTATATGCCCCTATCTTTCTATGTGTCCGGTTAAAACTTTTTGCTCATGTGTATGCGGTGAGTGTTAGCAATTGTACAAGACTATATGATGGTTGAGTATGTGTGATACGTCTCCAACGTATCTATAATATTTGATTGTTCCATGCTATTATATTATCTGTTTTGGATGTTTTATATGCATTAATATGCTATTTTACATTATTTTTGGGACTAACCTATTAACCTAGAGCCCAGTGCCAGTTTCTATTTTTTCCTTGTTTTGAGCTTCGCAGAAAAGGAATATCAAACGGAGTCCAAACGGAATAAAACTTTCGTGATGATTTTTCTTGGACCAAAAGACACCCAGGAGACTTGGAGTGCAAGTCGTAAGAGCTGCCAGGCGGCGGCAAGGGTGGAGGGCGCACCCTAGGGGGGGGCGGGGGGGCGCTCCTACCTTGCCACCCCCTCGGGACTCCTCTGACCTAGCCCTTGGCCCTATATATTCACATATATTCTAGAAACACCAGAGGCATCCACGAAAACACTTTTCCACTGCCCTAACCTTCTATTCCCGTGAGATCCCATCTTGGGGACTTTTCCGGCATCCTTCCGGATGGGGATTCGATCACGAACGGCATCTACATCAACCCTATTGCCCTTCCAGTGAAGCGTGAGTAGTTTACGTCAGAATTACGGGTCCATAGATAGTAGCTAGATGTCTTCTTCTCTCTCTTTGATTCTCAATACCATGTTCTCCTCGATGTTCTTGGAGATCTATCCGATGTAATCTTCTTTTGCGGTGTGTTTGTCGAGATCCGATGAATTGTGGATTTATGATCAGATTATCTATGAATATTATTTGAATCTTCTCTGAATTCTTATATGCAAGATTTTATATCTTTGTAATTTTCTTCGAACTATCGGTTTGGTTTGGCCAACTAGATTGATTTTCTTGCAATGGGAGAAGTGCTTAGCTTTGGGTTCAATCTTGCGATGTCCTCACCCAGTGACAAAGTAGGGATAGTGAGGCACGTATTGTATTGTTGCCATCGAGGATAAAAAGATGGGGTTTACATCATATTGCTTGAGTTTATTCCTCTACATCATGTCATCTTACTTAAAGCTTTACTCTGTTCTTCATGAACTTAATACTCTAGATGCAGGCAGGAGTCGGTCGTTGTGTGGAGTAATAGTAGTAGATGCAGGCAGGAGTCGGTCTACTTGACATGGACGTGATGCCTATATTACATAATCATTACCTTGGATATCGTCATAACTTTGCGCTGTTCTATCAGTTGCTCGACAGTAATTTGTTCACCCACTGTATTATTTGACTTCAATAGAGAAGCCTCTAGTGAAACCTATGGCCCCCGGGTCTATTTTCCATCATATTAGTTTCCGATCTACTATTTTGCAATCTTTTATTTTCATAAAAATCCAAAAATATTTTATCTTTTGTTTAGTTTTATTTATCTATCTCTATCAGATCTCACTTTTGCAAGTGACCGTGAAGGGATTGACAACCCCTTTATTGCGTTGGGTGCAAGTGTTTGATTGTTTTTGTAGGTATTCGTGATTTGTGCATTCTTCTCCTACTGGATTGATACCTTGGTTCTTAACTGAGGGAAATACTTATCTCTACTGTGCTGCATCACCCTTTCCTCTTCAAGGGAAAAACCAACGCAAGCTCAAGAAGTAGCAGGAAGAATTTCTGGCACCGTTCCCAGGGAGATCTACGCCAAGTCAAGCCTACCAAGTACCCATCATAAACTCTCATCTCTTGCATTATATTATTAGCCACTTGCCTCTTGTTTTCCTCTCCCCCACTTCTAAAACAATTTTCGAAAAGATTTGCCTATTTATCTGCCCTTCTTTGGTTCGCCCTTATGTCTTACTTGGTTTGTTTGCTCGTTCGCTTGGCATAATTGTGTGTTCATTGAAAATCAGAAGTAAAGTGTTTATGGATCCTCATCCACTTGCTAATATTTTTAAGGGATCCAATTATGATGAACCAATTGCTAGTGAGTTGAGTGCACTAGATTATCTTTATGAGGTTTTTCTTGAAATTCGCGAATCTGAAAAATTGTGTTGAACTGTTGAAAGAAGAAATTTATGAAGTGATTCACGATAGCTCCTCTAATTAAAACCATGATTGCAATGATATTATTATAAATTCTATTAATGTCAATTGTGTTAATGATATGCAAAACCCTAAGCTTGGGGATGCTAGTTTTTCTATGTCTACTACTTGTTGCAATGATCATGATTGTGGTGATTCTTCTTATAATCTTGAAAATTTATTGAATCTCCATGATGAATATGAGATTGATAATAATGTTTGCAATAATATTGAAAGTGGTTTTGGAAGAGTGTCAACTTTAGATCCCACATATTTGGAAAATGTTCAATCTTATGAAGTTTTTTATAAAAGTGGGTTAGGAAAGGTCATGACTTTATTTGATGATAACCCCACTATTTTGGAAGAGTGTCAACTTTGCATGCATCATGTAGGAAATATGTTGTGTGATAGCCATATTTTTGAATTTGATTATGATCCTACATGCAATTATTATGAGAGAGGAAAATATGGTTGTAGAAATTTTCATGTTACTAAATTACCTCTCGTCATGTTGAGATTTCTATTGTTTCTTTCTTCTTCCATGAATATGCTAGTTTTTGCTTGTCTTGACATTTTTTTTGCCTATAAGATGCCTATGCATAGGAAATATGTTAGACTTAGATGTGTTTTTTCACATGCTACATGATGCTCTCTTCGTATCTCAATGCCTAGCTAAAAGGCTTTAAAGAAAAGCGCTTGTTGGGAAACAAACCAATATATTTCCTTTCTGTTTTCCAATAAGTAATTCATCTAGCCTCTGGTTAGATGTGTTTTTGTGTTTTAATTAGTGTTTGTGCCAAGTACCTTTGGGATAGCTTATGGTGATAGTTGATTTGATCTTGCTGAAAAACAGAAACCTTTGCGCTCAGGAAAACAACTCTCATTTTTAGAAGAAGCGTGATAAAATACTGGTTCTTTTTTAGGAAGATTAAGATACAAATTGCCTATGTTGTCCTATTTTTTCAGAATTTTTGGAGTTACAGAAGTATTCGAGAGTTACAGATTTCTACAGACTGTTTTGTTTTTGACAGATTCTGTTTTCTTTGTGTTATTTGCTTATTTTGATGAATCTACGGGTAGTATCAGGGGGTATGAACCATGGAGAAGTTGGAATACAGTAGATTTTACACCAATATAAATAAATAATGAGTTAACAACAGTACCATAAGTGGTGATTTATTTCCTTATACTAACGGATCTCATGAGATTTTCTGTTGAGTTTTGTGTTGTGAAGTTTTCAAGTTTTGGATAAAGATTTGATGGACTATGGAATAAGGAGTGGCAAGAGCCTAAGCTTGGGGATGCCCAAAGCAACCCAAGGTAATATTCAAGGATAACCAAGAGCCTAAGCTTGGGGATGCCCCGGAAGGCATCCCCTCTTTCGTCTTTGTCTATCGGTAACTTTACTTGAGGCTACATTTTTATTCACCACATGATATGTGTTTTGCTTGGAGCGTCTTGTATGATTTGAGTCTTTGCTTTTTAGTTTGGCACAATCATCCTTTCTGTACACACCTTTTGAGAGAGACACACATGAAACGTGATTTATTAAAATACTCCATGTGCTTCACTTATATCTTTTGAGCTAGGCAATATTGCCCTAGTGCTTCACTTATATCTTTTAGAGCACGGCGGTGGTTTTATTTTATAGAAATTGATGAACTCTCATGCTTCACTTATATTATTTTGAGAGTCTCTAAACAACATGGTAATTTGCTTTGATTATAAATTTATTCCTAATATAATAGGTATCCAAGAGGGATATAATAAAAACTTTCATATAAAGTGCATTTAATACTATGACAAGTTTGATTCCTTATGATTGTTTTGGAATATGAAGATGGTGATACTAGAGTCATGCTAGTGAGTAAATGTTAATTTTATAAATACTTGTGTTAAAGTTTGTGATTCCCGTAGCATGCACATATGGTGAACCGTTATGTGATGAAGTCGGAGCATGATTTATTTATTGATTGTCTTCCTTATGAGTGGCGGTCGGGGACGAGCGATGGTTTCCTACCAATCTATCCCCCTAGGAGCATGCGCGTAGTACTTTGTTTCGATAACTAATAAATTTTTGCAATAAGTATATGAGTTCTTTATGACTAAGTTCAGTCCATGGATTATACGCACTCTCACCCTTCCACCATTGCTAGCCTCTCTAGTACCGCACAACTTTCTCCGGTACCATAAACCCACCATATACCTTCCTCAAAATAGCCACCATACCTACCTATTATGGCATTTCCATAGACATTCTGAGATATATTGCCATGCAACTTTCCACTGTTCTATTTATTATGGCACGTTCAATCATTGCCATATTGATATGCATGATCATGTAGTTGACATCATATTTGTGGCAAAGCCACCGTTCATTATTCTTTCATACATGTCACTCTTGATTCATTGCACATCCCGGTACACTACCGGAGGCATTCACATAGAGTCATATTTTGTTGTAAGCATCGAGTTGTAATTTCTCAAGTTGTAAGTAAAAAAAAGTGTGATGATCTTCATTATTAGAGAATTGTCCCATGTGAGGAAAGGATGATGGAGACTATGATTCCCCCACAAGTCGAGATGAGACTCCGGACGAAAAAAAGAGGCCAAAAAATGAGAGAAGGCCCAAATAAAAAATAAAGAAAGAGAGAAAAGAGAGAAGGGGCAATGCTACTATCCTTTTACCACACTTGTCCTTCAAAGTATCACCATGATCTTCATGATAAGAGAGTATCCTATATTGTCACTTTCATATACTCGTGGGAATTTTTCATTATAGAACTTGGCTCGTATATTCCAATGATGGGCTTCCTCAAATTGCCCTGGGTCTTCGTGAGCAAGCAAGTTGGATGCACACCCACTTAGTTTCTTTTTGAGCTTTCATAAACTTATAGCTCTAGTGCATATGTTGCATGGCAATCCCTACTCACTCACATTGATATCTATTAATGGGCATCTCCATAGCCCGTTGATACGCCTAGTTGATGTGAGACTATCTCCTTCTTTTTGTCTTCTCCACAACCACCGTCTATTCCACCTATAGTGTTGTGTCCATGATGTCACTTGAAGCTAAGTCGGTATTTCCCCAAAGAGGAAGGGATGATGCAGCACATCGGCGGTAGGTATTTCCCTCAGATTTGAAACCAAGGTTATCGAACCAGTAGGATAACCAAGCAATACAACGTAAACAGCCCCTGTACACAGATAACAAATCCTCGCAACCCGACATGTTAAAGGGGTTGTCAATCCCTTCCGGGGTACGGCGCCTCAAGTAGGCAAACGGACGTGAGATAAATTTGTAGTAAATTGATAGATCGAACGCCAAATAAAGTAAATAAAAATAAATTGCAGCAAGGTATTTTTGTATTTTCAGTTTAATAGATCTGAAAATAAATGCAAGGAAAAAAGTAGACCGCAAAGGCAAATATATGAGAAAGAGACCCGGGGGCCGTAGGTTTCACTAGTGGCTTCTCTCGAGAAAAATAGCAAACGATGGGTGAACAAATTACTGTTGGGCAATTGATAGAACTTAATACTCATGATGATATCCAGGCAATGATCATTATATAGGCATCACGTCCAAGATTAGTAGACCAACTCCTGCCTGCATCTACTACTATTACTCCACACATCGACCACTATCCAGCATGCATCTAGTGTATTAAGTTCATGGAAAAATGGAGTAATGCAATAAGAACGATGACATGATGTAGACAAGATCTATCTATGTAGAGATCGACCCCATCATTTTATCCTTAGTAGAGCTATAAGAGATCATGCATAAAAGAGATCAAAGAAACTCATATACTTTCATGGATATAAAAAGATAGATCTGGTCATAAACTCAAAGTTCATCGATCCCAACAAACACACCGCAAAAGAGTTACATCATATGGATCTCCAAGAGACCATTGTATTGAGAATTCAGAGAGAGAGAGAGAGAGAGAGAGAGAGAGAGAGAGAGATGAAGCCATCTAGCTACTAACTATGGACCCGAAGGTCTACAAAGAACTACTCACGCATCACCGGAGAGGCACCAATGGAGGTGGTGAACCCCATCCGAGATGGTGTCTAGATTGGATCTGGTGGTTCTGGACTCTGCGGTGGCTGGATGAATATTCCGTCGACTCCCCTAGGGTTTTGGGAATATTAGGCTATTTATAGAGAAAAGAGGCGGTCCGGGGGGCACCCGAGGTAGGCACAACCCAACAGGGGGCGCCTGGGCCTCCTGGCGCACCCTGGTGGGTTGTGCCCTCCTCGAGGCACCCCCAAGCGTAGCCAAGGCCCATTACATTCCTTCTGGTCCAAAAAAATCTCCGTAAAGTTTTGTTGCGTTTGGACTCCATCTGATATTGATTTCCTGCGATGTAAAAAACATGCAGAAAATAGCAACTGGCACTTGGCACCATGTCAATAGGTTAGTACAAAAAATGATATAAAATGACTAGAAAATGATTATAAAACATCCAAGATTGATAATATAACAACATGGAACAAGCAAAAAATTATAGATACGGTGGAGACGTATCAGCATCCCCAAGCTTAACTCCTACTCGTCCTTGAGTAGGGAAGTGATAAAAACAGAAATTTTGATGTGGAATGCTTCCTATCATGTCATATCATATTCTTTCTTTATAGCATGGACATATGGACTTTTATATTGTTCAAAGCAATAGTCTAGTTTCGACATGATAATTTAAATACTCAAGCATATCAACAAGCGACCATGTCTTTCATAATATCAACGCTAAAATAAGTTATCCCTAGCCCATCATGCTCAACCATTGATCCATTCATGAAACACACTCGCATACTAGTTACACCCAATACTTAAGTACGATCATGTTGCCTCATAGTTGGTGCTTTTGTAAGAGAAGATGGAGACTCAAATTCAAAAAATTGCATAAAGTGAAAGAAAGGCCCTTCGCAGAGGGAAGTAGGGATTTGTAGAGGTGCCAGAGCTCAAAGCGAAAAACTTAGAGATAAAAACATTTTGGGAGGTGTATCCATCCCACCAATGAAAACGACTTAGAGTTCCCAACACTTTCCATGCTAGATATATCATAGGCGGTTTCCAAACAGAAAATAAAGTTTATTCCTTTTTCAACCATACTTTCACTTTCCATGGCTAACCGTTTCCACGGGTGCCTTCCATACCAACACTTTCCAAGGAATTTATTATTTGAAAACATAAAGTAAATTCATTTTTCATTTCGGGACTGGCCATCCCTAATACCTTTGCCTTACTCTCGTGCAATGACAAGTGAATAAACACTCATCTTGAGAATGACACGTCTAGCATGGAATATAGCCACCCATCACCACTTCGAGAGCGAAACAAACACACAAAAGAGAAGTTTATTTTCAAAATTAGAGATGGCACATACAAATTTGCTTAGAACGGCAAAAGAATACCGCATATAGGTAGATATAGTGGACTCATGTGGCAAAACTAGTTTAAAGGTTTTTGGATGCACAAGTAGAGATCATACTTAGTGCAAAATGAAGGCTAGCAAAAGATTCAGAAGCGACCAACCAAGAAACGAATAATCTCATAAGCAAGCATTAAGCATAAATAACACCGAATAATGCACCACAAGTAGGATATAATTTCATTGCATGACTATTGACTTTCGTACTTGCATAGGGAATCACAAACCTTAAAACCAATATTCTTACTAAAGCATAATTACTCATTAACATAACTCACATATCACATCATCATATCTCAAAAGTATTACTAAGAATCAAGTTTATTTTGTCCAGTGATTTTCATGAAAGTTTTTGTTATATCCTTCTTGGATATCTATCACTTCGGGACTAATTCTTATGTGTTGCTTTTCATAAGCTCAAACAAATATAAGTGAAGATCATGAGCATAATTTTTTTTTCTTGCTCTCAACTTAATTTAAGTGAAGCAAGAGAAAATTTCTTGAAAATTCTACTAACTCTCAAATAAATCTAAGTGAAGCAAGAGACCATTTCTTCAAAAATACCGAAGCACACCGTTCTCAAAAAGATATAAGTGAAGCACTAGAGCAAGTCCATTGCTCATAAAAATTTTAAGGGAAGCATAGAGAGCAATTCTAACAAGTCAAGACAAAATTTTGGCTCTCCCAAATAGGTGTTTCCAACAAGGGATCAAGACTTAAAACACACAAAAAACAAGCAAAGACTCATATCATACAAGACGCTCCAAGCAAAACACATATTATGTGACGAATAAAAATATAGCTTCGAGTAAAATACCGATGGTCGTTAGAAGAAAGAGGGGATGCCACCCAGGGGCATCCCCAAGCTTAGTTGTATGCTCATTTTTGGATAATAGCTTGGGATGCCGGGGCATCCCCAAGCTTAGGCTCTTCTATCCTTTATTCCTTCATCCACCGTAAGATAACCCAAAACTTGAAAACTTCAATGACACAAAACTCAACAAAACCTTCGTGAGATCCGTTAGTAAAAGAAAGCAAATCACTACTATAAGTAATGTACCAAACCAATTAATATTTTGTTTTTGCATTATATATACTGTATTCCAACTTTTCTATGGCAAAAACTCATCAAAGAAAACCATAGAGCCATCAGAATAAGCACACAACACAAAGAAAACAGAATCTGTCAAAACAGAACAGTCTGTAGCAATCTGACTATTTCAAAAACTTCTGGAACTCCAGAGATTCTGAAAATTTAGGAAGACCTAAACAATATGTATATTAATCTTCTGCAAAAAGAATTGGTATTTTATCACGCTCTGGTAAAAAATGAGAATTGTTTTCGTGAGCGTAAAAGTTTCTGTTTTTCGGCAAGATCAAACAACTATCACCCAAGAAGATCCTAAAGGCTTTACTTGGCACAAACACTAATTAAAACACAAAAAACACAATCATAACAGTAGCATAATTGTGCAAATACTCAAGAACAGAAAGCAAAAGGCAAAAATAAATTTTATTCATTGAGTTGCATCCCAACAAGCGCTATAGTTTTACGCCCTTAGCTAGTCATAAAGCAAGGATCTAAGTTTTTTCATCTTTGGTTCGAGACCCATAACATGCTCTCATGATTGATTCATAAGGTGGCCTAATTATTGTTCTAGGAAAGTGTTTCATACCCTTCCTCAAAAGAAATTGGAACTTAATATTGCCTTCTTTCATATCAATCACGGCACCGATAGTGCGTAAAAATGGTCTACCAAGAATAATTGGACAAGACGGATTTCAATCAATATCAAGAACAATAAAATCTATGGGCACATAATTCCTATTTGCAAGAATAAGAACATCATTAATTCTTCCCATAGGCTTTTTAATAGTAGAATCCGCCAAGTGCAAATTGAAAGAACAATCTTCAAGATCGGTAAAACCAAGCACATCACATAAAGATTTCGGAATTGTAGAAACACTAGCACCCAAGTCACACAAAGCAAAACATTCATAATTTTTAATCTTGACTTTGATAGTAGGTTCCCACTCATCATGCAATTTTCTAGGAATTGAAACTTCCAATTCCAATTTTTCTTTAAAAGCTTTCATCATAGCATCAACAATATGTTTTGTAAAAGCTTTATTTTGTTCATAAGAATGGGGTGAATTTATCATGGATTGCAAAAAAGAAATACAATCAATCAAAGAGCAACTATCATAATTAAAGTCTTTGTAATCCAAAAGAGTGGGCACATCACTAGTTAAAGTTTTGACCTCTTCAAACCCACTTTCATCAATTTTCTCAACAAGATTTTCACCCTCCGAAATATTGGGACGCCTTCTACCTAAAGTTGACTCTTCTCCAGTCCCATTTTCATCAATCTTAACTTTACTAAACAAGGAATAGACAGAAGAAACACCAATCATTTTAAGATCTTCATCACTTTTGCGAAAGAAATCACTAGAAAATGTTTTTTCTAAAAATTCTCTTTTAGTTCTAAGCATAGCGGTTCTTTTCTTACTTTCGTACATAGAAAATACAGAGATTTAATTGATTCATCTTCTTTAGGCACAAAAATTTTCATCTTGAGACTTTCCACATCATGAGCAATTCTATCAACACTTCTAGACAAATCATCAATCTTACTCAACTTTTCTTCTATGGAAGTGTTGAAAACTTTTTGCGTGTTGATAAATTCTTTAATATTGTTCTCAAGATCAGAGGTGTTACTATTATTATTATAAGATTGATTTTCATAGGAATTACCATAATTATTAGAGGAATTACTAGGAAAAGGCCTAGGATTAAAATTACCTCTATAAGCATTGTTGTTGAAATTATTTCGAGATAAAATTCACATCTATGGCATCACTATTTTGCTCAATCAAAGTAGACAAAGGCATATCATTAAAATCAATAGGAGCACTTTTACTAGCAACCAATTTCATAAGAGCATCAACTTTTTCACTCAAAGAAGAAATTTCTTCAACCGAATTAACTTTTTTACTAGTAGGAGCTCTTTAGGTATGACATTGTGTATAATTTGCCATCATATTATCAAGCAATTTGGTGGCTTCAACGAAAGTAATTTCCATAAAAGTACACACCCGCGGAGGATTCTAAAAGATTACGAGAAACAAAATTCAAACCCGCATAAAAATTTGGTATGATCATCCAAAGATTTAACCCATGAGTTGGGCAATTCCTTAGCATCATTTTCATCCTCTCCCAAGATTGTGCAACATGATCATGTTCAAGTTGCTTGAAATTCATGATATGGGTTCTAAGGGAAATAATGTTTGCGGGAGGAAAATACTTAGTGATAAAAGCATCTTTGCACTTATTCCAAGAATTGATACTATTGCGAGGCAAAGAAGAGAACAGATTTTTTGCAGAATCACGGAAAGAAAACGGAAATAATTTCATCTTCACCACATCATTGTCCACATCTTTTTTATTTAGCATATCACATAATTCCTGGGACGCGGCATCCTCATTAGGAGTACCGGAAAATTGATCTTTCATAACAAGATTCAGCAAAGCAGTATTAATATCACAAGACTCTGCACTAGTGGCGGGAGGAGCAATCGGAGTGCCAATAAAAACATTGTTGTTGGTATTTGAGAAATCACATAACTTGGTGTTCTCTTGAGTCATGATGACTACACGACAAGATTGCACTAAAAAATAGATCCGGCAAGAAAACAGCGAACGAAAAAGAGGGGCGAATAAAATGGCAAATTTTTGTGAAGTGGGGGAGAGGAAAACGAGAGGCAAATGGCAAATAATGTAAATTGCAAGGAGATGAGATTTGTGATTAGGAACCTGGTATATGTTGAAGATCCTCCCCGGCAACGGTGCCAGAAATTCCTTTTGATGTCGCTTGAAGCTACGTCGGTATTTCCCCAAAGAGGAAGGGATGATGCAGCACATCGGCGGTAGGTATTTCCCTCAGATATGAAACCAATGTTATTTAACCAGTAGGAGAACCAAGCAACACAACGTAAACAGCACATGCACACAAATAACAAATACTCGCAACCCGACGTGTTAAAGGGGTTGTCAATCCCTTCTGGGGTACGGTGCCTCAAGTAGGCAAACAGGCGTGAGATAAATTTGTAGTAAATTGATAGATCGAACGCCAAATAAAATAAATAAGAATAAATTGCAGCAAGGCATTTTTGTATTTTTAGTTTAATAGATCTGAAAATAAATGCAAGGAAAAAGTAGATCGCAAAGGCAAATATATGAGAAAGAGACCCGGGGGCCGTAGGTTTCACTAGTGGCTTTTCTCGAGAAAAATAGCAAACGGTGGGTGAACAAATTACTGTTGGGCAATTGATAGAACTTCAAGTACTCATGATGATATCTAGGCAATGATCATTATATAGGCATCACGTCCAAGATTAGTGGACCGACTCCTGCCTGCATCTACTACTATTACTCCACACATCCACCGCTATCCAGCATGCATCTAGTGTATTAAGTTCATGGAAAATGGAGTAATGCAATAAGAACGATGACATGATGTAGACAAGATCTATCCATGTAGAGATATAGCCCCATCGTTTTATCCTTAGTAGCAATGATACATATGTGTCGGTTCCCTTTCTGTCACTAGGATCAAGCACTGTAAGATCGAACCCACTACAAAGCACCTCTTCCCATTGCAAGATAAATAGATCAAGTTGGCCAAACAAAACCCAAATACCAGAGAAGAAATACGAAGCTATAAGAGATCAAGCATAAAAGAGATCAAAGAAACTCAAATAATTTCATGGATATAAAAAGATAGATCTGATCATAAACTAAAAGTTCATTGATCCCAACAGACACACCGCAAAAGAGTTACATCATATGGATCTCCAAGAGACCATTGTATTGAGAATTCAGTGAGAGAGAGAGAGAGATGAAGCCATCTAGCTACTAACTACGGACCCGAAGGTCTACAAAGAACTACTCATGCATCATCGGAGAGTTACCAATGGAGGTGGTGAACCCCATCCGAGATGGTGTCTAGATTAGATCTGGTGGTTCTGGACTCTGCGGCGGCTGGATGAATATTTCATCGACTCCCCTAGGGTTTTGGGAATATTGGGCTATTTATAGAGCAAAGAGGCAGTCTGGGGGGCACCCGAGGTGGGCACAACCCACCAAGGCGCGCCTGGGCCTCCTGGCGCGCCCAGGTGGGGTGTGCCCTCCTCGAGGCACCCCCAGGCGCAGCCAGGGCCCACTACGTTCCTTGTGGTCCAAAAAAATCTCCGTAAAGTTTCGTTGCGTTTGGACTCCATCTGATATTGATTTCCTGCGATGTAAAAAACATGTAGAAAATAGCAACTGGCACTTGGCACCATGTCAATAGGTTAGTACCAAAAAATGATATAAAATGATTATAAAACATCAAGATTGATAATATAACAGCATGGAACAAGCAAAAATTATAGAAACGTCGGAGACGTATCAGTCCATGGCTCACGCTCGTGTATTGCGTGAAAGTTGAAAAAGTTTGAGAACATCAAAAGTATGAAAAAAATTGCTTGGCTTGTCATTGGGGTTGTGCATCATTTGAATATTTTGTGTGATGAAGATGGAGTATAGCCAGACTATATGATTTTGTAGGGATAATGGTAGGAGCTATGGTTCTACCGGGTCTAGGCCGGAGGTTGTAGGGGAAAGAGGGAGCTGGGCGCGGGTGAGCACGCGGCCGCCGGCGGTTGGGCGCCGTCGTGCGCGTGAGGGAGGCAACGGCGGTGAGAGAAGGCGGCTACGGTTTAGGGTTCCGGCTCCTCTAGGAGCCGGGCAACAGAATTGTCTCATTGCTTAATCTTAAAAAGAGTCTTACGTCTTGTTTATATAACTATGAAAATAAGATAACTTGCGGGCTAAGCCCCTAACTAAACCTGCCCGATGGGCCTCCTACGGGTATAAGTTACCCCGGTCATAACATCTCTCCCCGCCAGCACAAACAACTCGTACTCGACCTGCAAGTCTGCGTAGTGTTGGCGGAACTCATTGCGCTGCTCCCAAGTAGCCTCCTCCTTCGGCGGGCCAGCCCACTAGATCAACACGTACCACACCCCGTGACATAGCTGTGCCTGCAACACCTTCTCGGGTCCCAGAAGGAGGCGGCCATCGGAGGTTAGAGGAAGCGCGGGGGTGGCCGCCGGGGGCTCCCCACGGAAGGGCTTCAGCAGCCCCACATGGAAGACGTCGTGGATGCGAGCACCAGCCGGAAGCTGAAGGTGGTAGGCCACCTTCCCAATGTGCTCCAAGATGGCAAATGGTCCGGCATAACGAGGGCCCAGCTAGCACTTCGCGCGTGGGTCCAGAGACTGCGTAGAGCAGTGAAGAAGACGCAGCCACACCCAATCGCCCACCGCGAACTCCGCCTCGCGATGGTGGCCTCGTAGTAGTGCTTGGCCAGCTGCTTGATAACCCACAAGTTTAGGGGATCACAACAGTTTTTGAGGGTAGAGTATTCAACCCAAATTAATATATTCCACACAAGGGGAGCCAAAGAATATCTGAAGGTATTAGCAGCTAAGTTGTCAGTTTAACCACACCTGGAGATTAATTATCTTCAGCAAAGTGATTAGTAGCAAAGTAGTTTGATTGTTTTGATAATAGTAGCAGCAGCAATGGTAACGGTAACAGTGATAGCAGTAGTTTTATAGCAAGTGTAACAGTAACGATAGCAGTATTAACTTAGCAAGAACAATATAGGATAAATTCATAGGCATTGGATCGGTGACTTGTTGGATGATATTCATCATGAGACAGTTATAACCTAGGGCGATACAGCACTAGCTCCAGTTCATGAATATAATGTAGGCATGTACTCCGTAAATAGTCGTACGTGCTTATGGAAAGAACTTGCATGCCATCATTTGTCCTACCCTCCCGTGGCAGCGGGGTCCTATTGGAAACTAAGGGATATTAAGGCCTCCTTTTAATAGAGAACCGGAACAAAGCATTAACATATAGTGAATACATGAACTCCTCAAACTACGGTCATCACCGGTAGTGGTCCTGGTTGCTGTCACTCCGGGGTTGCCGGGTCATAACACGTAGTAGGTGACTATAACTTGCAAGATCGGATCTAGAACATGGATATAATGGTGATAACATAAACGGTTCAGATCTGAAATCATGGCACCCGGGCCCAAAGTGACAAGCATTAAGCATGGTAAAGTCATAGCAACATCAATCTTAGAACATAGTGGATACTAGGGATCAAGCCCTAACAAAACTAACTCGATTACATGATGTATCTCATCCAACTCCTCACCGACCAGCGAGCCTAAGAAGGAATTACTCACTCCCGGTGGGGAGCATCATGGAATTGGCGATGGAGAATGGTTGGTGATGATGAAGAACAAAGATCCCCCTCTCCGGAGCCCCAAACGGACTCCAGATCTGGCCTCCTGATGAAGAACAGGAGGTGACGTCGGCTCCGTCTTGTGGATCGTGATAATTCTTTCTCCCTGTTTTTTATGGAAAAATAGGATTTTATAGCGTCGGTTTCAGGGTCTGCGGGGCCACCAGGTGGGGACAACCCACAGGCGTGCCAGAGAGGGGGCACGCATACAGTGGTTTGTGCCCACCGAGGTGCCCCTCTCTGGTAGGTCCTGGCTCCAGAAATTCTTATTTCTTATATAAAAATTCCTCACAAAGTTCCGTTCCATTTCGAGAACTTTTATTTCTGCACAAAAACAACACCATGGTAGTTCTGCTGAAAACAGCGTCAGTTCGGGGTTAGTTTAATTCGGGACTGGGAACCCCTATTACCGCCCTTTTCTCGTGTGATGGCGAGTGAATAAACACTCAACCTAAGAATAACCCGCTTAGCATGGAAGATACCGACCACCTCCTGTCGTTCCATGAATGATCCAGGCACACAAAAAGGATATTTATTTAGAAATTTTTAGAGGTGGCACATGCAAATTTACTTAGGACGGCAGGGTAATACCGCATATGGGTAGGTATGGTGGACTCATTTGGAATAACTTTGGGTTCAAGGTTTTTGTTGTACAAGCAGAATTCCCACTTAGTACAGGCGAAGGCTAGCAATTAGATTGAGAAGCGGCTAGCTAGAGAGCAACAACGGTCATAAACATGCATTATGCATAAGTAACATAGGACACTAGCATGAGTAGGATATGAACACCATGAACATAAATATCATAGAGGCTATGTTGGTTTTGATTCAACTACATGCATGAACATGTGCCAAGTTAAGTCACTCGAACATTCAGAGGAGGATACCATATCATCATACTACATCACAATCATTTTAACGCAATGTTGATATCCAAGATAAATCATTATCCACTCCCAGCTACTTATGCATGGCATGAGAAACTATAATCTCTAATTGTCATTGCAAACATGTTTAATCATAATGGGCTGAATCATGGATAGTAGGTTGAGCATATTTACACAAACAGAACAAGTCGAGTTCATACCAGTTTCTCTCTGCCATGGCCAGTTCATCGATTGTCGTCATTATTGCCTGTCACTTGTGATGCGTCTCCAATATATCTATAATTTTTTATTGTTCCATGCTATTATATTATCTGTTTTGGATGTTTAATGGGCTTTAACATACCTTTTTATATTATTTTTGGGACTAACCTATTAACCGAAAGCCCAGTGCAAATTGCTATTTTTTGCCTATTTCAGTGTTTCACAGAAAAGGAATATCAAACGGAATCCAAACGGAATGAAACCTTCGCGAGGATCATTTTTGGAACAAACGCATTCCAGGAGACTTGGAGTGGACATCAAGGAAGCAACGAGGCGGCCACGAGGTAGGAGGGCACGCATAGGGGGGTAGGCGCGCCCCCACCCTCGTGGGCCCCTCACAGCTCCACCGACCTACTTCTTTCGCCTATATATACTCTTATACCCTGAAACCTTCCGGGAGAGCCACGAAACACCTTTTTCACCGCTGCAACCTTCTGTACCCATGAGATCCCATCTTGGGGCCTTTCATGATGATCTGCCGGATGGGGAATTGATCACGAAGGGCTTCTACATCAATACCATGGCCTCTCCGATGATGCGTGAGTAGTTTACCACAGACCTTCGGGTCCATAGTTATTAGCTAGATGGCTTCTCTCTCTTTGGATCTCAATACAAAGTTCTCCTTGATTCTCTTGGAGATCTATTCGATGTAACTCTTTTTGCGGTGTGTTTGCCGAGATCCGATGAACTGTGGGTTTATGAACTTGATTATCTATGAATATTATTTGATTCTTCTCTGAATTCTTATATGCATGATTTGATATCTTTGCAAGTCTCTCCGAATTATCGGTTTAGTTTGGCCTACTAGATTGATCTTTCTTGCAATGGGAGAAGTGATTAGCTTTGGGTTCAATCTTGCGGTGTCCTTTCCCGATGTGACAAGAGGCGTAAAGGCACGTATTGTATTGTTGCCATCGAGGATAAAAAGATGGGGTTTATATCATACTGCTTGAGTTTATCCCTTTACATCATGTCATCTTGCCTAATGCGTTACTCCGTTCTTATGAACTTAATACTCTAGATGAATGCTGGATAGCTGTCGATGTGTGGAGTAATAGTAGTAGATGCAGAATTGTTTCGGCCTACTTGTCACGGATGTGATGCCTATATTCATGAACATTGCCTTAGATATCATCATAACTATGCACTTTTCAATCAATTGCTCGGCAGTAATTTGTTCACCCACCATAATACATGCTATCTTGAGAGAAGCCACTAGTGAAACCTATGGCCCCCGGGTCTACTTTACACCATATAAGTTTTCAATCTACAATTCTAGTTTACTATTTATCTTGCAATCTTTATCTATACCAAAAAAATACCAAAAATATTTATCATATTATGTTTATCAGATCTCACTTTTGCAAGTGTCCATGAAGGGATTGACAATCCCTTTATCGCGTTGGTTGCAAGGTTCTTATTTGTTTGTGCAGGTACTAGGGATTTGTGTGTAGTCTCCTACAGGATTGATACCTTGGTTCTAAAAAACTGAGGGAAATACTTACGCTACTTTGCTGCATCACCCTTTCCTCTTCAAGGGAAAACCAACGCATGCTCAAGAGGTAGCAAGAAGGATTTCTGGTGCCGTTGCCATGGAGATCTACGCACAAGTCAAGACATACCAAGTACCCATCACAAACTCTTATCCTTCGCATTACATTATTTTCCATTTGCCTCTCGTTTTCCTCTCCCCCACTTCACCTTTGCCGTTTTATTCACCCTTTTTCGTTTGTCTTTTTTTATTCTATTTCACTATTTCATTCCATCTAGATCTAAGAAAGAACCCAATGCACTGAAATTCCACTAATAACTAATATACAAAAAAGAAGAATAGATACAGGGTATCAAACCTATAGAGTTTTTGCTTCAAAGAAATAGAAATATCAGTGAAATTACGATAAAAGAAAAGCATGGATATGGGGAGAGGTGGATAACTAGATTGGCATGTACTTAAAAAGGGACTTACTTTATTTTAGAATTCCACAATGAAATACTGAATTTTCTAGCAATTATACTACTCTGATACGAAATAAAAAAGAACCCTCAAATTATTTTGAGAAATTAAAGTAAGCACGCTATTCTAAATCGAAGTAAAGTCAAACTTTCTAGTATATTATATTACGGCTTTATTACATTCATAGAAAGGAGATAAAATGAGAAATCTTTGCCATCCAATCTGATTAGAATATCATAACATAAAGTATAAGTGGCAGATTTTTTTAGGAATGTTTTATCAATTCATTTTCATTTCATTTGTACCGCTGGCAAACTCGAATTTTCGTCCAAATGGTCTCTATGCTTGCTTCTTATGTGCTTGCTTGTTGGATTGATTGATTGTCACGATGGCTCAAGATAATACTAAATTGTGTGACTTTTCCAATACCAACAATAATGATTTTATTAGCACTCTGATTGCTCCTATTACCGATGTTGTATCTTGTGAAATTAATGCTGCTTTGTTGAATCTTGTCATGAAAGATCAATTTTCTGGCCTTCCTAGTGAATATGCCGCTACTCATCTAAACAACTTCGTTGATTTGTGTGATATGCAAAATAAGAAATATGTGGGTAATGATATTGTTAAGTTGAAGCTATTTCCGTTTTCGCTTAGAGATCATGCTAAAACTTGGTTTTCTTCTTTGCCTAAAAATAGTATTGATTAAGTGCAAAGATGCTTTTATCTCTAAATATTTTCCTCCCGCTAAGATCATCTCTCTTAGAAACGATATTATGAAATTTAAGCAACTTGATCATGAGCATGTTGCACAAGCTTGGGAGAGGATGAAATTAATGATACGTAATTTCCCTACACATGGTTTGAATTTATGGATGATTATGCAAAATTTTATGTTGGATTGAATTTTGCTTCTAGAAATATTTTAGATTCGGCCGCGGGAGGCACTTTTATGGAAATCTCTTTAGGAGAAGCTACTAAACTCCTAGATAATTTTATGGTTAATTACTCTCAATGGCACACCGAAAGATCTACTAGTAAAAAGGTTCATGCGATAGAAGAGATTAATGTCTTGAGTGGAAAGATGGATGAACTTATGAAATTGTTTGCTAATAAGAGTGTTTCTTCTGATCCTAATGAAACGCCTTTGTCTACTTTGATTGAGAATAATAATGAATCTATGGATGTGAATTTTGTTGGTAGGAACAATTTTGGTAACAACGCGTATAGATGAAACTTTAATTCTAGGCCGTTCCCTAGTAATTCCTCTAATAATTATGGTAATTCCTACAACAACTCTTATGGAAATTTTAATAAGATGCCCTCTAATTTTGACAGTAGTGTTAAAGAATTTATGATTTCACAAAAGAATTTCAATGCTTTGCTTGAAGAAAAATTGCCTAAGATTGATGAGTTGGCTAGGAACATGGATAGAATTTCTCTTGATGTTGATTCTTTGAAACTTAGATCTATTCCACATAAGAATGATATCAATGAGTCTCTCAAAGCTATGAGAATTCCATTGATGAGTGCAAAGAAAGAACCACTAGGATGCGTGCAAAAAAAGATTGCTTTGTGAAAGCGTGTTCTTCCAGTTTTCATGATAATAATGATGAAGATCTAAAAGTGATTGATGTGTCTCCTATTAAATCTTTGTTTTACAATATGAATCTTGATAAAGATGGGACTGGAGATGAGTCAACTTTAGTTAAAAGGCGTCGGAATGATTCAGAGTTTTTAGATCTTGATGCAAAAATTGGTAAAAGTGCGATTGAAGAGGTCAAAACTTTACATAGCAATGAACCCACTATTTTGGATTTCAAGGAATTTAGTTATGATAATTGTTCTTTAATAGATTCTATTTCCTTGTTGCAATCCGTGTTAAATTCCTCTCATGCTTTTAGTCAAAATAAAGCCTTTACCAAACATATCGTTGATGCTTTAATGCAATCCTATGAAGAAAAGCTTAAATTGGAAGTTTCTATCCCTAGAAAACTCTATGATGAGTGGGAACCTACTATTAAAATTAATAATAAAGATCATGAATGCTATGCCTTATGTGATTTGGGTGCTAGTGTTTCCACGATTCCAAAAACTTTGTGTGATGTGCTAGGTTTTCGTGAATTTGATGATTGTTCTTTAAATTTGCATCTTGAAGATTCCACCATTAAGAAACCTATGGGAAGGATTAATGACGTTCTTATTGTTGAAAAAAGGAATTATGTGCCCATAGATTTAATTGTTCTTGATATAGATTGCAATTCTACATGTCCTATTATTCTTGGTAGACCTTTCCTTAGAACGATCGGTGCAATTATTGATATGAAAGAAGGAAATATTAGATACCAATTTCCATTAAGGAAATGCATGGAACACTTTCCTAGGAAGAAAATTAAATTACCTTATGAATCTATTATGAGAGCCACTTATGGATTGCATACCAAAGATGACAATACCTAGATCTATTCTTGTTTTTATGCCTAGCTAGGGGCGTTAAACGATAGCACTTGCTGGGAGGCAACCCAATTTTCTTTTTATTCCTTGCTTTTTGTTACTGTTTAGTAATAAATAATTCATCTAGCCTCTGTTTATATGTGGTTTTATGTTTTATTTAGTGTCTGTGCCAAGTAGAACCTTTGGGAAGACTTGGGTGAAGTCTTTGCGATTTGCTGTAAAAAACAGAAACTTTAGCGCTCACAAGATTAGCTGCCATTTTTTACTGGAAAGTGATTTTACGTTGATTATTTTTGCAGATGGTTAATAGATAAATTCCTCACATCCACCAATTTATTTCAGAATTTTTGGAGTTCCAGAAGTATACGCTTGATACAGATTGCTACAGACTGTTCTGTTTTTGACAGATTCTGTTTTTCGTGTGTTGTTTGCTTATTTTGATGAATCTATGGCTAGTGTTGGGGGGTATGAACCATAGAGAAGTTGGAATACATAGAATGAGTTCATTACAGTACCTTAAGGTGGTGTTTTGTTTTCTTATACTAACGGAGCTCATGAGATTTACTGTTGAGTTTTGTGTTGTGAAGTTTTCAAGTTTTGGGGTAAAGATTTGATGGATTATGGAATAAGGAGTGGCAAGAGCCTAAGCTTGGGGATGCCCAAGGCACCCCAAGGTAAAATCCAAGGACAACCAAAAGCCTAAGCTTTGGTATGACCCGGAAGGCATCCCCTCTTTCGTCTTCGTCTATCGGTAACTTTACTTGAGGCTATATTTTTATTCACCACATGATATGTGTTTTGCTTGGAGCGTCTTGTATGATTTGAGTCTTTGCTTTTTAGTTTACCACAATCATATTTTCTGTACACACCTTTTGAGAGAGACACACATGATTCAGAATTATTAGAATACTCTATGTGCTTCACTTATATCTTTTGAGCTATATAGTTTTTGCTCTAGTACTTCACTTATATCTTTTAGAGCACGGTGGTGGTTTTGTTTTATAGAAACTATTATTCTCTCAAGCTTCACTTAGATTATTTTGAGAGTCTTAAAACAGCATGGTAATTTGCTTAAATAATCCTAATATGCTAGGTATTCAAGACTAGTAAAAACTTTCTTATGAGTGTGTTGAATACTAAGAGAAGTTTGATGCTTGATGATTGTTTTGAGACATGGAGGTAGTGATATCAAAGTTGTGCTAGTTGAGTAGTTGTGAATTTGAGAAATATTTGTGTTGAAGTTTGCAAGTCCCGTAGCATGCACGTATGGTAAACGTTATGTAACAAATTTGAAACATGAGGTGTTCTTTGATTGTCCTCCTTATGAGTGGCGGTCGGGGACGAGCGATGGTCTTTTTCCTACCAATCTATCCCCTAGGAGCATGCACGTAGTGCTTGGTTTTTATGACTTGTAGATTTTTGCAATAAGTATGTGAGTTCTTTATGACTAATGTTGAGTCCATGGATTATACGCACTCTCACCTTTCCATCATTGCTAGCCTCTTCGGTACCGTGCATTGCCCTTTCTCACATTGAGGGTTGGAGCAAACTTCACTGGTGCATCCAAACCCCGTGATATGATACGCTATTTCACACATAAACCTCCTTATATCTTGTTTAAAACAGCCACCATACCTACTGTCGGTGTCAAAACCGGCGGATCTCGAGTAGGGGGTCCCGAACTGTGCTTCTAGGCGGATGGTAACAGGAGACAAGGGATACGATGTTTTTACCCAGGTTCGGGCCCTCTCGATGGAGGTGAAACCCTACTCCTGCTTGATTGATATTGATGATATGGGTAGTACAAGAGTAGATCTACCACGATATCAGAGAGGCTAAACCCTAGAAGCTAGCCTATGGTATGATTGTTGTTCGTCCTACGGACTAAAACCCTCCGGTTTATATAGACACCGGAGAGGTCTAGGGTTACATGTAGTCGGTTACAATGGGAGGAGATCTACGTATCCAGATCGCCAAGCTTGCCTTCCACGCCAAGGAAAGTCCCATCCGGACACGGACGAAGTCTTCGATCTTGTATCTTCATAGTCCAGGAGTCCGCCAAAGGTCATAGTCCGCCCTCCGGACACCCCTAATCCAGGACTCCTCAAGAGCCCTGAACCAGGCTTCAATGACGAAGAGTCCGGCGCGCAATTTGTCTTTGGCATTGCAGGGCGGGTTCCTCCTCTGAATACTTCATAGAAGATTTTGAACACAAGGATAGTGTCCGGCTCTGCAAAATAATTTCCACATACCACCGTAGAGAGAATAATATTTGCACAAATCCAATCTGCTGACGTATCCCGCAATGTGACATCACACCACGGCCAAGCCTTTATTCGAATCGTTTTTACTGTCCCACCTCAGCGCGTTTAGCGAGGCGGATTCGAATCGTTTTTACTGTCCCACCTTAGCGCGTTTAGCGAGGCGGTTTCCTTGGCACGTCTTGTCAAAGCAGAGATCATGTCCCCTTATTTCGGGATTCTCATCAATACGGGTGTGGGTAACCCAATCGTGCCCATTGGCACGTCTCCTCTATCAAAGGAGAGTCCCAAACGGTCACGGGGAGGGCTCTTGGTATTCAACCTCTTTATAAAGAGACCAAGGCCCTACTCCTTTCTTTCAATCTCAATCGAATTTGCCCCTCGCCTCGAGTTCCAACACCCAAAGCTCCAGATTCAGGCGCCGGACCTTTGATGATGTCCGCTCCGACCTTCAAGGCGGTGGATGCCTTCCTCCATTACGGAAGAAGACGTGCTAAAGCTAAGAGATGCCAGGTATTTAACCGGCGAAATTTCGCATAGGCTGCCTGCTCAAGGGCAGGTTATTCCCACTCCCAAGCCTGGTGAGAGCGTGGTGTTCGCATCTCACTTCCTTCGGGGGTTAGGCTTCCCGACGGACCCCTTCGTGAGGGGGCTCATGTTTTATTATGGGTTAGAATTTCATGACTTGGATCCGGAGTCCATCCTCCACATCTCATCGTTCATTGTCGTGTGCGAAGCCTTCCCTCGCATTACCCTCACTTCGGATTGTGGCTTAAGACCTTCAAAGTAGAGCCAAGATGATCAAGGGGCGTAAAGCGGAGTGCGGAGGGGCTGTTATAAGCAAGAATGCCGACGCCCATGGCCCGAGGGCTCTTTTCAAGAGGAGTTCAGCTTATGGCAACGAGAGTGGTTTAATATCACAACTCCGGGGCACCAAGTGGGTGGCGCCTCCGCCTTCGCTCGGGTCCTCCCCCACGGCTGGCGTCATGGGTCAATAAACGGGCTTGACTGGGGGCCGTCCAAGGACGTGCCCTTGTTGCAGGGCCGCATTCAAGATATCCTGGAAAGAGACATCAACCTGGCCGTAGTGGCGCAGGTCATGTTGATTCGCCGCACTTTGCCCTGCAAACGCCGCCTCACTTTGTGGGAGTTTAATCTGAAGGGACCACGAGCTCTCCAACACTTTACGGGCGTGACGCCCATGGAGATGTATAAATTGTTCTTCGGATCACAAGCAATGTGTCCGGACTTGACCGAGGACGCAGGTCTAAGCTGCAATCGCCCGGATACTCAAGTAAGTAGCCCTGTACCCGGACATGCTATCAGTATATTCATCATAAAATTTCCCTTAAAAGAGTTGTCCCTTTAAACAGGAGTGGATAGCAAAAGCAAAGCTGATCAGGTGTCCGACCCACCTCCCCGAGACCACGCAGGATCCCGTGTTAACCAGGATGCTGGAGGTTGCGCCTTTGGAAGAAGACGAAGGGGGGAACAAGGAAGCTACCTTCTCCTCGAAGGAGGCTATCCGGAAAGGAGGGATTGAGAATCCCTCCATCCCAGGAAAGAAGAGGACCGCCTCTGAAGACCCGGAGACCATGGTCACAAAGCGGGGGAAGAGATCTTCGTCAGAGGGTCCTGCGCCGGGAAGTGCCTCGGCCGCACTGTGCCCTCAAGGGGATCAGCCCTCCAGCGAGCCGTAAGTTGTAGTTCGGATAACTGAATTTTTTTTTGACCTTGGATAACTGAATTTTTACCTTGTAGTTCGGATCTCAGCCCTTCGCAGCAAAGCTCATCTTCAGGGGATCTTCGTTCGGAGATGATGGAGAGCGGAACGCCTCCCCCTGCCGTACCGCCTTGCGAGGCGGGCGACCCTGGGGTGTCGTCACAGAGGGTTTCTCCGAATCCGGCAGGACCGGAAAGCAATCATATGGCTCCCCAAAGCCCTTCGTGTCCGGCCTTCGAAAAGGGCCATCGGACGAGTCCGGCACCGCCCAAAGGTACGCGGTCGGAGGAGTCAAGGATCTGCTCAAGCGGCGTCTATCTCAGAAGAACACCGTGCATTGATGGGCATGGTGATTGAAAGGATTTCATCCGCGGAGAGCGGGTTGCATGAGGCCGTCAAGAGTTTACTGACAGGTTTTGAGGTACGCGAAATGATGTACCTTTTGACAGTTCTGCATATAAAAGATGCGCCCTGTATAGATAGTAGCCCCTAAGACTCGGTGTGTTGTCAAAAATGACAGCGCGCCGAGGATCATAATCTCAGGTATAACATGTCGCTCTTCCTATGTAGGTGGCGGCGTCCGTGGCTAGCCGGATCGATGAATTTGCCGAGCTAAAGCGGCAACTTGACGCGGCGGATGCCGACATCGCACTTGTCAACAAGCGGCTTGATGAGTCACAAGGTATGCAATTTCTCCGCGGACACCTGGTAAGGGGGCTTGATGCCCGTGCCTTACAACATGTATGCTTGATGAAGATGGTGCCCCCCTGCCATGGAGAACCTTCGGGCGGAACTCGCCCGAGCCAAGGAGCAGGCCAGAAAAAGTGATGCGGCTGCCTTAAAGGCGGCTGAAGAGCTGAAAGCTGAACAGGCTGCTCACTGCCGAAGCAGGAAGGAAATGGCCGAGATGGCTGTGAAGTTGAAGGATGCTGCTGACCGCTGCAAGCTTCTTGAAAAATAAGATCGGGCGGAACAAAAGGACCTGGAAAAGGCCACTACCGAGGCCAAGGATGCTCACTCTGCAATGAGAGCCATGAAGCAGGAGCTACGTCAGGCCGGAGATATCGCGGCTGGAAAGCCCTTTATGCTGCGGATTTAGTTCGGGGATCCTAAGTATGCTCAGTTGGACCGGCTGTGGAGTGCGGCGGATACTTATCTGGACTTGGCGGCAAGTGCCACGGACGCGGTCGAACACTTCCAAGATCAACAGGATCACGAAGTGGAAAAGCTTTTTTGGTCGCAGTTCCATAATCCAGAGCGCCCACTTCCATTATCCGAGCGTTTGGCCGAATGGGCGGAGCTGAATAGGTTATCCGGACTCGCCATGAAGGATGTCGTGAGTCATCTGTGGCCGGAAAGGACCGAGCCAAAGAGTTATTTTGGTTTGGTGCAGCAGTTCCTTGCGCGGTGCCGCATATCAATGCAATGAAGAGGTCATGATGCATAGAGGGTGCGCGGATGGCTCTTGCCCGTGTCAAGACATACTGGGCGGAGATGAAGGCCACCGACGTTGCATCCCAAGATTCGGACGGGAGCCGAGTACCTGCCGAGCACTATTTTCAGGAAGTTCTGCAGAGTGCTCGTTTAATAGAGACGCAGTGCTCGAAGGACATCATGTTCGAATAACATGTATAATTGTAAAACAATGTTTCGATGGAATATAAAAGCTTTTTATACTTGTGCCTGCAAGAATTAAAATACCTCATGTGCGGCCGCTTAATGTATATGTGTATATAACCTGAAAGATGGCGGCTTGGCTTCAAATTTCACGCATATAATGCGGGGTGTTCGCATGGCGCATTTCCACACTTGATCCAACGTCTTGGTCCTATAAAGGAGGTGATAGCGTAGCGAACTAGGCAACTGGACTATAATGCTTTATCACTTTCACTTAGCCATAGGAGTTTGACAGTGGGGCTACTATATAGCCCCTAGGGGCACCGCGCTCGCCCGAATTCGGGGCGCGTGTGTGCCTGACCGAGAAACGGTCCTTCGTTAATGCGGAGGAATCCTAAAGATTCCGGTGGCTCATCGAGTGGTTGACCAGTCTCACGCTACATCATGACAGTCAGTTTTCGGCTTTCTCTCGAGGTGCTCGCTTGCGGCGAACCGGGCACCATCGCAGTAGTTCTCCTGGTGCCGCCTTAGCCGATAGAGCAGAACGTAAGGCATCAAAACACAGGAGCTGGGCAAACCCAACATTTGACGAAAGACATGATTCGGAGCTGATGCATATAAGGCCAAACTCGCGACGCTAAACACTCCCTAAGGTATTCGGTCTTTATGAAAACGGGCTGAACAACGCCCTTAGTAATAAGCCCCTGGTGTCTGTGTACGCAAAAGTCCCGACGTGGCCAATGCCAAGACGCCAGCCTCCACCTTGGTTATAGCAAGAAACCGGGGATGTGTATCAACAAGAGACAAGAAAAAGGTTTACGAGGGTCTTAATCTGAAAAGAATCCTTGAACGGGTCCCTCATCGCACATCTGCTACTGTGGTTCCGTTGCCAGTATCCTCGGACGGGCGTATACGGTGTTCATCTGTAAAGAGAGGAACTTAGTTGAAAAGATCATGCGAAAATGTACCTTATATTAAATAAACAAAGTAACGCTTTAAAAAAATGAATAAAATTGAGCTTTATTGTCTCTTGTTGTACATGCGCGGAGCCCCTTGAACGGGGGTATGCGGCTAGTAAGCCCTTGTATGTTTACGCCAGACTTTTCTAGCCATGTCCGGGGTCTGAACGACCTGTTTAGGTGCTTTGATTAGTGAAGCCGGTTTAGTGTGTGGCTGTTAAGGCATCCGCACAATCTTCTGCGCTCGAGGAACACTCGATATTTCCCTTTAATGAGATGATGCCTCGTGGATCGGGCATTTTAAGTATAAGGGATGCATAATGCGGTATTTCGTTAAAGCGGATGAAAGCTTCGCGTCCCAGTAGTGCTTGATAGCTACTTGTAAATGGGGCGATGTGGAAGGTCAGCTTTTCGCGGCGGAAGTTGTCGGGTGAGCCGAACATAACTTCTAGCGGGAGAGAGCCCGTACAATGGGCATCTGGGCCTGGCGTTACCCCTTGAAAGGAAGTGTCGCTATGGCGAATTGTTGTTGGTTCTATCCCCATTTTGCGAATTGTGTCCTGATATAGCAGGTTTAAATCACTGCCGCCGTCCATTAGGACTTGTGTAAAGTGGAGTCCGTCAATTATCGGATCTAATACCAAGGCAGTCCAGCCTGCGTTCCGGATACTTCTAGAGTAATCCTGATGGTCGAAGGTGATTGGTTTTAACAACCAGTGGCGGGACTCCTCTGGGATAGGCCGTATGGCGCGTATCTCTATGGGCGCCACTCTGTTATCCCCTTTTGTCACGTGAAGTGAATTTACTGTTTTGACTTCTTGTGGGAAGTTCATTTGTTTTCCGGTGCTCTGATTGTGGGGTTCGTCATCGTCCTCGCTTGGTGTGTCGAGCCCCTTGTGTTCGGCGTTGAGTTTGCCGGATTGCTTGAAGACCCAACAATCTCTGTGGGTATGGTTTGCAGGCTTCCCGGGAGTACTGTGGATTTGACATATCTTATCCAAGATTTTGTTTAAGTTAGCTAGCTCGTCCCTGTTATCCTTGGGGGGCAGCTTTTTCTGATTCTGCCGAGAGCTTTTGAATCCGGCGTTGACTGTCGTGCTCTTCGGGATGTTTCCCTTGGTGCGGCGCTGATCCTTGCTGCTTTGCGGTGTCCCGTTTCCATCCCTAACTTCGGATGTACTTGGGTCACTGGTACTGCATCTTGCCAACCAGCTATCCTCTCCTGCGCAAAAGCGGGTCATGAGGTTTGTTAATGCGGCCATTGTTCTTGGCTTTTCTTGGCCGAGGTGTCTGGCAAGCCATTCGTCTCGAACGCTGTGTTTGAAAGGTTCTAAGCCTTCGTCGTCTGGACAGTCGACTATCTGGTTCTTTTTAGTAAGAAATCTGTTCCAGAGTTTCCGGGCTGACTCTTCGGGTTGTTGAGTTATATGACTTAAATCATCCGCATCCGGAGGTCGGACATAGGTCCCTTGAAAATTTGCCCGAAAAGCATCCTCGAGCTCTTCCCAACTTCCAATGGTGTTTTTGGGAAGGCTTTTAAGCCAATGCCGGGCTGGCCCTTTGAGTTTGAGGGGTAAGTATTTTATGGCGTGGAGATCATCTCCTGTAGCCATGTGTATGTGGAGGATGTAATCCTCAATCCAGACTCCAGGGTATGTTGTTCCGTCAGATGCCTCTATGTTTACGGGCTTGAACTCACCGGAAATTCATGATCCAAAGACCTCATCGGTGAAACATAGGGGGTGTGCGGCGCCCCTATATCTGGGCGTACCGCGATGTTCGGATATTTGACGTGTTGCATTGCTTACTAGAGCTTGCTTTCTTGGCCCATAGATAGATCTGGCTAGGCCATTTTTGATGCGAATCCTTGTGCGAATCGCGTGCCGGCTTGCCTGCGGCGTCCTTTGCCGCACTGTGTTGGCCATGGGGTCGTTTGTCCGACCGGGTGGCTTCCTTATTTTTTGATTGCGGAGGCTCTAAGGCCTCATCATCAAATTCCGGCAGTAATTTTCGCTTCGGATAGCTCTTGTGTGGCGACTGTCGCCCGTATTTGTCTCATGGTGTTGAGTACTTTGCTCCATCTAATTCTGAGTGCATCTTCCGCTGTTTTGAGCTTCCGCTTCGCTTTTTCAGGCTACGCAGCGCGACGAGCCTTTTTGGAGGTTCTTCTGCTCCAAAGAACTTGTCCGGCGTGAGGTCGTCTGACCGTTGTCTTCACCGGGGCAGGTTGTTTATCCAAGTTGCCCTGTTCGGACGATTGCTCGATGGGATGTTCGTCGTCCGCCGGTTCGCCCTGGTCTATGGCTGCTTTCTCTGTCGAGGTGGGGTTTGGAGCGGCGCTTACGCTGCCGCTTTGATTGCTTTTCGAGGGAACTATCCCTCGTTGCGTCCCTTTGTTCCTCTTTGTTGTTTCCTTTAGGTGTATCTACCATGTATACATCGTGAGATGGGGTGGTTGTCCAGTGGCCTATAGGTGCTGGTTCCTGTTCGTCTCCTACATCGTCGTCCATACCGTCAATGTCTTCGGAGTCGAAGTTAAGCATGTTGGTTAAATCATCGACAGTGGCTACAAAGTGGGTGGTGGGTGGGCTTTGAATTTCTTCGTCGTCCGCATCCCAACCTTCCTCACCATAGTCCGGCCAGTGGGCTCTTGATAAAGAGAGAGACTTTAGTGAATTTAGAATGTCGCCGAAGAGCGAGTGCTGAGAGATGTCCGCGGCGGTGAACTCCATGATCGGCGCCCAACAGATTCGATTGGCAGGGGCGTGGAAGGTTCAGAGTCCGGAGAGGAGTCCGGCACCTTGGAGTTACGAGCTTTGCAAAGGATAGGTATGGTGTTCGGCTCGATCGCCGTAGAGATTGCAGCCCCCGAGGTGGTGTCCAGCCACACGTCCACGATTGGCACAGTCGGCTCCGAGCTAAGGGTCGGAGCGGACGCTGGTGCGGCCTCGAAATCGCTCGCGGCAGAGCTAGATCATGCCCATCGAGACAAGGCGGCGCGCTACTGTGGCTCGAACCCGTCGAAGATCAAGTCTCCACAGACGTCGGCCGTAGTTCAAAATTCCAAATCTGACCTGATGGCCAGGGCGTAGCTTCGATCTGCTCCGGATGGCTGCTTAATTGGCCCGCAGGCAAAGCCGCCGAATACGAAGATCTGTCCGGGAGAAAAGTCTCACCCTGGACCGCATCGTTGTTGATGATCGGAGGAGCCATCGGGCCTAAAGATGACGACACACAGGAACTCTCAATGAAAGCACCAATGTCGGTGTCAAAACCGGCGGATCTCGGGTAGGGGTCCCGAATCATGCGTCTAGACGGATGGTAACAGGAGACAAGGGACACGATGTTTTTACCCAGGTTCGGGGCCTCTCGATGGAGGTAAAACCCTACTCCTGCTTGATTGATATTGATGATATGGGTAGTACAAGAGTAGATCTACCACGAGATCGTGAGAGGCTAAACCCTAGAAGCTAGCCTATGGTATGATTGTTGTTCGGCCCCACGGACTAAAACCCTCCGGCTTATATAGACACCGGAGAGGGCTAGGGTTACAGTAGTCGGTTACAATGGGAGGAGATCTACGTATCCGTATCGCCAAGCTTGCCTTCCATGCTGTGGAAAGTCCCATCGTGACACGGGACGAAGTCTTCAATCTTGTATCTTCATAGTCCAGGAGTCCGGCCAAAGGTCATAGTCCGGCCCTCCGGACACCCCCTAATCCAGGACTCCCTCACCTACCTATTATGGCATTTTCATAGCCATTCCGAGATATATTGCCATGCAACTTTCCACCGTTCCATTTATCATGACACGTTCATCATTGTCATATTGCTTTGCATGATCATGTAGTTGACATAGTATTTGTGGCAAAGCCACCATTCATAATTCTTTCATACATGTCACTCTTGGTTCATTGCATATCCTGCACCTTGAAGGCATTCATATAGAGTTATATTTTGTTCTAGTATCGAGTTGTAATCATTGAGTTGTAAATAAATAGAAGTGTGATGATCATCATTTTCTAGAGCATTGTCCCAAGTGAGGAAAAAAGAGAAAGGCCATAAAAAGAAGAAGGCCCAAAAATGAGAGACAAGGAGAGAAGCGACAATGTTACTATCCTTTTTACCACACTTGTGCTTCAAAGTAGCACCATAATCTTCATGATAGAGAGTCTCTTGTTTTGTCACTTTCATATACTAGTGGGAATTTTTCATTATAGAACTTGGCTTGTATATTCCAACAATGGGCTTCCTCAAATGACCTAGGTCGTCGTGAGCAAGCAAGTTGGATGCACTCCCACTTAGTTTCTTTTGTTGAGCTTTCATGCATTTATAGCTCTAGTGCATCCGTTGCATGGCAATCCCTACTCCTTGCATTAACGTCAATCGATGGGCATCTCCATAGCTCATTGATTAGCCTCGTTGATGTGAGACTTTCTCCCTTTTGTCTTCTCCACATAACCCCCATCATTATATTCTATTCCACCCATAGTGCTATATCCATGGCTCACGCTCATGTATTGCGCGAAGGTTGAAAAAGTTTGAGATTACTAAAGTATGAAACAATTGCTTGGCTTGTCATCGAGGTTGTGCATGATGAGAGCATTCTTGTGTGACGAAAATGGAGCATGACTAAACTATATGATTTTGTAGGGATGAACTTTCTTTGGCCATGATATTTTGAGAGGACATAATTTCTTAGTTAGTATGCTTGAAGTATTATTATTTTTATGTCAATATTGAACTTTTATCTTGAATCTTTCGGATCTGAATATTCATAACACAATTAAGAAGAATTACATTGAAATTATGCCAAGTAGCATTCCACACCAAAAATTCTGTTTTTATCATTTACCTACTCGAGGACGAGCGGGAATTAAGCTTGGAGATGCTTGATACGTCTCCAACGTATCTATAATTTTTTATTGTTCCATGCTATATTATATATTTTTTTGGACATTATTGGGCTTTATTATACACTTTTATATTATTTTTGGGACTAACCTATTAATGTGAGGCCCAAATTAATTGCTGTTTTTTTGCCTATTTCACAGTTTCGCAGAAAAAGAATATCAAACGGAGTCCAAACGGAATGAAACCTTCGGGGACGTGATTTTCAAAACGAACGTGATCCAAAGGACTTGGACCCTACGTCAAGACATCAACCATGAGGGCACGAGGTAGGGGGCGCGCCTACCCCCTAGGCGCACCCTCCACCCTCGTGGGCCCCACGTTGCTCCACTGACGTACTTCTTCCTCCTATATATACCTACGTACCCCCAAACTACCAGATACGGAGCCAAAAACCTAATTCCACCGCCGCAACCTTCTGTACCCGTGAGATCCCATCTTGGGGCCTGTTCCGGAGCTCCACCGGAAGGGGCATCGATCACGGAGGGCTTCTACATCAACACCATAGCCTTTCCGATGATGTGTGAGTAGTTTACCTCAGACCTTCGGGTCCATAGTTATTAGCTAGATGGATTCTTCTCTCTTTTTGGATCTCAATACAATGTTCTCCCCCTCTCTTGTGGAGATCTATTCGATGTAATCTTCTTTTGTGGTGTGTTTGTTGAGACTGATGAATTGTGGGTTTATGATCAAGTTTATCTATGAAGAATATTTGAATCTTCTCTGAATTCTTTTATGTATGATTGGTTATCTTTGCAAGTTTCTTCGAATTATCAGTTTGGTTTGGCCTACTAGATTGATCTTTCTTGCAATGGGAGAAGTGCTTAGCTTTGGGTTCAATCTTGCGGTGTCCTTTCCCAGTGATAGTAGGGGCAACAAGGCACATATTGTATTGTTGCCATCGAGGATAACAAGATGGGGTTTATATCATATTTATTTGTTATATCTCACTCTCATAAGTGAACGTGAAGGTATTGACAACCCCTTTATTGCGTTGGTTGCGAGGATTTATTTGTTTGTGTAGGTGCGAGGGACTCGTGCGTGGCCTCCTACTGGATTGATACCTTGGTTCTCAAAAACTGAGGGAAATACTTATGCTACTTTGCTGCATCACCCTTTCCTCTTCAAGGGAAAACCAACGTAGTGCTCAAGAGGTAGCATCGGACAACACCTATACAAATAGTAAAACAAATTTGGCATCAAATCAATGATTACATGCCTTGAAGTAGGATTAGGAATTTATGGCTATTTATTTATACATATCCAGAGATTACGGTTCAACTTTTAAGCACAGTCATCTATGTACAGACCAATCTTGAAGAAAATAATGGCACAAACATATGTAGGTCATTCAAAATCAATTGTCAAGTCCTGGCTAGGAATTATTAGCAAGAACACTAACCCTAGTTGGATTACTAGCAGAAATCATTTGCACAGATGAAACAACTAATCACTTATCACTTGTACCATTCAAACAATCAATACACTACACGGATCTAACGAAACTTACTCAGATTTCAAGGATTGGGAGAACATAACCATAGGATTTCTATTCCAAAAAGGGGGAGGCAGGAGTAACCAGAGAAACCCTATGATCTATTTGACACATAAATGGGTATAGATGATTAACCAGCTGTCCTCGTCATCAGAGTCGTCGCCGGAGTGGTCGTCGGAGTCGTCGCCGGGGTCGTCACCAGAGTCGGTGTGGAACTCTGCCTCCGGTTGTGGAAGCTCGACGCCGCCGCAGATGTCACGGTGCAGCAATAACTCGCTGATGATGACGGCAACCTCTGTCTCCATCTCCACGTCGTGCTCCGGTGCTTTAGCAGCCCCGGCGTCGCCACTCCCTCCGATGGGGCGCTTCGGCGGCATCCTAATACACTGACGACTTTTAGGACTGAGAGCGGCGTCGAGGATGCAAGCGGAGAGAGAGGATTGTGTGTTTGGCGAGGATGGGGGGTTCGGCCGCTCGGGCGCACCATTAATGTGGAGTAGTGGGAGTTGTAGGAGAGAGGCGGGCGTCGGTCAAACCGATGGCTCGCCTCCCGGCAGCTCACAGACCGGATCAGCATGCCTACCAAAGTTTCACACAGCTACTCGCACGCCTCCCGATAACAACTGCTTGCGAAAGCACGCCTCCTTCAATTCACACACCTGCACGCATGCCTCCCGGTGCATGCGCGTGAATCTTCGTATTCGTCTCCCGTCAACTCACGCTCGCCAAGACGCTGGTCGCGATGACGACACGTATATTGTTTTTCTATTTGGATTATTAATGATGTCGCTTTATTGCTTAACTGAAGCATGGCACGTATCCATTGTTGGTCTAACGCTCACGGTTCAAATAAATAATCCATTTGGGATATTGGTTCCCAATTATTAATAATCTCCTGTTTGTAATTAGATAAAGATTACATCAAAACTGGTCCCAAATTTGACAAAAAAAGTACAATGCCACTTTGTATTGGTGTCCATATGACAACTTGAAATTAAGATGTCCCTCCTTTGGTAACATATGTTCACCGCGGGATAATTAATTTAACATGCATCATAGTTGCGGTGGATTCATTGTGTGCGTGTGGGTGTGTGCGTCTGGGGGTGGCGGGTGCACACAGTACACTACGAGTTGTAAGCCACATCAGAGTCGTGAATTCGTTATTTAAAACATTACACAACCCTTTCATACTTACATGTTTGGGCCACATGAAGTCGATGGTTGTCCTACACGACACTCGATACTCGCGTGTGACGCTTTCTGTGGGCCCGCGAGGTCGTCGTCCATCACTTTGACAAATAGCCCGAAGTGAGGTTAATTTGACCAGCAAGGTAGAATCTTTTTTGTTTGTGTTGTGGTGGTATATAGTATGCGTCGAAGAGGTGGGAGGGGACTAGCATATATACTATACGTACGCGTCCGTGAACAAGTACACCTCACTCAGTGTCGGGACTTTTTGGTTTCCGAGGCACGTGCCACATCAAAATTATGAAATTGGCTATTCAAACATCACACAACACCTCTTTGGGACACATGCATGCACAAGGTGGTTATCCTAGCTAGGACACTCACGTGTGACCCTTCCATCTATGGGCCCACGAGGCCATCATTGATGCATGCATGCATCACTTTGACCTACATCAGGAGAGGTTAATTAATTTCACCATCGATGAGGATTCTTTTGGGTTGTACATATTACGGCAGGAGCATATAGTATGCGGTGAAGAGGGGGGAAGGGGACCATCATATGTAGTACGCTTCATGAACCTCACTCTGTGTGGCTGCATGGTTTACGGTTTTTGAGGCATGTGGCACATCAAAGTTGTGCATTTTTTGTATTCAACATATATATGTTTGGCCCACATGCAAAGGTTAATTTGACTTAGGAGGGGATTATTATTTTTGCTTGTAATACGGTGTATGTATGTATATATATATATATACATATATATATATATATATATATATAGGTCATGCTCTGGGATGACACACATGATACAGTTTGAGCACACACATGCATGTGTATGCATGAATCCCTCCCATTGAGTCAAAGTGGCTAGTACAACCACACGTCATGAACTGATCTCACTTTGTGTGGGAGCTAGTGTACGATTTTTGACGCACACGCCACATCAATGTTGTGAAATGGTATTCAAACATGCATCCACACACATACATATGCATGTAATGGTTGCCTTCAAACGGTAACAAGCCTATATATTTGTGGGCCCGCGTGGACATCCATGATCACCTTAACTGACAACAAGATAGGTTACCATGGCGGTTTGTTCATTTGGTTCATGTTATCGTAGTATAGGTCATGGTGAGATTAAGACCTAATTAAGTTTAGCACATATACTATGCACGCATGCATGCATGAATCCCCGTCGTTGGCTTGAAGTGTGGTGTAACATACATATGCATCGTCAACCTAACCCTCACTCGGTGTGGAGATTTCTAGTTCGAAATCACAGGGCCACATCAAAGTTGTTCCGTTGTTACTCAAAAACACACCTCTCCATACATATGTTTGGGCCACACGCATGCAGTGCTTATCTTCGGGGACTAGCTACTTGCGTGATTTTTGGCGAGCTAGCCCATCTCCGGGGTCGCATGGACGACCATCACTTTGACCAACAACAAGAGAGAGGTTGTACGACCAAGGTGGATTATTCTTGGTCATTTTACGATCCATCTTGGTGAGAGATGCCTCTCTGGCCCACTGACTGAAAGTGTGTGTGTGTGTGGGGGGGGGGGCTGCTACTTCGCACTTTGCTAGGTGAACCGAGCTCGGTTGGGGGGGCATGCATTCATAGCTTAGGATTCCTTTTGTGGCGACGCGAGGGGGGTTGCTACTAGCTGCTACTTCACACTCTGCTAGGTTAACCTCGGTTGGGGGGGGGGGTGGCATGCATCATAGCTTAGGATTCCCTTCATGCCGACACGAGGGAGGGGGGCTGCTAGCTACTTCGCACTTTGGTAGGTGAACCTCGGCTGGGGGGCATGCATTCACAGAATAGGATTCCCTTCGTGCCGACATGAGGGAGGGGGGCTACTAGCTACTTCGCACTTTGCTAGGTGAACCTCGGTTGGGGGGGGGGCATGCATTCATAGATTAGGATTCCCTTCGAGCTGACACGAGGGAGGGGGGCTGCTAGCTACTTCGCTCTTTGCTAGCTGAACCTCGGTTGGGGGAGGGGCATGCATTCATAGCTTAGGATCCCCTTCGTGCCGACACGAGGGGGTGGGGGCAAGCAATACCGTGCACTTTGTGAGATAGGTGCCACATCGAAGTTGCATTTGGTATTTGAAAATCAAACCACCCTTTTCATACATAAATTTGGTCCACATGCAAGTGTGTTCGTGTTCTGGCCCTCTCCCGCATCAAATTTTGCCAAATTTATGAACATTAGACAAGTCGGATGACGCAACAGACACGGTTCACTCAAACTAACTGTGTGCCACGCCGGTGCCCCTGTCAGGCACACATCCGCACAGTACATTGGGCTCCACGTGGCTTCCCCTCTCAAAAATATCTACCCGTCTGCATCCCTAGAAAATATCTGCCCGCCTTGATGGTTTTTTTATTTTATAACACACGGTTGTCATCTCTGGACCATGTGCGATGTTTCTTGTTCCCAATCCCGCCTGCATCCCTTGAAAATATCTGCCCAACCCGAGGGTTTTTCTGTTTCATAACACACGGTTGTTATCTCCAGACTGTGTGCGATGTTTCTTGTTCCCAATCCCCCTTGCATCGCTCAAAAATATCTGCCCGGCTCGAGGGTTTTCTGTTTCATAACACACGGTTGTTATCTTCGGACCGTGTGCGATGCACCCTCATCAAAATTTTCAATTTCACTCCCGCGTTTGACTCCCGCGTAGTAAAATTTTCAGTACCCGCGTCATTTCCTCAAACACTCCCCTCCACACACACACACACACACACACACCCTCCCTCGCTCGAAACCCTAGCAAGGTCCCCGCCGCTGCAAGGCCTGCCTTGTCAACATTTGCCGGTTTGCCCGTGCAGCTTACCCACCGATCCCCATACCCAGGCTGCCCTGAGTTTCTTAGATGATGCCTGCCAAATGCCCCCTTTCCCATAGATCCCCATCCCCATCCCCCACTCTAGAGCGTCGCAGCCTAAGCCCGGCAATGCTTCCCATGGAGCTCGAGGAGCGACTGGCCCAAAAGAGGTGTATCGCGGTCTCTTCGCCCGACGTCGCCGAGGAAGATGACGACCATTACTGGTGGCAGGCACTCAGGCAGCGGGCTAGAGTATGCGGGCATGTCTCAGCCACCGGCTCCGACATCGAGGTCATCGACAGCGACGGCCTGAGGGGGGCTATGTCACAGGTTAAGTGGCGCACCCGCAACCCCACGGGTTCAATCGCCGTCGATCTCATCCATGGCCCCGCCGCTGATCTCCTCTGGCTCACTGTCAACAATTTGCCATCCTACATCGCCATCGAGCCCCTTTTGTCATTTCTGAAGGACACATTCTGCAACGCTGGTTTGGGATCCACAGCTTCCAAGTCAGACCTCATCGACGGCGACCACGAGGAGGGCACCCTCTCCCGCTCTTCCAAGGGGAAAGAGCCCATCTGCTCTTCCAAGGGGAAACCGCCTGTCTGCGACATTAGGAAGGGCAACTTATAGCCGTGATCTTCCAAGGGGAAGGAGCCCATCTACAACAACATGGAGTGCATCCAGGGTCCGTGATCTTCCCACGGGAACGAGCCCATCTGTAGCGACCCGACCTCAGATGGTCAAGTCTCTGTGCTTCTGTGTCATCCCTGGATCGGTAATGCTGACACACACAGTACTCGAAGGATTTATAACAGAGTAGCAATCACACACTTATTACATCAAATGTCTCAAAAGAGAACTTATTACAATAATATGGCTTAAGGCCATCTAATGCGATAACAGCGGAAGGCTTGGAAGACAAAGTGAGTCCATCAACTCCAACGGCATAACTGAGCTGCACGGCAACGACCTACCAATCCTTACTCCTCGTCTGAAAAGTCTGCAACATAATATGTTGCAGCCCGAGAACGGGTCAGCACATGTAATATGCTGGCAATGTAACACATAGAGAGTAATGAAATATGCTAACACTACATGCATGTTATGGCTGGTGGAAAAACTCTATGGTTACAGTTTTGCAAAAAGCCAATTTTTCCCTACATCAAAGGAATAAATTTTATTTTAACTATCATGGTGGTTGAAACATCATTGAGAAGGTATAACCCCAACTCAATCCCAATTAAAGTGATTAACAACCCAACAATATTAATTTAGAGTGATGAGATACATGTGAATACTCAAGTACTAGATACTCAGAATTGTCCATAACCGGGGACACGGCTAACCATGATTAGATTGTACACTCTGCAAAGGTTTGCGCACTTTTCCCCACAAGACTCGATCGCCTCCGTTGGTTTCTCTCACTACATGGTGTTTGAGAAACGGATGACCGAGACACAGTCTTTCAGAAACATTAACTCTCTACTCCGGATAGATCATACCAAACCTAACAAACCCACTACCTGCTGATCTACCTCTTCGAGAGCTTCACGTAACTTACTCAACTATGCTAGAGCCCATAATAGCTTGTGGCTGCACACGGAAGTTTCTAGCATGAATAGTCTCAGTTCCCTTTGAGCCTGGGTGGCGGTCCTTAGGAAGATCACACGGGTACCCCGGGATTTCCAAAAATAAAACAGACAACATTGGGTTCCCCAGGTGCCTCAATCCACCCAGATGGTATTTAAATTGCCACCTTAAAGTAAACCATTAATTAACAATCTCACATCTGTCGTGAATATCTCTCAAACCCAAACCACGTCTACGAGCATAGCATAGCAATATAAGCAACACGTAGAAGTAACTCCCAAGGGTTTGATAGTAACAGGGAAATAGGTTCCTACCTCATCATCTACTTCCCAATCCACAAATTAATGACAACCTAATCATGCAATGTTTGAGGATTGAGCTAATGCACAAAAACTGGGTATGAAAAGGTATGATCAAGTGTTACTTGCCTTGGTCGACGATCCGTGAATCCTAGAGACTCGTAGTAACACGCTTCGCACTCCGGGATTTCAATCGCAAGCAAACAATACATACATAAGCAACAAACAAAGATGCACAAACGAAACTTCAACTGAAAGAGGTTGACCGGAGAGTTCAACTTAAGAACTCCGGTTTGCAAAAAGAATCAAACCAAACGAAACAACGAAACTCAAACGGCGAGAGAAACAAGATCCGTTTACTAATCTGAACTAGAGTCAAATTTTACAGAGGCAAAATCTGGTTTAAGTTGGCTATTCAGAAAGAGGGTTTCGAGATGAAACTCCAGGCGCTTGAATTGCCTGATTCCGATAAACGAGCGAAAAGTTATACTAATTTGAACATCGGTTCAGAAATCGCGATCGGAATAATCGTGGAATAAAACCGATAAAAGAAAACGACGAACGGCTAAACGAACGAACGTTCGTTAGCGGAAACTAAACGACGAACGGTTCGTAAAAACGAACGAACGGGTGAACGTTCTTAAAATAAATAAACCAGAAAAAAAACCAATCTAAAAAAACGGCTAGGGTTTTATAAAAAAACCGAAGGGTTATTTAAAAAAAACCGGCGGCTACCTCCGGCGATCGTCCGGCTGAGGTCCGACGAGGGGCGGCGAGGGGCGGGCGGCGATTTCGAGGGGCGGCGGCGCGGAGGCGGCGACGACGGCGGTGGCGGCGCTGGCTCGGCCTGCCTGGTCGGGTCTGAGGCGGGCGGCGCGGCGGCGGTGGTGGTGGCGGAGTTAGGGAGGGGTATTTAAAGGGGAGAAGTGGCTTGGAGGAGGGCAAGGCGGCGGGAAGAGTCCGCTCGGACTCTTGTCCGGCAAGCGGCGGCAAGCCTTCATGAAGTGAGGCCAGGCGGCCGGCTGCCTACTTCATTGCCTTTGGCCCAGTCGGGCGCGGTTCTTTTTTTAAAAAAACATTCCGCCGAAAATTGTAAAAACCCTAGGAAAATAAATAAAAATCTAAAAATGCCAAAACAAGTTTTCTTTGCCTAAATAAAATATTTAGAACAAGATGAACTTTTCTTGGCCCCTAAAATGCAATTTTAAATATATGCAAATTTTCTCTAGGCAAATAAAATTCCAAATAAATAAAATAAAATTCCAAATAATGATTTTAATATTTTTTCCTCCGGTATTTCAATTATTTTCGGAGAAGTCATATTATCTCCTCTTGTTTATTATTAAACTTGAAATATTTTTCCGGAGAGAAAAATAATAAAATTCAAAATCCTCGCCTTCATTATTTGATAAAATTCAAATATGAAAATCGGAAAATCCCCAACTCTCCGAGGGTCCTTGAGTTGCTTAGGATTTTGAGGATGGCAAATGAGAATGCAATAAAATATGATATGCATGGATGACCTGTATAACATGCCAAATTGAAAATTTGGGATGTTACAAACCTACCCCCCTTAAGATGAATCTCGCCCTCGAGATTCGGGTTGGCTAGAAAATAGGTGTGGATGGTCCTTGCGAGTATCATCTTCTCGCTCCCAGGTGGCTTCCTCCTCGGTATGGTGGCTCCACTGAACTTTACAAAACTTGATAACTTTGTCATGAGTGACTCGTACCGTCGAAATCCAAAATCTTTACCGGCTTCTCCTCATAAGTCAAATTACTATCCAACCAGACGCCTCTAGGGGCATCAGATCCTTTAACGGTATGTCGGCCATCTCAGCGTGACACTTCTTCGCCAGATACGTGAAACACATCGTGAACTCCGACAATCCTTTTGGGTAACTCCAGCTTGTAGGCAACTTCTCCCATTCGCTCCAAAACACGATATGGTCCTATGAATCTTGGGGCTAACTTTCCCTTTACTCCAAAACGCTTTCACTCCCTCGTGGGTGATACTCGCAGATAGGCTCATCTCCAATTTCATAGGTTACTTCCTTGCGTTTTGAATCTGCGTAACTCTTCTGTCTAGACTGTGCAATCTTTAGTCTGTCTCTAATCAGTTTAACCTTCTCCTCTGAGTCCTTGATCAAATCTGGTCCAAACAACTGACGGTCTCCTACCTCATCCCACATCAATGGTGTTCTACACCTGCGTCCATACAGAGCTTCGAACGGTGCCATCTTCAAACTGGCCTGGTAGCTGTTGTTATATGAGAATTCTCACAGACGGTAAATTTTCATCCCAACTAGATCCATAATCTAGCGCATGTGCTCTTAACATATCCTCCGTAATCTGGTTAACTCTCTCTGTCATCCATCCGTCTGTGGGTGAACGCGGTACTGAATTCAATCTGGTACCCAAAGTCCGTGTAGTTGATGCCAAAACTTTGAAGTAAACCGTGTTCCTCTATCCGACACGATGCTCCTCGGAACTCCGTGCAAACATACGATCCCGATCATATATATCTTGGCCAACTTGGCACTTGTATAAGTTGTTTTCACTGGGATGAAGTGAGCTACTTTGGTCAAACGATCCACAACTACCCATATTGAATCATATCCTGCTTTGGTTCTGGGTAATCCGGTGATAAAATCCATGCCAAGTTTGTCCTACTTCCATTCGGTATTGGCATAGGCTGTAATATCCTGCTGGCTTTTGGTGCTCTGCCTTCACTCTCTGACATACATCGCAAACGGCTACGTACTCGGCAATATCCTTCTTCATACCAGTCCACAGAAACGTTCCTTCAGGTCCAAATACATCTTGGTGTTTCCAGGGTGAATCGAGTATGGGGAGTCATGGGCCTCTTGAAGTATTAACCTCCTGATCTCCGAATTGTTGGGCGCATAAATCCGATCCTCAAACACAAGGTATCGTGCTCATCCTCGCGAAAACCTTTGGCTTTTCCTTTGCCCACCGTTTCTTTAGCAATTCTGTCATTGGCTTAGCAATCTTGGAAAAATTCTCAATGAATCTCCCGTAATATCCTGCTAGTCCAAGGAAACTGCGAATCTCGCTGACTGAAGTGGGTGCCAACCATTCAAAGGATCGACTGAATTTTACCGATCTACCGCTATACCCTCTCCGATATAACATGCCCAAGAAATCCAACTTCCTTCAACCAAAAGTCGCACTTGCTGAATTTGGCGTATAACCTGGTGTTCCACCGAAGTTTCTCAAGGACCAAACATAGGTGTTCTGCGTGCTCTGTTCGCTCTTCGAGTAAACCATAATATCATCGATAAACACCACAACAAACTTGTCCAAATACTCCATGAACACTTTGTTCATCATACTCATAAAATAGGCAGGGGCGTTAGTCAGTCCAAATGACATGACCGTATACTCATATAATCCCTACCGTGTTGTGAATGCTGTCTTTGGTATATCCTTCTCTCGGATCTTCAACTGATGATATCCTGATCGTAGATCAATCTTAGAAAACACCTTAGCTCCTTGCAACTGATCAAACAGATCATTAATCATCGGTAAGGGATACTTGTTCTTTATCGTTACTTCATTCAGAGCTCGGTAATCAACAACCATCCTTAGGGATTTATCCTTCTTCTCCACCTAAAGTACCGGGCTCCCAAGGTGATGAACTTCTCTGAATGTAACCTTTCTCCAATAGCTCCTTGATCTCGCTTCTTAATTTCCTCCGGATCATTTGCGGGCATCCGATAGGGTCTCTTTGATATTGGCCTGCATCTAGCATTAGTTCTATCGTAACCTCGATGTCTCGATCCGTGGCATGCCCGTAACTGCTTCCGGAAAACATTTGGATAATCCTTCACCATGTGTACTTCCTCTTGTACAACTCCCGTGAGGGTATTCACTTGGCTCCTCTTAGGCACATGCCTAGATACATACTTAATCCTTTTTCCCTCTGGGGTGGTAAGATAAATTGACTTTCTAGCACAATCGATACTTCCTCCAAACTTTGACATCCAATCCATACCTAATATCACATCCAATCCTTGCGACTCCAAGATAATTAGGTCAGATGGAAAAACATGCGTGCCAATGATTAGGGGTATCTGGGTGCACCACTTGCTAGCCATGTACTCTGCTCCAGGCGAGCTCACTAAAAGAGGGGTCCTAAGGGTCTGGGTTTGTAACTTAAACTTATCCACAAATCCACTTGATATGTATGAATGCGATGCACCAAGATCGAAAAGAACAATAGCGGTAAATGATTGAACCAAAACTTACCTATTACCGCGTCCGCTGCTCTTCAACTTCCTCCACGTTAACGTGGTTCACTTATCCTTTGTTGAATGGATTTGGCTTCTTCCCGCTTCCATTTCCGTTTCCATTCTTTCCTTCAGGCCACAGTTGGCATAGTGCCCTGTCTTCCCGCACTTAAAGCAAATAACTTGGCTCAAGTCTCTCTTGGCGGGTGTAGCTGGGTTTGAGCGATTCTGATTATTGTTGGCTCCATTTCCATTCCCATTCTTCACACCATTATGCGATCCTCCTCCAGTATGGTTATGTCCTCCATGGTTATGAACTAGTCCTCCCGAGTTCGGGGTTAAGCGAGGCTTCCGTGAGCTCCCGAGTTATACTTCCCTTGTCCATACTTCCTCTTACGACTCTCAATTTGTCACTGCTTTCCTTCAATCATTAGGGCCTTATCTACCAACTCCTGGTAGTTGTTGAAAGTTGCCACCATCACCGCATACTCATCTCATCATTCAATCCTTCCATAAACTTCTCTTGCTTCACAAGATCTCGTAGCCACATCATCAGGCATAGCGTGATAACTTGCTAAACTCATCCACGCATCTTGAGCCATCAGACGGTTCCCTTCGGGCGTAAGTTGCGGAACTCACGCTTTTATCTGCATGGCTCCGGTTGAAACATGGGTCGTCGAAAAGCTTGTTGAACTGGTCCCAAGTGACATTGGCTATAGGAAAAGTAGCCGTGTAATTCTCCCACCATGCGGTGCCGGGTCCATCCAATTGATGTGCGGCAAAGCGTACTCTTTCAGCATCCGTGCATCCTGCAGTGGTTAACACCCTTCCAATACGGTGTAACCAGTCATCTGCAACTATTGGCTCGGTGCTACTGGAAAACACCGGCGGTTGTAACCTTAGAAAACGGGCTAAATTGTCCACTGGCGGCGGGTTGTTGTTGTTGTTGTTGTTGGCATTGCCCTAGTTCTGAACTAGCAATTGCATCAAGGCATTCTCATTGTTGGATCAATCGAGTGAGCTCCGGTGGGAAAACAAAACCGGGTCACGTCTGAGGCATCTCAAGGTTTAGATGGGAGAGATTAGAATAGAAAGAGGTCTAGTGAGAAAACACTACCCATATGCACATGAGGCAAACACACATTCATTCAATCAAGCAAGCAAGGGCATACAAAACGATCTAGGACTACCGCATAAGTGCTCAACTACTACTAGTTACATGGGGGAAATACTACTATTATGTGGTGGTCATCTAGAAATTTTGATCAGTGGAAGACTCCATGATGTCTGCTCCAGCTTCGTCTTCATAGTCATCATCACTTGGATCTGAGTCGGTGTCGTCGATGATGATGTAGTTGTTCCGGACAAGCGGATCTTCTTCCTCTTCTTGCTCCTCTTCCTTGGGTGCCGGTCCTCCCATGAAGACTCCGATCTTCTTGACTAGGTCGTTCTTCTCCAAAGAGTATTTTGATTTCTTCCTCATATCCATCGCGTGTAGACTTGAGTTCTTCCTCCAGCTCGATGATCTTAGTTTTCGCCTTCTTCAAATCCATCATGTCTGCGCATCCGGTTCTCTTGACGTCGAATGTGCTGGTTTAGCTCTGGATGTAGGTTGCAATGGATCTATCCTTCTTGGTGCTGATTACTTCCCATTGCTCGTCTCGGCACCCACATATTTGGTATATGGTGTCTTTAAGCTCCTTATTGTAGACTTCTCCAATGCGTCCCATGGTAATGTGAGCTGCCATACTCTTTCCCAAACTCCATGTTGGTGCATTGAAAACACATACTATGGGCTCCGTGCTTGGCAAACGTCCTTCCGGGAACTAGAGCTTGAATCTTCCAAAGCATTCTTCTTCTCGTAAGGTGGCGTTATGCGTCCGGTGAAGCTTGGTATTCCAATATTCAGGTACCTAGTGACTTCCTTCAAGTGGCGTCCAAAAGGTGTGTCTTAATCCGGTTGTGCAAACATGAACATCATCTCCGTCATCCTAAATAGTGGAAAAATGGATACGGGTCAGAAAAGAGTAGAGATGAGTGAACTATGGTTTTTTTAGTGGTCGTGTCCTACACTCAACAGTGTGCTCGATACCATCTTGTAGCGACCCGACCTCGATGGTCAAGTCTCTCGGCTTCCGTGTCATCCGTGGATCGGTAATGCCGACACACAAAGATCAAGGATTTATAACAGAGTAGCAATCACACACTTATTACATCGAATGTCTCAAAAGAGAACTTATTACAATAATATGGCTTAAGGCCATGTAATGCGATAACAATGGAAGGCTTGGAAGACAAAGTGAGTCCATCAACTCCAACGGCATAATCGAAAGCCGCACGGCAACGACCTACCAATCCTTACTCCTCGTCTGAAAAGTCTGCAACATAATATGTTGCAGCCCGAGAATGGGTCAGCACATGGAATATGCTGGCAATGTAACACATAGAGAGTAATGAAATATGCTAACACTACATGCATGTTATGGCTGGTGGAAAAACTCTATGGTTACAGTTTTGCAAAAAGCCAATTTTTCCCTACATCAAAGGAATAAATTTTATTTTAACTATCATGGTGGTTGAAACATCATTGAGAAGGTATAACCCCAACTCAATCCCAATTAAAGTGATTAACAACCCAACAATATTAATTTAGAGTGATGAGATACATGTGAATACTCAAGTACTAGATACTCGTAATTGTCCATAACCGGGAGACGGCTAACCATGATTAGATTGTACACTCTGCAGAGGTTTGCACACTTTTCCCCACAAGACTCGATCGCCTCCGCTGGTTTCTCGCACTACATGGTGTTTGAGAAACGGATGACCGAGACACGCCTTTCGTAAACATTAACTCTCTACTCCGGATAGATCATACCAAACCTATAAAACCCACTACCTGCTGATCTACCTCTTCGAGAGCTTCACGTAACTTACTCAACTATGCTAGAGCCCATAATAGCTTGTGGCTGCACACGGAAGTTTCTAGCATGAATAGTCTCAGTTCCCTTTGAGCCTGGGTGGCGGTCCTTAGGAAGATCACACGGGTACCCCGGGATTTCCAAAAATAAAACATACAACACTGGGTTCCCCAAGTGCCTCAATCCACCCGGATGTGTATTTAAATTGCCACCTTAAAGTAAACCTTTAGTTAACAATCTCACATCTGTCGTGAATATCTCTCAAACCCAAACCACGTCTACGAGCATAGCATAGCAATATAAGCAACACGTAGAAGTAACTCCCAAGGGTTTGATAGTAACAGGGCAATAGGTTCCTACCTCATCATCTACTTCCCAATCCACAAATTAATGACATCCTAATCATGCAATGTTTGAGGATTGAGCTAATGCACAAAAATTGGGTATGAAAAGGTATGATCAAGTGTTACTTGCCTTGCTGACGATCCGTGAATCCTGGAGACTCGTAGTAACACGCTTCAGACTCCGGGAATTCTATCGCAAGCAAACAATACATACATAAGCAACAAACAAAGATGCACAAACAAAACTTCAACTGAAAGAGGTTGACCGGAGATTTCAACTTAAGAACTCCGGTTTGCGAAAAGAATCAAACCAAACAAAACAACGAAAGTCAAACAGCGAGATAAACAAGATCCGTTTACTAATCTGAACTAGAGTCAAATTTTACAGAGGCAAAATCTGGTTTAAGTTGGCTATTCGGAAAGAGGGTTTCGAGATGAAACTCCAGGCGCTTGAATTGCCTGATTCCGATAAACGAGCGAAAAGTTATACTAATTTGAACATCGGTTCGTAAATCGCGATCGGAATAATCGCGTAATAAAACCGATAAAAGAAAACGATTTAACGGCTAAACGGACGAACGTTCGTTAGCGGAAACTAAACGATTTAACGGTTCAGAAAACGAACGAACGGGTGAACGTTCTTAAAATAAATAAACCAGAAAAACCAATCTAAAAAAAAGCGGCTAGGGTTTTATAAAAACCAAGGGTTATTTAAAAAACCGCGGCTACCTCCCATGATCGCCCGGGCGGCGGCTGCCCGGCGGGTCCGACGAGGCGGCGAGGGGCGGGCGACGAGTCGGCGAGGGGCGGTGGCGCGCTGCCTCGGCTGCTCGGCTCGGGTCCGAGGCGGCGCGGCGCGGCGTGGTGGTGGCGGGTTAGGGGAGAGGGCGGTATTTAAAGGGGAGAGGTGGCTTGGAGGAGGGCAAGGCGGCGGGAAGAGTCCGGCTCGGACTCTTGTCCGGCCAGCTGACTTAGGCGCTTTCGGCTGGGCCTTTGGCCCGATCAGTACCTGTTCATAAAAAAACGTTCACTAAAATTGTAAAAACCCTAGGAAAATAAAAAAATCTAAAATGCGAAACAAGTTTTCTTTGCCTAAATACAATATTTAGAACAAGATGAACTTTTCTTGGCCCCTAAAATGCAATTTTAAATATATGCAAATTTTCTCTAGGCAAATAAAATTCCAAATAAATAAAATAAAATTCCAAATAATGATTTTAATATTTTTCCTCCTAAGATTTCAATTATTTTCTGAGAAGTCATATTATCTCCTCTTG